>PVJH01000239.1:0-386593 GCA_004026705.1 Nesogale talazaci | reverse complement strand
AACAACAAGTAAGCTAAAATCAACGGAAGGTGTAGGAGGCCTGGCAGGGCTTGATTAAGGGCAATATAATTGAGAGGAATTATTAAAACCCACATGAAAGCTGAACATCATAGTGGGGCAGGAGTAAAGCAAAAGGAAATAGAAGAAAGACGTAGAAAGCAAAGGACATTTATAGAAGTCTAAATATAGGGATGCACATATGTAAATATTTTTATATATGACAATGGGAAAATAGATCTAGGTACATATATTTATAGGTTTAGTATTAAGGTAGCAGATGGACATTGGGTCTCTACTCAAGTACTCTCTCAACATAATAACACTTTGTTCTAATAACCCTGCATCCTGTGATGCTCACTCTTCCGACATGATCACTGAAGACAAAATGGGCACGTAAGCAAATGTCTTGACGATCACTGATGGCATTTGCTATCAAAAAGTACTGAAGATAAATAAGCAGCCCTTTAGCTGATAAGCAACAAAGCCTCCATGGATGAAGCACAGCAGTCTGTGTGATCACGAGGTGTCGATGGGATCAGATATCAGCCATCAAAGACCCAGAACAAAAAAAAGTCATATCATTATGAATGAGGGGTAGTGTGGAGTTGTGACCCAAAGCCCATCTGTAGGCAACTGGACACCCCTTTATTGAAGGGTCACAGGGAGGAAGAAATGAGTCAGTCAGGGTGCAGTATAGCACCAATAAAACATACAACTTTCCTCTAGTTTTTTAATGCTCCTCCCCAACATCATAACCCCAATTCTACATTAAAATGTGACTAGACCAGAGCATGTACATGACTACAGATAAGAACTGGACACATGGGGAATCCAGGACAGATAAACCCCTCAGGACCAATATTGAGAGTAGCCATACCTTAGGGGGAGGGGAAGGTAGAGGGGAGAGAGGGGAAACCGATCACAATGATCTATCTATAATCCTCTCCTAATGGGATGGGTAATAGAAAAGTGGGTGGAAGGAGACATTGAATAATATAAAACATGAAAAAGTAATACTAATTGATAAATTATCATGGGTTCATGGGGGAGGGAGGGGAAATGTGAAGCTGATACCAAGGGCTGAAGTAGAAAGAAAATGTTTTGAAAATGATGGTAAACGTGCCTGACATAATGGGTATATATATGGATTGTGATAAGAATTGTATGAACCCCCAATAAAACGATTTAAAAAAATAAACAGTTGTTCGGTATGGCGGAATCACATTAGTGAAACTTATTGTGTTGGCCTGGAAACAGGAACCCATTCTTACTGAATATTTATGATAGACCAGGCAGCGTGCAGGGATTACATTTCTATTAGTTACTTATGTTCATAGGATGCCCTTGTGAGTAGAGCATTTGGACCTCTGTTACAGAATTGGGAACACAAAGGCTCATCAAAGAGTTTCAATCACAGTAATAAAAAATGCTGAGAGCCTGAATTTTGAGCTGAGATCTAACTCCCAAAACTCAGTTTTCCACCCCCTCTCTCCCCACGCCCCCTTTGTCCCCCCACCCCCGTGCTAAATGGTGCGAGTGCACCATTGGATCTCTCCAGACCCGCGATGGTCCCTACAACTCTCCAACAGAAGGTTGAAAGACTGTAAAAGCACCTGAAATTAGAAAGGGAAGCTTGCACAGGCAGTTCCATTGCTCTGAGGAATTTGAGTACACCAGGATTTCCCACTTTTTTTTTTAGGTTAGAATTGAGAAGCAGTTCCAGACCTCATTGTACAAATTGTCATCAGAAAAGTGGCTGCTATTTTAGTAGTTTGAACACTTTTTCTTGCTATAGAAACTTACACTTTTCTTTCTCCTTGCTTCAGCTATTTAGCTGGCCCTAGTTAGCACCACTTAATGTGTCGGTAGCAGATTACCTCAAGCTAGAAACTTGAAAGGAAGCCTTCAGTCGGGTGGGCAAGTGGATCATCTCCATGGCCCTGGGTTCTTCTCCAGCTGCCTTTATATTCATAGCTGCCAACAAAGCCCAGAATGATTCTCCCTCCCTACTGTCAGCTTACCTGGCGGGCAGCTGCTCCCATTATCCAAAGCACAGGTTTAGCGTCTAAGCCAGTGTGAATCCCCTTTTGCGACAAGAGATTTTCTCTGCTTTACTTCTTTTTCTAACTTTTAATTTTCAATCAGTCCATCAAATTAATGTACTGGACACACTACTTCTGCCAGGCTGTGGAAGAGCCAAAGAAATAAATGGGAGCATCCTTGAAACAAGGGATGTCTGATTTATTTATTCCACCATTTTAAAATTCATTTTGAAGTTACCAGGGCCCCCCCACAGTGAAGTCTGTCCCTGGTAGCAGGATATCAGAAAAAACATGGGTTCAGACTGATGTCCTGGGAGCAGGCTGCTCTGACTACTCAGAAGAACAACTGAGCAATAGACAGGACTGAAAACCACCCCTCTGAGCAGTCTTGCTCTGGAAGTGACAGTGGAGCTGAGTTTCTCAGCAGCTCGGGGCGGGGGGTATGGGTGGGGGCATCTCAAGAGGGTTTTTCATTCAAATAGTACATCTCCGGGCCAGCACCCAGCACTTTCTGCAATTTGTAGGTGGCCCCACTTTGAGCCAAGCTCTTCTTGCCTCACAGCTGGAAAAACATTTCTTGGGCACTCTGTCCCATTGTAACAAAGCTCTGACCTCACCGCACTTGGTTCCCAAAGTGGGTGATACTGCTCCCTGCGGGATACTGGGATGATGAGTTTCTTTTTTTAAAAACAAAACCAGTTACCTATGTTTTATCTTGGGTTTGTGGACTATAGTACAAAAGTTGTTTTTTCTAACTCATTTTAAAAATGGGGCTCATACAACTCTTATCACAATCAATACGTACATCTATCATATGCAAACAACAGTAGAAAAGTTTTTAATTACCAGGAGGTCCTAGGTAATTTTTTTTTTTCTGAAAAGAGGGTGGTAGGTCACATAAATCTGAGAACCTGGGATGCTGACTTTTGCTGGAGTGCATGGATGCACGGCATGTGTCTGCTGCCCAACTGCTCTCCTAGTTCCTGCAGTAGAGACTGGACAGTTAATACATGCGGATTTTTCTTTTAAGACATCTCATTTATCCATTGCAGAACATGGCCATTATTTCCCCACATGACTCTTAACTCTTGAAGAGCATCCAAAGTAGAAATTAAACCACCTATAAATCATGGCAAAAGCTAGTAAGTCAAGATCTGTGACTGATATTTAGGCATAATTTCAGGATATGAGCATTTGTTTGTATCAGTAGGTTTTTCATATTGAAATAGGCTGATGTGTCATCCCCCTTTCTAGAGTGCTTCTAAAATACTTATTAAAAACCTCATTTTAACCCTCACCTTTCCTTTCTTCCTTCTTTTCTTCTTCCCTTCCTCCTTTCTTTCTTTTCCCCATCTCTTCTTTTACTGGTTGGATGTTAATGGTAATGGGACCCACAGGGAAGAGAGAGTTATGTGATGAAACGTCAAATAGAATACAGGGGCCTGAGCATAAAGGACAGCCACTCACCTGCCAATCAGAAACAAGCACTTCTTGAGTGAGCAAGAAAGAAATCTATATATATTTTGCATTTGTTGAAAGCTTTCTTTAAAAAACTCATTTTATTGGGGGCTTATATGGCTATCACAATCTAGACATACACCCATGGTGTCATGCACATTTGTACATATGTTGTCATCATCATTTTCAAAACATTTTTTTTCTACTTGAGTCCTTGATCCTAACCAACTCTCCCCCTTCCCTTCCTCATGAGCCTTTGATAATTTAGAAATTATTATTTTTTTATTTTATTTTATTACACTTACCAATGTCTCCCTTCACCCACATTTCTGATTTTGGGGGGTTATATGTCAGTCTTTGTGATCAGTTCCCCTTTTCTCCCCACATCTGCCCCTTATGCTTCAGGTATTGTTATTCTCATTATTGGCTCACAGGGGGTTATCTGTTCTGGGTTCCCCATGTTTCCATCTCTTATCTGTACCCGTGTACATGCTCTGATTATCCACATTGTAAGGTAGAATTGGGGTCATAATAGTGGGCCTTGGAAGTATTAAAGAACTAGAGAAAGTTGAATGTTTCATCGGTGCTATCCTGGCCTGACTGTTTCCTCTTTTCCTTGTGACCCTTCTGTGAGGGGGTATCTAATTGTCCATAGATGGGCTTTGGGCCTTGACTCCGCACTCCCCCTCGTTCATATCAATACGTTTTTTTGTTCTGAGTCTTTGATGCCTGATCCCATCAACACCTCATGATCACAGAGGGTGGTTTGCTTCTTCCATGTGGGCTTTGTTGCTTCTCAGCTAGATGGCTGCTTGTTTACTTTCAAGCCTTTAAGACCCCACAAACTATTTTTGGATAACTGGGTGCCATCAGCTTTTTTTTTTACCACCTTTGTTTATGCACCCATTTCGTCTTCTGTGATTGTGTTGGGAAGGTGAGCATCACAGAATGCCAGGTTGTTTGAACAAAGTGTTATTGCATTGAGGGAGTATTTGAGTAGAGGCCCAATGTCTGTTTGCCACTTCCATACTTAACATAAATATATGTACATAGATCTATTTTTATTACTATATACAATATATTGACATACAGACATGCCTGTATTTAGACCTCTATAAATGTCTCTTGTCTCTTACTTCGCTCCTCTATTTCCTTTTACTTTCCCCTTGTGCCCCTATCATGTTCAACCTTCATTCGTGTTTCAGTAATTCCTCTCAGCTACATTGCGCTTCATCAAGCCCTGCCAGGCATCCTACCCACTTTCCACCATCCATTTTCGATAACTTGTTCCTTTGTCTCTGGGTTTGTTGACTCCCTCATTCTTCCCCCACCTGCCCCTCTCCTATGTCCCCCTGGAACTGTCAGTGTGTTGTTTTCTCCTCTGGATCGTGTATCCTGCCCATCTTACCTAGATAAACATGCAGAAACAATAATAAGTACACACACACAAACATAGCAAAAGAAAACAAAAATCAAAACAATGAAAAGCAACAACAGAAAGCCTATATATAATTTCAGGTCTCTTTGTTGACCTTTCTGATTGTTTTCTGGTCAAGTCTGATGGGGTGACATGCCCTGGCCCCAAAGTCTATTGTGGGGATTCCTGAAGGACTTCACTGCTTTGCTGGCCTTGCTGCCCGGTTGCAAGCCCTTATTGTTTTGCCCTGGTATGGCCACTACCTTTCTTTGGGTAGGTAAGCCACATACATGTGAGAGGGCTTAAAAAGTTCACAGAAAAATCCCATTGTACTTTAAGATGAAGTGGTTTCAAAAAGTGCGTAAGAAAAAAATGAATGGATTTTAAGATACAATGCATTGCATTGAATTTTTACAAACATTTCCTCTCTAGCATGGAACATCCATCCTCCCCCTCCTGATTGTGAATTGAATGAAAGATTGTTGGCGTCACATTCAACAATCAATGCACATTTTGTTTCCTCTCATTCACTGCATTCCCCACAGTGCACCACCACTTACCTCCCTTCCACCCTGCTTCCTGTTTCTGTCTTTCCTTTTTTTCTAATGCTTCTGAACTCTGTTCTTGTGTCAGTGTTGCCCTTTACTCTTAAATGGTCGATTATTCTATGGTAACTTACCAGTGTTGTTTTCCTTATAGACTTCCTGTTTGTCTGAAAATTGAGTTTCTGCAGTGAGTTTAATTCCTGACCTAATGGGGGATTAAGGCCATAATCATTGACCATTCCTCCAGTTTCCATCACTCAAGCAGAAAGTGCTCTTGTTTGATTTTGAACATGTTCCACATTTTTCTTTTGCTCTATCTGGCACCTTTTAATGTGATCCCTTTCAGAGTAGTTAGTGTAGTGGTAGCCAGGCACCATCTAGGTCTTCAAGTCTCAGAAAATCAAGAGATGATTATTAAAGACCTTAAGGAGTCAACTGAAGAGCACCAGACCTAGATGCCCAATCTCCTGGTTTTCAGATGCGTATCCTCTTTCACAACCAGTAATGTGCACACAAATCATCATCAAAATGAACTAAAATAAAATTGGCATGTCAGTGTATATCTCATGCTTAACGTGTTTAGAAGCTCTGAGTCCTCTGGTTAGGAAGTGATGACAAGGTGTTTACAAGATGACACACGATGTTTACATGTGAAACGTTAGTGCACGAGATGCTGCGAGACAGCGCATGATGGATTGCAGGAGTTGTGATGGAGACAGTCAGGTCTAGAAGATGACAGGAAGGTGAACTCCTGGAAAGGTGGAGTAGCCTCTCAATTTTTCACTCTCAGTTTGTCTGGCTTTGCAATCTTAACACTGTGTGATGGAATGTGTACCATTCACATAAGTCAGATTTGGAATGAGAGTCATCTTGTAGGGATTACATAGCCACTTCCTCCCATGCTGGTGAGAGAAGGATGTATATGGGTGAATTTCTATTAAGTTGGGAGCAGTCTGGAGAGAGGGACAGAAAAGGTAGAATGGGAGAAGGGAGGAAGTAGAGAAAGCTGTCTTCCATGTTACCAGTAGGATGAGCTCTGTGGTTTAGCCTACATCGAAAAGAATTCTAGACCCTTGTCTTGGTGTTGCTACTGACTGAATGTCATTTACATGTAATGATGCAGAAATAGGGAACCAGGCAAGTCATTCTGCATCTTAGTTCATTTATTCCTTCATTCACCAGGAACTCTGCTTGCTTCTATGACACAGACATTGTGTTGTAACAGGTGTCACCTAGTCACTTTAGACTCACAGAGACCCTTTATTTCATAACAATGAAATACCATTGAAATACCATCCTCAGGGTTATTTTTATGTTTGAACCTATTGTTGCGACTACTGTGTCAATTCATCTTGTTGAAGGCTTTCCACCTTCTCACTATTTCTATACTTTACTAGGCATGATGTCGTTTTCTAGGCACTGGTGTATTTTGACAACATGTTCAAAGTACATGAGATGAAGTCTTGCTATCTTTGATTCTAAGGAGCCTTCTGGCTGTACTCCTGTGACAGATATATTGGTCTGTTTGGCAGTCCATGGTAGTTTCAGTGTTCTTTACGAGCATTGTAATTCAAATGCTTTCAATTCTTCTGCCTTCTTTATTCCTTGTCCAGTGTTCACACCCATAGGAGGCCATTGAAAATTCCATGACTTTGGTTAGGTGTACCTTAGTCCTCAAAGTAACATCTTTGCTTTTCAACACTTCAAAGCAGTTGCTTCTGTGAGCATGTGTTGTGTATCCAAACAAAATGAAGTCCTCAGCAACTTCAGTCTCTTCTCCATTTATCATGATGTCATCTCTTGGTCCAGTTGTGAGCATTTTGGTCTTCTCATTGAGCCCATTATCCATATTGAAGTCTGCAATCTTTGATCTTCATCAACAAGATCTCCTCACTTTTAGCAAGCAAGGCTGTGTCTGCTGCATATTGCAGTTGTTAATAAGTCCTTGTCCAACCCTGATGCTTCATTCTGCCTCATTTAGTCAGTCTTCTCTAATGGTTTATTTGCTCAACATACTGACTGAGTGAGTATGGTAAGAGAATGTAACCAAAAATGTATGCAAAATCCTCTGAAAATGTCAAGCTACTATAATAGCCTAGTAGTGCAGTGGTTATAATTTGGGCTGTGATCTGCATGGTGATCTGCACTTTGAATCTTCCAGCAGTTCCATGGGAGAAAGACTGAGCTCTCCACTCCCATCAAAATCCAATCTTAGAAATCCACAGGGGGTCCCAATGAGTCAGTATTGACCGTATGGCAGTGATTTTGGGGTCTATGAATAGGAAGCACCATTAAGTATGCTAAACATAGCACTTAGATGATTTAGAAGTGTCATACTATAAATTAGTACAATTGCACTAAATACTCACCGGTATAAAGGAGTCCTTTCTTTCCCATGGATTCGAGCTGATGTGTAATGTGCATAGATCCATAGTGCTGTGTAGAGTTTGAGATCAAACATGGCCTGAAGGTATTCTGACTGCCAGATCCCCTGGTTCAGCTTCTGTACTCATTTACCTCGGATGGACTGTACATCAATGGAGTCCCCTTAAGAACATGTAATTGAAGTTATGTTAAAAATATTTAAGTTAAGTAGGTAAGGATAGACACCCCTCCCCCAAAGCGTGATAAAACCTTTATGAAGCCCAGTGGAACGTGAGGCTGTGGTTTGGTCTCTCTTAATTCCCTGCGGAGGGCCTTTAAAAATCTACTCTCTTCCTTGTCATGGTAGTTAAGACTTGTCTCAGGGGATGTAAAGTCAGGTGAAATTTTGTCGGGTGATGGAATTCATGTGGTAGAACTTTTGGGCTCTCCGCAAAGCCTAATATACATATTCTTCTCATCTACTTTGAAAATCTGGTCTTTTAACCCACAAAAATTCTGGACTGAAAATTTGAAGTAATTCATTGTCCACAGGGTAGAGAGATAGATGACTCCGACTCATGGTGGCCCGATGTACAACAGCATGCAGTGGTGCCTGGCCCTGCGTCATCCTAATAACCGCCATCATGCTGTCACTCCCTGTCGTGCCTCTTGTGCCTATCAATGACATCGAAGGTTTCTCTACTCCTTTACTTCTCGGAGCACGATGCTCTCCTTCAGTGATGGATCCCTCCCCAGACTGTGCTGAAAGCACGAGCGGCAGATGGTGTTCTGTAGTGATACTGAGGTTTTTGTCGTCTAATCTTTAGATGACTAAACTTCTCTTTCCCTCCGGTCTGTGGTGGTCTAGAACTCACTGACACTTGTCCACCGTGTGTGATCCTGTGGCTATTTGCGATAGTGGTGGCGCAGCATCCAGCATTGTTGCAATGGGCAATTGTACCATGCCACCATAGCCCTGCTGTGAAGTAATTCTGAATGTCAGTTCCGTGAGTAGATGCTGTGAGAGATTCCAATGCAAAAGACTCCAGCTCGCTGCCGTTGAGTTGACGCTGACTGACAGCCATCCCACAGCCCCCCCAGTAACTCTGTGGGAGTAGAAAGCTTCGTCTTTCTCCTCTGGAGCAGCTGGTGGTTTCAGCAGCCTGACCTTTTGGTGAGTAGCCTTCACTCGTAACCAGTACACTGTCGGGGGCTAGGATTAAGTGATTTCCCAGTCTCCTTTCAGACTTGGCCTTCTGAGCATCACTTTCTGACTCTGTCCCCTCCCAATGTGTAGACTTTCTCCTTGTCTAGTGTAGCGGATGCAGATTTTTGCCGCCAGGACCTTGGAGAACAGCCCGACCAGTTTTCCTCATAGGGTCATATCTGTGGTGGACGAGGAAGGGATTTGAAATGCTTTACACAGGCTTGTGGGCTGACAGGGTAGGATGCTGCTGGTAAGCAATGATGAACTCTCCCTGGAGACCCACTCTTCTTTATTTCGCTTGCCTCCTCCCCTGCTGAAATAGATGCTGAACATGCATTTCTGGGCATTTTTAAAGGATGTTAGCCTGTCATTCTCTGGACCTTGTACCCTTTATTCCTTTTAGTGTTATGTCCCATACATGTGACAGTGGACAATGTGTGGTGGTGGTGGTGCTGGTGGTGGTGCTGGTGGTGGGATCACCATGGAGACCTTGATGCCCTGATCTACAAGACAGGGCAGGGTACTATAGCAAACAGATGTGGATAACTGGTATTGCTAAAAATAATACCTCTGAACACTGAAGAAAAAAGGGTCTTTGATACCACCGAACAGTGGAGATTTAAATAAAGGGAGAGAGAAAATCTAAAAACCTAGATAGCAATGTGTAATGCTTTCTAACTTGTAAGTTTCTTGGTACCAGAGAGAGTGGTTGCCAAATTGTCTAGGCAGCTTTAAACGGGACAGTGTGAGAGATCTCTTTGTGACGGAGGCCCTCACTCTCCTACCCATGCTGTGTATTCATCCCAATTCCAATAGGTAGATTCCAACTTTAACTTGGCCTATCTCTTAATGACACCAGCTGCAGACCTCTTTCTAATTTTGTCTTTTCAAGAATCTTCATTTTGTCCTCTTATTCCCTGGTGGATTTTCACATGCCTCCGGTTAACCATGACCCCAAGGGCAGAAAGAGTTAGGAGATTTAATTGCAGTGGATGATGAGAGAGTGGTTTGCATTTTCCCATCTACTTGAATTTTCAGGCTTTCAAAGCTACAAATGGAAAGACTAAAGAGAAACCCAATGAAATCTTCCCTTTGTCGAGTGCTTGGTTGTCTAGCTGAGGCCGTCAGTGGTAGATTGAGAACAGGGCATCTGGTTGCATGCATTCGGCCCAGGATATATTAGAACAGAGCTGAGAACATGGTCTCAGTTCTAGTCCACAGGGGTTTCATCTGGTTGCCGTCAGACACTTCTCCAGTTGTCATTGTGGACATGGGCCACGATACAATGAACGGGGGGGAACTAGGCAGCTGGAGGAATAAATGTTTTCTTGTCAGAAAAATTCGCTGCTTGTCCCTTTTATTGTTATAATTTCACTCGGTGTCTTTGATGAATGTGCGTGGTTATTTTTTTTTAAAAGAAAAAGCAAAGAGAAAATGCAAAGTCAAACCAGAACAATACACATGGTGGAACACTATTTGAAAAATAAAAGCACATTTATATATTAGTTGTCTCTGTTGCTTTTCAGCATTCCTTGTTGGATGGGAGCATGGAGGAATAAAAAATGCATGAGCCAGGAGGACTTGTTAATTAAAAAAAAAAAAAAGAAAGAAAGCTGCATTCGTTTTGTAGTTAGACCAGGGGTGCTGGTGTTGTCACGGAATAGAACTTATTGTCTACACAACCATGAAGGAATTCATCTCTCTCCTTGGAAACTTTAATTAAATGCATGTGATAAATAACAGCAGTCTGATTCGTTGGGTGAGAGGAAACAAGTTTATAGCTGTACCTGTCCTGCGCCTGTTCTCTTCTGTTGTGCCAGGGCCGAGCGTCGGAGGATGAGCCGATGAGGAAGGAAACCCCAGATCCAGTTAACTGTTGTCCCCCACTTCATCCTTTTCAACTCCTGGTATACGAGAACCCCGAGCCCGCTAATGAACGGGTCTGGATTGCCTCCCTGTGGGGACCCTGGCCCATCGGAGCAGCCGTTCCTCTTTTCTTTCGTGGGATGCTGCCTCCAGCTCTTCCTTCGCAGGGCCATGCCGACTCCTCCTCGTTAGAGGCTGTTAGTCGGAGGACATCACTTTGGTGACAGCAGATTTCACCCAGATGAACTTAGAGGCTCAGAGTTGGGAGCTTCAACTGGTGTGTTGGAGCCACTCAAAAGATTTGATTACCCAGAATGGAATTTGATTTTCATTGCAGGGAAACAGCCCCGGGCGGTGATTAATCCTGGTGTATGCTCTGCTCCCCCAAGCCCTGGGCTCACCTAGTCATTGAGTGCATACTGGCTAATACTTGCTCTCCCGTTCTGATGCCTCTTCAGCTGAGGCACAAGCAAGGAAGGGGCCAGGGAAACGCATGATTTAAATTTCTGGAATGTGTTGGCCAAGACCCAATGTTGCCGTGAAGGGAAACTCAGACTTTTAGCTCAGTCATTAATGATTTGGTGTCGGTGTTTGGTATTTCTGCAGAGATGATTCATATATTGTCTAGATTCTTACTATAGCCCTGTGGTAGGGATATTTTTGGTTGGGCTGGGGTCCAAATCGGGCCACCCCCCAGGCCAGGCAGCCCCTTGCAACCCTGTGCACCAGCCTCACAAGAAGATGAACAGCCTGCTGAACTTTGTAACCCCCGTCTCTGGCATTTCACTGAGCTTATCTCCCCGAAGGGCACAGCCCCTTCACAGAGCTTATCGCTCAGGGCCTTGTCTGTACAGTCTCTTCCCTCAGTGTTCCAGGGGGCGGATCTCTTGTACTCACAAACCGTCTCCTGACTCAGACCCTGCAACTGCAACATCAGAAAGCCTCCCCCTTATCGGTACATACATCCTTGACTCAAGTCCCTATATCTGTCCCACTGCCTCGCTGCCAGGCACAGCTTCCCTCGCAGGCCTCGGAACCTCCCAGGAGCTCGAGATGCTCTTGTCCCTTTCTCTGCTGTCCCTTCCCCAAAGTTCTTACTTCCAACAAAGCCCATCTTTACCGTTCATTCCTAACTGAGCGCTAGTTCCTCTCTGGGGCTTGTCTCTACCTCTCAACTCATAAAGTTGCTGTTGAGTGGATTCTGACTTGGGAAATTTGGAGGACTAGAAGTGATTTGTTCAAAGATAAGCAGCAAGTTAGTGGCAGAGCAAGAACCAGGAGGCCTTCCTTTTGCCTGCTTCATTCCGTGCCACTCCCACCTTCCTTGCACCACCTGTGCCCACTCAAGGCAAGCCAAATTTATTTTTCTCTGTCTTAATACCCAGAGTTCTCGTTTCCTCTTTTTCCTTCACCTCTTTCTTCTTTCCTACCCTCCCTTTCTCCTCGCCTCCTTCTTTTGTCCCCATCCATGCAGCGATGTGACAAGATCACACTACTGCCCTTCGCTGAAGGCAGTATAAGGTCTCTATCGCATTACCTAAAGCAAAGGGCCAGTTTCCATTGAGTGTGTGGCGAGACCGGGAGTGCTAGCTACTGTCCCAGGCCACGTCCCTGTTGGACCAAACCCTACCTTGTAATCAATTCCAACCATTGCTGCTCATTTGGGCTCTAGACACCAGAAGGCTTTTGTGGCATCATTTTGTTTGATTTAAAGAATCCTTCCTTCCTGGAATCTGGAGTGCTGATAGACAGGTTCATGACTGCAATACCACCAAGATAATACCATGTCAGACCTTTCGAATGACCCAGCGCCCTCCCCTGTTTTGTATGCCCTGCACATGCCTCTGTGCCAGGGTAGAATGGCCAAAGACCTCATCTTAAACCATGGCTGACTTCTAATGAGCCATTTGGCCATTTTTTCAAATGTGCAGTAGACACGTTCCACGAGTCCGTGGTGTTTGGTATGTGGTTTTACACTGTTGCAATATAAATTTTGATATTCACTTTTTCAAGGTGATAAACTCTCCATGTCCTTTGAGGTGACTGCAATCATTAAAAGCTATTGGTGGAGAAATAAAAGGTTGGGCTGTGGGGGGAATCTCCTTTAGGAGAGCATTTGTAGTGATGATTGCTTTTATTGGCAGCTAATTAGATATGTCCCAGAGTCTGCAGGGGTGAATGAAAGAGCGGGATACAGGGATGGGTGAACACAATGAATTCTGAGGGACTTTTCTTGGAGGTCGACATTTCCCGGACATTAGGGTTCTCCTGTAGTCCTGCCCCCATCCTCAAACAGGCTGCAAACCATTGCACAGCCTCCTAGAAGTTCGATGATGAAGTTGAGCATTCGTCATATCGTTTTTACAGTATTTTCTCTAGAGTCTGGTCTGTGCTTTCTTATCCAGCTTCATCTTTCCCTGGTTCCCTCTGAATGTGAGCTCAATCCAGTTCTGTAGCTTGTAAGTAGATTAGATGTACTGAGGGCGGAGAGCAGCCTCTCCAGCATGCCACGCCCATTCCAATTTAGTCTTGTTTCAAGCCAAGAGGAAGGAGCCTCCCCCCCCATTTTCCTCCTCTTCTTTATTTCAACAGTTATATTGGATCTTCATCCACAAAACATCCAATTCAAGAGTCAATCATATCAAGAAGAGTTGTACCCTCTTTACCACAATCCATTTTAGAACCTTTTCTTTCCCCCTGTACTCATTATGGTTCATGTATTTTTTTTTCCAATTTTGGCAAAAAATATACACAATAAAACATCTTCCAAGTCATTGTGATTTTCTTTCTCTCCATGTTTGTATTACTCTTCTCTGGCTAAGAAACTGCTGTCTAGTATCCTTAACTTAGTAACTGGAAGAAATCTCTAGTTTTTTACACTTTCATCGTAAAACAGTGTTCATTTTTCTTCAAATTCATTCTTGGTCATTTTATCGATCACTCTTCTCCCCTAGTTCCCCTGCACCATAGATTGTGAGCTCTTTGTGTGGTCGCTGCTGCACTACTCATGCCTGCTGAGTAACTCTCATTTGATGGGTAAGTCTATGCGAAGGCTGAAATGCATGAGAAAGCAGGCTGTAGTTTGGCTTCTGGCAGCTGATCCTCGCTGATGCCATTAGCTGCTTCTCTTTATTCTTTGCCTCGGGCTTCTCAGCTGCACAATATGGGCTCTCTCTCTCTCTCTCTCTCTCTCTCTCTCTCTGGTCTCCGGGAATGTGTGAAGGTGAGGTGATTCGGCTTTGGATTGTGGAGTCTGGTTTGCTTCTTGAAGAAGGCAGTTAATTTGACCAAGGCCTGTGGTTTCCTGGTCTAATTCACAGCGCACGGCGGATGGAACTGCTCTTGCAAGTTGAGTTTGCATGTGGCCTGGGTTGGTGGAGTGCTGGCACTCTGGAAGTCATGGAGGAGAAGGTAATTTACTGACTGACTGTGATCATAGACTGACTGTAGGTGGGATCTGGAGGCCCCTGCCAGAGAGCAAACACGGTTGTTTACTTACGCTTCACCCCTACAGTGGACAGACACATCGCTTTCATAAAGCTCTGAGCCTGTTTCTTAGCACTGCATTTCAAGCCCACAGCAGGAGACTCCCATCAAGCCCTCTAAATGAAGCCCTTGGGCAGGGGCTTTCAGAGCTATTGGTCCAACTCCATGGCAGTCATGGCTGTTCTCTTTCTTTACCCTTCCTCCTATTCAAGGGACTAAAAGTGCAATTATTTGGGAAGCAAACCATACACATCACCGTGCCCTTGAGCCTCTTGCACAGAGAGCAGAGTTTCCAGATGTGCTTCTTTGCAGGCACACAGTTCTTTTTCTCCCCCATGAAGGATACAGCCCCATCTGCATGGCTCTTTAATTTACTTTTCCATTTATGAGCCTAGACGCTTGATGCACCATTGGTCTGCAGCAGGAACACATTTAGGGGGAATACGCATAGCTTTGTTTCTTGTTAGGCAGTCTAAGCTTTAGTCCCTTGATGTGATGGGACGCAAGATTGATACCCTTGCGGGTCTCTGGTGTCCTGTTTTGGGCTATCCTCCATTCCTTGGGCCTGCCACACAGCCGTGAGACTCCAGAAAGAGGCAGGGAACCAACAGCCCTTGCCCTTGAATTGGCGTGTCCTGTCTCAGCTCTGTAGCTAAGTGAGACCACAGCGATCAGCCTGCATGGAGGTGGGAGGAACAGGATGGAAATGGGTAGGAGGTGAATTGGGGTCAGATGCTCTGAGCGTGGAGATCACGCTGTTTCTTACCGGGTGTGTTTGGTGTGAAGCTGGTGCTAGCCGGCCTCACACATCACACGGACACAGCGGCAGAAGGTGTCGCTCAGTGGTTGAGAGCACACGCTTTTGGAGCTGGGCAGACCTGGGCTTTCCCTTCGGCTCTGCCACTTATTAGTTGTGAGACTCTTGACAAATGATTTACCTTTCCTGGGCCCCTGTTTCCTCAATTGTAAGATAGGGATAATAAGCATGCTGCCTTTATGGGCGGGCGAGAATGAAATATGACAATGCACGTGCATCAGAGAGGACACGTCTGATTTCTAATGGAAGACACTTCTACCATAAGTGGTGTGTAGTATATGGAGATATAATGTTTATTTTAATAAATAGTCTGGATGAGTCAACGGGGCAGTCCTTTTCAGCCTCCTCCCTTGCCACCCATCTTCAGTCTGGGCATCACGTAGTAAGTAGCACAGAGGAGAGGGATTACCACGGTTAAGGTTCCTCTTTCCATGGCACTAACAGGTTACTCACACAACCGCACAAAGATTCTCAGAGCAAAGCAGAAGGGGAGTGGCTATGGGGTTCGCTGTCAGTAGTTCCCAAGACAGCATGTCTGTAGTTACCTGTCCTTGCCAGGTAAGTGTTCAAAAGTTGCTGCTGTCATTTGGGCTCTGAAGATGACTGCCTGCATGTTCTTCCATATCCGAGCAGAAACAGAAGCTTGCATGAGAACACATTCCAGGCGGTGATCTTGGCTTCTGGGTAAGAGATATTTTTATACATGCTGCCTCTTTCATGAGGGGATCTTTAAAAGTCCCAAGGCCATGATCAGATAGGGGAAAGAATATAGGTATGTCTGAGAGGCCAGCCTGTTTCCAGAGCCCACCATCTGCTGTCAGGGAGAGCTCTTGCTATGTCTTGATCTCGTGAAACCTGGCCTCCCCCTGTCTGCCTAGTGTAACCGTCCTCTTGGTGGTTCTTTAAGCCAGTTGGCCCGTCCATGGAACATGCCTGACTGGCCCAGCAAAGCCTGCGGTGAACTGCAGCCTTTACCCATACCTGCCCTCCCATGGATTTTGATGCCTTGGCTCTTGTCATCTTAGTTCACCCAGTCTTGACTTTTAATAGTGCTGCTTTACCTGCTCGGTTTGACAAGTGGTTTGAGCTCTTTCTCTGTTGACTGACCGCAGCTTCACTGTGCCCTCGGTTAGTCCCACTCCCCAGCATCCTTACTGTCAGGCCAGCTTCCTCCTGGCTTTCGGGAAGATTCTGACTCTGCTCCCCTCACCGCCCTGACCTCGACTCCATGGCACACCTCCATTACTTTACTCTCTTGCCATTCTTTCACTGATTGTTATATCCTGGACAGCTTGGCCAGGGAACCACACGGTCATGAAATGCACATCTGTAGAATCGGCTTACAGCCAGGCTTGGAGTCTTGATTCAGAGAAGAAAGTGAATACTCCTTTACCCAGCTGTCCAAAAATCCGTGAAGCACACACCACGTGATTGAGTCAGGCTATCAAACTTATTCTTCAGGACCACATGAAAAAGCGGAATTCGCAAGAAGGTAAATATTGGGTTTAACAAAAACATCACCTGCCTTTGTGGGAGAGCCAGATCTTCAAAAAGACATGTGCAAAGGGATCAGCTCCAGTCCACTAAGGTGGACTGTGTGTGGCAGTGTGTGGGTTGGTGAAAAGGACCTTGGAGTCTGTTTCTCCAGGAAGGACCTCTCCCCGCCCCCTCCTGCTTTGTGGTCCACAGAACAGTCGCCATGAACTACATCTGTGGGCTTCCTCATAAACATTTGATCAGCAGGAAATAAGAGGGAAGGGTGAAGGGCATCCTTCTAGTCTTTTTTTTTTTTTTGGTGGGGTTACCCTGTGCTGACTGCATCCCTTGACTGAAGGACACAGCCTATCCCTTCTTGCCCAGAAAGAGAAGTGTTCCCTCCTATAGCATTTTCCCTTGTTACACACACTAGGATACTGCACTGTCCCTTGCATGTTGTCTGCTCATCCTTCTGTAAATGCTGTGAGCAGAAATCAAACTGGTCTCTGACTCATGGTAGCCTCATGTGACCGAGTAGAACTGACAAGGTTTTCTTGCCTGGAATCTTGACAGACTGGGATCACTCAGCCTTTGCTTCTGCAGATCTGCGTGCTGGGTTTGAACCACCAACCTTTAGCTTAACAGCAAATCATTCCTGTTCTGTAAATGATACCTCTGATGTAGTATGCTCTCCTCAATGTGCTGCTCATTTCTCACCGGGACTCTTAGAAATTCAGAATTTCAAATCCGCCATCTTGACCTGGCTTCACCGCTTCCTAGCTGTGTGTGCCCTTGCGTAAAGCTACTCAGGCCTTTTGAGCCTCATATAAAGGGGGATGACAATAATGCTTCTGTGTCCAACATCAGGAAGAAGTGATTGTGGAAATGCTCTGTAGACTGCGATGCGCTTTGCATGTGAAGGGGCTGCTATTGCAGTGACAAACTTGGAGTGCGAAGTGGGGCTGCATGGAGGGTGGAGTGTGTGCATCTCGAGTGGGGGCTCTAGTGCACTCCCTGCTCCTTCAGCACTTTCCTGGAGAAGCTCATCTCATTGGAGGGTGGGACCGGGCAGATTATCCTTCCAAGCCCAGCCCATGGGACCTCCTTTTTCACTCGTCGCAGCCCACAGGTTCACCCAGTCTGAAATATAGAGGCGCTCCCCTCCAATTACAGACACATTGCTTAGTGGTAACATATGATACAGGTTTAGGAAAAACGCAATCATGTAGTCAGAAAAGAGGAAATTGCCAAAATGGTGCCAAGAAACCGAGCTTCGGTTTTCAATATGCAGAAAGCACTGTGTTGGTATGGGTAAATCCTGTTTCTTTGTGTCTGTGATAAGCTGAAACTTGTTGCTAAGACAAACCGGCAGTTTGATATTTATGTGAGAAATTGCTTGGGGAGGGCCCTGTGCCTGAGATTCGGACAGGATCTAGTGGTGAGTCTTGCAGATGGTTCTTCATCATTCCAGTCACCTTAGCCTCTTTTATGATCTTTGCAGGATTTATCGTGGCATGAGATTATCTTAATCCATTTCCCTGCTGACCTTTTATGGGCTCTCTCCATTCTTTCTGACCCACACTCCTCACCTCCAGAAAAGAGTGTGTTTGCTTTAAGGCTTTGACTGCAGCACAGTGTCTGGCACAGCATGGCTATTCAACACTATTTAGTAAGGTAATGAAGGAGTGGGGAAAGGGTTACTGTGTGTAGGTGGCTGTGTTGAGCAAGAGGCATCATTCTGAGCCCCGAGGAACTCCCAGTTAATACTTTGTGGTGGTTGTTTTTAAAACACATTTTGAAAAGATTTATATACACCCACACTTCCAAGATTCAAAATATTCAGAGTCCTAACAGGCAAAGACCGTAACCAACTTTTATGGAGTTGGTTATGGGAGAACCTGTTTTGAGTGGGCCTGAGGGGAGAAGCTAGAATCAAGACAGTCGTGTAAGGCGATGAGTTTACATTGCAACCAGAGCACCTGAGCCTCCATTTCCCAATCGTTCCCCCTTCCTCAGTCACTTGGAACTTAAGTGTGTTGGTTATTTGTTCTTTTAAAGATAATTTGGTTTATATCATGGGAATAGTTGAAAACCAGCAAAGAGGCATATAGATTGATTTTGAGAAGGGCAAATGTTTCATTGCTAGGTTCAAATGACCAGTGATGGTGGTGGCAGCAGCAGCAATAGCAGCAGTAATGGAAGGAGCAGGAGGGATAGAAACCATTCCATAAATAACGTCTAGAGAGTCCTGGATGGGAAGACTAGTTTCAATTATACCAATCAACTTTATATGTGACCTCAGGCAAGAACCTTAGGCACCTCTGGGAATCATTGGCAAGTTATACAGTTTGAACTAGCTAGGTTCTCTTTTGCCTTCAAAGTATGATGATATGCTCCGAGTTGGGCTGGACATGTCCGCAATATTTGAATCTAGGGAATATGTGAGTGGGACTAACTTCTTTGTTTCATTATTTCACCTCATTCCATAAAGTTGTTTATTTAAGAGAATGGGAAAACTATAGTCCTTTCCCCCCTTTTAGCCCAGCATTTACATAGCTTGTGGAAGGAGGAGCTCCTCAACTCTCCTTGGTTGCTTGGTTGACTGATTTGGTTGGAGGATAGGGATGGAGAGTGTCAAAGGTGGTCCTGGACGAAGGAAAAGAAAACCTTGTAGAATCCTTCACTTCTTTATCTCCTATGGGCCAGTGAGTTTACCTGCAGCATTTTGTTTACTCCTCAGAAAAGTCCTGTGAGGTAGGAGAGTAGGTGTTTTTGTTAGGTGTCTTTATTTTCATCTTGGTGAATGATGAAATTGATGAGGAAGGCTCTCTTGCTTATGGTCTCACAGGCAGGATTTGGTGAAAGCTGTGGCTGGAACCTGAGCCTACATGTTCCCAAACCTTGGCTCCTCTGTCAGCTTGCATTCCATCTCATCTTCCCTTTTCTCTGCATATTCCCCTGATAAATGTTCTCCTTGGTTTCCCTGGACAAGAGAAACTACCAGGACAGTCCCTTAGCAACTTTCATTATTACCTCTGCCAATTTCCCTGCCCCTGTACTATGAAATCTGCTTTCCCCATTATGGTAAACATAAAAATGCATAAGTAAAATAGTACCTCACAGGACGGTACGCAGGTCTAGCATTGCTGAACTACAATTTCATTGGTTTGGGGGGAAAGGTGAAGCCTACAAGTGTAACTCAAGAATTTTCTTTTCCATCATTTCTATTTCCTCACTAAAGGATCATCCCAGTTAGTATACATGCATGCTACAGTGGCACCCCTCAAATGTAAATATAACCCTTCCTTCATTCCCATAGCCTTCTCCAGTTAATGTCTCCATTTCTCTGTACCTTCCTCAGTAACAGCCCCCAGTAAGGCTACCAAGCACCCTGTCTTCACTTCTTTTCCTATTTTCTCAGTGAAATTTGACATTTTAGTCCTTAGCACCACACCAATTTAACTCCTGTTTCTCTCACCAGTGATCACCATACTACCAATTCTAAGAATTCATCTCTATCTCCATCTCCATGTCCATCATATTTGACTTACTAGCTGTACTCACCCTAATTGGTCACCCTGTCCAGAATACTTTTCATCCATGAGATACTGAACCACTGAAAAGAAATGCATAAATAAAATAGTACCTCCCAGGATGGTAGACAGATCCAGCACTATGGAACTAAATCTCATTGGTTTGTGGGGGAAAGGTGAGGCCTACAAGTGTAACGAGGATTTTCTTAAAATCTTTTTCTGGTACAGACGGGATGAAGATATTTAAATGAGGATCTAAATATTTACTTAGTCTTGGAAAAATTATTTGTTGAGCCAATTTGTTGATCCAACCCAGCATACTATTTTAGGGGTTATAAAGTAAAATGTGATATCCTTTAAGATGCATGTGATCTTATATGGGAGATAAAACCAACACATAAACCAGGAATTACAATACACAGTAGTATCTGCTGCAATCCTGAACTATTTATCAACTGTACTTTCAGTGCTATTACAATTCAGAAGACAGAGACATCTCTGCTATTTATTTGTTCAGCTATTTATTGAATGTGTCTTGCATGTCAGATCTACTAATTTCATGGGATAAAGATGTGATAAGATAATGATAAATATTTCCTATTTACTGAGTACTATTCTAAGTGCCTTAAATTTTTTCTTTTAATTCTTATATAAGAACCACATAGGTATAGAAACTATTATTACCCTCATTTTTCATATGAGAAAATAGCAGTCAAGTACATGTTTTTCCAAGGTTATTATTGCTACAAAGTGGCAGATCCGCACATATACCTCATTAATCTGGCTAAGAAAAACTCATAATTATTTTTATTGAAGAAAATACCCACATTCTTAAGAAACCTACGATGTATTCAAGTTGTTTTTAGGTGCCTTGCTATTTATTGGGTTTCACTCATTAGGGATCCTAAGATCAACGCACTGCCCAAACTCTCAATTGTTGATATGTTTGATCAGGACACACGAGACTCTGCTCACATCTAGGGAACATCGTAGCTGCAGTTCTTCCAACATTGACTTGCTCATTGTTCAGCATCCTCATTCACAGGCATCAATTCTTCAGTCTCATTATTTAGCATTCATATGCCTATAAGTTGATCGAAAATCCCATTGTTTGGGCCAGGCACACTTTGTCCTCAAAAGTCATCTTTGTTTTTTAATCCTTTAAAGAGATCTTTTTGCAGTAGATTTGCCTCATGTAATATGCTGCTTTCTTGACTACTCCTCCCATAGGCATTGCTTGTATAAAATGAAAATCTTGATGATGTCAATCTTTTAGCCTTTTGTCATGTTGCTTATTGCTCCAATTGTGAGGACATAAGTTTTCCTTTTGTTGAGATTTAATCCATTCTGAAGGCTTTCATCCTTGATTTTCATTAATACAAGTTCTCTTTGCTTTCAGCAAGCAAGGTTTTGTCATCTGCAGCTTGCATGTTGTTAATGAGTCTTCTTTCAATCCTGTTGCTACATTCTCCTTTAGATATAATTTAGTTTCTCAATAGTTGCTCAACATACAGATTGAATACATATGGTGGAAGGATGACACTGACATGTATCTTTCATGATTTTAAACCATCTGCCTCTTCCATTTGAGCAGCTGCCTCTTGGTCTATGTAGTGTTCCAGAATTCCCATTTCTATGAAGTGTTCTGTAATTTTTTGCAAGGCAACTCAAGACTTTTAAAAAATACGCTCCATTGGATGCCCTTGAAAATTCAATAAAACACGAGTAAGTATTCTCTTGATACACTATGCTTTCAGCCAAGATTTAGATCATATCAGGAAGGATACTTCTTTTTCCATTTGCTCTTCAGAATTTGGTTTGAATTTCTAGTAGTTCCCTGTCCGTGTATTGCTGGAACCTATTTTTGGATTATCTTCAGCAAAACTTTAGTTTTGTGTGCTATTAGTGATATTGTTTGATAGTTTTCATATTCTTTGAAATAGGAACAGATATGGATCTTCTTATCAGTTGGCTCTCACTGAACTCACTACCATGGAGTTGACTCTGGTTCGCAGTGACTCTACAGGCAAGGCAACACTGCCCCTGTGGATTGCTGAGACAAACTTTCTGCTGGCCTCGTGGCCTCGTGGCCTCGTGCTGCTCCTGTGGAGCCACTGGTGGTTTCCAGCTGCTGACCTGGTTAGCAGCCCAACGGTTAAGCCACTCTGCCTTCAGGGTTCCATTTGCACAATTTTATTGGCATAGACAAATGTCTGAAGGGGCAAGATCAGGGCTGTAGGGTGTGTGGTGTAAGGTTTTCAAACAAAAATATCATAAAACAACCCTTGCTTTCCATTAAGAATGAGCAGAAGCATGGCTGTAATGGAATAAAATAACTTTTCTGGCTTTGTCTTCCCAATGCAGTTTTCAATATATTATAAACACCCCCCTCCCCACCGCTCTCATAATCATCCTGTGTTTTAAAGAAAAATTTATCAAGGTTATCCTTGGATTTCCAAAATGCAGTTTTTATAACCTTCTCAGAGGACCGACTTCTCTGCTTTGGACTTAACTGACCTTCTCGAGTCCCTTGGGAGCCACTCTTTTCATTGGACCCTTCTTGGAAAATACCCTAAGGCAGATTAGGATGAGTATATCATGGGATAATTTACCTGTAACTATTCAGTGATCACAAAGACATGCTTAAACATTAAAAAAAATAAACCCATGCTTGTATGATCTAGGACCCTAGTAGCAATGCTTTTAGATTTCACTTCTTACCTCTTCTGTCTTCCCTTCATATTTTGAATGATTCGTCATTTTACCATAGAATTTTTTAATATTTTAATTTGAGTTCTAATTATTTCCCCCAATTCAAGATTGATAAATGGTGTCCTTTCCTCTTTAGCTGTCTATTCTCAAGTCTTTGCACAGTTCATGATAATGCTTAGTCTTTTGAATTGATCTGTGAGATTTTCTGTTCAGCAATATTATGTCATGATTTTTTTCATTTACTATAGCTTTACATTCACGGGTAGATTTTAGAGTGTCTCCTGACATTCATTTTGCTTCATTCTTGTGTTTAATGACCTCTTGCTTTTCACATGTAGTCCCTTGATGCCATCCCATAATTTAGTCTTTAGTTATTAGTGTTCAGCATAGGAACTCTGTTCTTAGATGACTCTAAATTCAAGTACATTATATACAAGGTCATATATAGGCTCTTATGGACTTGTTTTCATTTTCTTCAGCTTCAACTTCAACTTGCATATGAACAATTGATGGTCTGAGCCTCGTTGGCTCCTGACCTGGCTCTGACTGGTGATATTGAACTTTTTTTTACCACTTCTTTATACAGAGGCAGTTGATTTGATTTCTGTATATTCCTTCAAGCTAAGTCCACGAATCACTGTTTATATTTTGAATAAAGGTATTTGTGATGAATAAGTTATCAGTCTTTTAAAAATCTACCATGTGAATCTCCTGGTTTGTTTGTGTCTCCCAAGACTGTATTTCCCAGTCGGTAGCCCTTCTCTTTTCTTGTTTTCACACTCCAGTCTCCAATAATTGTTCATGCATCTTGATGGCATGGTTGATCAATTTTCAGACTGCAGAAGTTGATGAAACTCTTCATTATTTTTCTTTGACATTAGTGGTTGGTTCGTAGATTTGAATGAGTCATATTAACTGTTCCTTATACATATAGGGATATTTTCCTTATCACTGACAGCATTTTATTTCAGGATCTTGATGTGTTCTTTGAGAGGATAAGTGCTATCTATGTTACTTCTCTTTGATTTGTGCTTCCTGGCACAGTAGACCATTGATAGGCTGATTCATTTTTGATCACTTTCCATTTTCTTACATTTATACTTCATACATCCTATGTTATGATCACAAATGGATATTTATAGCTGTTCCTCATAAGGCTAACTCTCATTTGAGGAGTTAGCTCCTCAGTCATGCTTTGAGCATCTTCCATTCTGAGGAGCTCATCTCTTGACACTGAGAGTGTATCTTCCTGCTATTTCAGAGGTTTTCACCCCTTTTTTAGACGTAGGAGGTTGTGTCCTTCTGCCTTGTTTGTTGTGGTGTGGAAGCGCCACTGAAACCTATTGACCTTTTTCAGAATACTGATGAAATAGCTTTCTTCAATATTGTAGCAACATGCAGGCAACATGCTGGCTGGCTGTAACATTGTGACAGATGAATGGTAGATATCTAACATTATTGAAGGCAGAGAGTATTGAAAACGTCAATCTGAAAATAAAACTTAACAAAATGAGCACATAAGCAGATACATCTAAACTACTATAAGCCAGAAATGAAAATAAGAATCAGAATATTTTAACTGTAATATAGTCTATTTTAAAAAAAGAAAACAACCAAAATATGAAAAAAAACCTGGAGTAGCATAGTCTTGCCAATGTAAGTTTAAAATCATTTAACAAACATTTCTAGGTAAGAAAACCTGCCTTTAATCAGAAAGTCAGAGTAGAAGAGTACCAGAACCACAAAAACAAACCTGGGAGTACTTCCCATATTCACTGGGAGTTGACTGAAGACCAGAAAGACCTTATAAAGATGGTGAACTCATCATAGAAATGAAGAATAAATCACACAGATTCACAAGAAGAATGCTTTCAGCTCCAAAGTTTATAGATGGCATTAAAGAAAGATAATAACTAAGTAAATTAATAAGAATCAAAATATCTGAAAACAGTTCATTAAGAACATAGGTATGGGTGATCCAACATTTGAGGAGGCTTCACATTTTGTGGTTTCATGGAATTGAAAACTAATAAAAATTTCCTATGGATTTTTTTAAGCCCACTTATATATGTACTTGACCGTGCTGTTGTAGAAACTTTCTAGATAACATGACATGCTGTCAGGAGTGACTAGTCCCCAGAGACGAACTTCAAACTCGGTCAAGTAGAGGGTGAGCAAAAAGAGAAGAATCCTCCAGGAGATGGAGTGGCGTGAGGTCTGCAGCAAGGGGTTCAAGTCTTGAGGATGGGGAAAGACCGGAGAGGGTTTTTCCTTGTGTACATAGGGTAGCTATGAATCTGAACTGGCCAAATGGCACCTAACAATAGCATAGAAGGCAGATGGAGTAACAGAATGGCAATAATATTTAAAACAGGTATACCAAAAAGCAAAGGATACAAGCTGAAAAGAAAAGCAAATTATCTATATGGGAAAAGCTTACTTGAGAAGTTAACTCTGAGACATATCCTAGTAAACCTATTAAATTTTAAATAAAAAATCGTCATGACTTTCAGACTAAAAGACCATATCACTGACAAAGAGAAACAATTCAGGTTGACATTCGGCATTTTGACAGCAACATACAAAGCAAGACAAAAGCCACATTTTCAATAAAATTCAAGGAAGGATCTGGTAAAGAAAAACTTTCTAAGTTGACAGCTGAATAGAATCTGAGTCTATTAGATAGTCAGTGAAGTGGTAGGCAGGTGTCTTGAACTAAGGGACTGGATTGTACAAAGGAGAGTGCATGAAACTTTTTGAAAA
The DNA here is from genome assembly GCA_004026705.1 of Nesogale talazaci. NCBI lineage: Eukaryota > Metazoa > Chordata > Mammalia > Afrosoricida > Tenrecidae > Nesogale > Nesogale talazaci. Next base: position 360,907 of record PVJH01000239.1, on the reverse strand, counting down.
TTGCAAGTAGTCTAGCAGGATTGGAGTCTCTGTAAAGAAAGAGGGGAAGCTTCTTAAAACCTTGGGAATCACCAAGTCATTCAGCACTGGTATTTGTGCATTTGAGCTGACATTTCTTGATGATGAATGTTAAATGTAGAGGCCTGGTTGTAAAATTAGCAGGTGTAAACCACCAGCCTCTGTGGGAGGCCAGGGGACTGAAGAAGATGAGACTCTTTACTCATGTAAAGAGTCCTCAGTCTGGGAACCCACAGGGCAGTTCTGCCCTGTCCTAGAGGACTGCCATGATCCAGAATTAACTTGATGGCTGTGAGTCACAGGAACGTTGGGGGGTGGGTGTGGGTGGGCTGTTTCTGAGATCCATGGGAAGCGTTGAGGGGAGGAGGTTTGGGGAGAGTAGAGTGAGCCTAAATTTTTTCATTTAGACATGGAAATGTAGCATGGCTTTCACTTGAATGACATTCCAGTTATTTAAAAAATTCTGTCAAATGTGAATTTGTCTTTTGACCTTTCCGTCAGTCTATTATTGAAAGTTATGGTGCACAATCCACTTAAAAGGCAGAAAATGCCAAGCCAGTTTATCCATTGGATAGCAATTATAGATAATGAGAGAGAAATGACAGAATCAAAGAATTAATTGATTAACATAGTTTATGGACACAAATATGAAATAAAATGAAAACCATTACCTTTGCATATGTGTTGTATTATAGTCACTAGCCAGTGGCATTGGGGGTTGCAAGATATATAATAAGTGGATTCTGATTTTAAGTTGCCCATAAATTCATAAATTGATATAAATGAGATGATGTGAAGAAGTGTGCCACCAGGTGTGAGAAAGAAGGAACTAAAAGGTTTAATTTTTATATCATGGTTTGTTGTAGGGACTTAACACTTTTGAGTGTATCTTTCTACTTGTGGCGGTGACAGGATCAACTTGAGAACTTGAGCAAAAGAAGGTAGTACTATCAAAAAGATATTAGGCTATTTCATGGAATATAAGAATAGTTATATGCCTGGCTCACCAGATCGAACCAGCAAGCCCCTCCATTAAAAAAATGTGGTTTAATGCCATTTTGCTCTTGGAATCACCCATTACTAGTGGGAAACTTCTCAAAGCACTTATTGTACATTATCTCATGGTGCCTGAAAATATGTAACTAAGCCAGTCATCATTTGGTTTATATAACACCGATGGAAGGAATCCTTGGAAGATGGATGACCATAGTTTAGTCAAGGCTCCCTATCAGGTATAGTGTAGAAACCCCGGATTAGGAGTAAAAACACCCTGATTTTTAATTCAAGTAGCCCAAATAACACTGTTGGGTAAATATTGTACTGTTAGCTGTAAGGCTGAGAATCAAAGCCCACCGACCCAACCTCCCTGTTGGAGCAAGATGTGACTATTTGCTTTCCTAATGATTTACAGCCTTGCCGTTGACTCTATGGCAGTGGTTTGTTTGTTTGTTTCGATTTTTGGTTCTAGTCATTTCCTATTATTGTTAAGTGCTGTTGAGTGGGTTCCAACTCATCGTGACCATATGTAAACAGGGAAAGACCCCGCCTAGCCCTGCGCAGTCCTCGCAATTGTTCCGTTTAAACCCACTGCTGCAGCCGGGGTGTCCATCCATCTCAGAGAGTGTGGGTGAGCATGTTGTTCATCGCTTTTCTTCTTTACCATGCACTCCCCCAGGGACTCGTCTTTGCTAAAAAGCATGTCCAAAGTATATGAAACAGAGTCTTGCCATTCTTGCTACAAAGGAGCCTTCTGGATACTTCCAAGACAGATTTGTTTAAGCTTTGGCATTGCAAGGTAGTTTCAATATTCTTCACTAGCACCGAAACTCAAATACTGTACATACTCAAATAGAAGCTGACCCCAATATCTTCTGAGGTACCTAATTTTACGACAAAACTGTATTAAAAATGTGCTAAAAAACTCAGCTTATGCAAGAGTATATATGGTATACAACATTTTCTTCAATCTTCCTTATTCTATGTCTCACTTTCATGTACACATTTTTTTTGGTTTAGTCACACCTTAGGTCTCAAAGTAAACATCTTGCTTCCAACACGTTAAGGAGGTCTTGTGCAGAAGATTTACCCAGTGCCATGTGTTGTTTGATATTTTTGGTTGCTGCTTTCTTGAGTATCCAGCAAAACTTTTCTATGATCCTGGTATGCAAGACTTTAAAGAATATTAGTCCCACCTTCTGAATTTTTGCCACCCATATCACTGTAGAATTAAAGAGTCACTTGTGTGTCTTTGATAATACATTCCCTTGAGACATCTCTGACAACTGTTGTATCCCCTGTCACCGGAGCATGAAGGGATCACAAAGAAAGGGGGCAATTAAAGAGACGAGTAGGAGGTCTCTGTCACCTCAGTGGGTTTGTTATTATCTTCTGTGAAATGCCTTATCAGAAGTAGGCCATTTTTGTTTAAATGATGAAGTAGAGTTTGAAAAAAATTTGAAACTTCATCAAACACTTTCTGAGCTTGGAGTGGTAGCTCCATTGTTTTCCAAACTCCGTTTTTTTCCTCCGCAATGAACAATAACTTTTTGATTAAACAGCTGGCAGCTACTATTGAATGCCTCACATTTAATAACACAAGTCTTCCTTTAGAACAGGAAATTTTATCTAAATTGCTTTGCTCTTCTTCAGTGATTGTGAACTCCCAAAGTCTGACAGGACTGATAGCATGGAAAAAAATTTTCTCTCAAGAAAATGATGATGACTGTTTAAAAGAAAGAGCCCCAAACTAAATGAATTATTCAGTGTACTTGCTGCACAGCAGAAGCCAAGGCACACAAGTTGTCCTCTCCGTAAACACTATTAAAAAATAATCAAGTTTGTATTGACATATTTCTATTAGAAAGATGGCAGCTGCGATAGGAGGAGGAAACTCAAGGAAACACCACTTGTTTGTCAAGGGCCTTCTTTCAGCTTTACTTTGTTCAGAATGAGAGCATCTCCCATCATGGAGCCAATGTGACAAATACTGTGTTGAGTCCTTGAACTATGAATTAGTATCTCAACCTCAATCTCTCTCTGCCCTCTTGCTTGTACTTCCCATTGGCTGATGTTAATTGGAACTCAGAAGAAGAAAAGCTCTTGCTATCCAGTGTTTCCAGAGTAGACGATACTACCTTCTGCCCCCAGGTATACTGGAATGATCCCAGGGCGGTGAAGGCTGTCTCACCTAGGATTACAAGCTAGAATGCAGTAGTTTAATAATTGATAGGGTTATGTAACTTTATTTATGTATTTTCTGAAAAGGGGGTAGTAGACCAGATATGTTTGGGGTTCTCTGACAGAGATCCAGAAACCAGCTGTGGGCAGAAAATTTATAGAGGGGGTGAATGGAGCATGTCCAGCTTATTCTACTGTTGCTTTAGAAAAATATCACTCCTGAAAATTATCCCTCTATTTTAGTTTTTGGGGGGTCTACATTATAATTCAGAGTCTTGGATGACGACAGGGATATGAGATTATTTTGTTCAAAACAAATTTTTATGTACCTGATTTTTTGTTTTTAACCTTTTGTTTTTGAATTGGGTGCAGCTTTACATAGCATGTCATCAGTATCCACATATATTTTGTTTCAGCTCATCACTGCTTTGGAGAAATGTTGATTTTTTTTTAAATCTAAAGTGGTTGATTAAAGTATACATGTCACACGATTGTCATTGCTTCCTATGTGGACCTTTTGTTTGCCTGAAAATTGAGCTGTATTGGCGAGTTCAGTTCTAGATGGAAATGGGTTCCTAAAGAGCCGTGGTCTCGGGGGTCCACCAGTGTTGATTTGACGAGTAAGCCTGATCTTTTAGTTCCACATTTTTTATCCCATTGTATCCACAATCATATGTGTGGTCCTTTTCAGAACAGTTGATACTATTAGTCAGACACCACCTTGTATAACACCGGTGTTATAGAGACTGAAGTTTGCATGGCCCATTAGTCCACTGTGCTAATTGTTTCTTGTACCGTTTGGTTTTCATCACTTGTCTTTCTTCTAACCGAGGAGCGATGCTCACCGGCCCAATATGATCACTGAAGTCAAATAGGTGCATAAGCAAATGTGGTGAAGAAAACGAATGGCACCCAGATATCAAAAGATATACAGTCTGGGGTCTCGAAGCCTGACGATAAACAGCCAGCTAGCTGAGAAGTACCCAATTCCACACAGAAGAAGCACACCAGCCAGTGTGGCTGAGAGGTGTCAAAAGGATCAGGTCTCAGGCATCAAACAGGAAAAAAAGCAATACTACTGTGTATGCACTTTCCTGAGATGACCATTGAGGACAAGTGGGGACAGGAGAAAGAGTGGTGAAGATGGCTAATGGTACCCGGCTATCAAGACATAATGCCTGAGGCCTCAAAGGCTGGAGGATGAGGAAACAGTGCAACAAGGCCTCCCATAGAAGAAGCACACCAGCCTGTGCGACCATGAGGAGTGGAAAGAACCAGGCTATCAGGCATCAAAGAACAAAAAACATACCATTAAGTGCCCATCCTCCTGTCATGATAGCTGAGGACAAAAGGGTGCAGAGGCAGACAGAGCCGAGGAAATTGATGGCCCCCAGGCAACAAACGATAAAGTAGCTGGAACCTTAAAGGCTAGAAGGTGAGCAAGTGGCCATCCAGCGCAGAAACAGCAAAGCCCACATAGAAGAAGCGCACCCACCTGTGTGATCACGAGGGGTGGAAGGGAGCAGACATCAAACATCAAAGAACAAGGATTAAATCAGTAAGAGTGAGGGGGAGAGTAGGGTGGAGACCCAAAGCCCACTTGGGAGCAATTGGACACCCCTTACAAAGGAGTCATGGGGAAGAGATGGGACAATCAAGGGGCAGTAAGGTAGCGATGAAGCATAACACTTTTCTCTATTTCCTGAAGGTTTCCTTCCCCTAAACATCACAGTCGCAACTCTGCCCTGCCTCTCCAGCTCGGCTGGAGGAGGTGCACTGGCAGAGATGGGAGCTGGAAATGCAGGGAACTCGGAGTGGATAAACCCCTCGGGGTCATTGGTGGGAGGGGAGTTGCCGGATGGGTGGAGGGAGGGTGGGGTGGAGAGAGGAAGCCAGCTATGGGGATCTGCAGACTGTCTCCTATCTGGAGGACAGATGTAGGGAGGAGTGGGCAGGGGGAGATGTCAGGCAGTGTAAGATATGACAAAACAATAATGACTGCAGAGTAATGAGGACTGGGGGAGGGGGGAAAGTTTGGAGGGGGAAGGAAGGAGGCTCATATCAGGGGCCCAAGGGGAAAGGCAGATGTTGGGAGAATGTTGACAAGGACAGGCAAGTGGGGGTGTTTGACACAGTATATGTAACTATATATTGAACTATGTATGATGAAAAGCGATGTACGAGCGCCCAATAAAATGATTAAAACATTTTAAAAAAGAGAAAATAATCATAAACCAAAAAAATAGAATGGAAAAAAGCCAGTGCCTTCCCCTTTATTCAAGTTATATTCGATCTAGAAACTTATCCCCTTCCCCTCCAGCCCTTGATGACCATCAAGGCATGTTTTTTTTTGATATGAAAATAGAATTTTTACACATAGGGATCTCATATGGTACTTGTCCTTTGGAGATTGGTTTTACTCAGCATAATGTCCTCCAGATAGAATCATGTTGTTAGGTTTCGCAGACTTGTCATTATTCTTTGTCTTTACGTAGTTATGCATAGGGCCGTGATGGGCCTGACTGGCAGTTTGAAACCGCTGGCAGCTCCATGGGAGCAAGACTGCGCTCTGGTATTCAGTGACAGTCTCACAACCCCACAGGGGATCTCTGTGAGTCAGCATGACTGGATGGCTGTGAGCTTGTTTTTTGGTGTAGAGTATTCCATCATGTCAGTGAGCCAGAGTTTATTTATCCATTCTTCCATTGATGGGCTTTTTGGGCATCTTTATCTTTTTGTTATTGTGCACAGTGTTGTAAAGGCGGTAGGTGTGCGTATATCTATTCACTTATTATTAGGATATATATCAAGTAGAAGAATTGCTGAATCCTCTGGTAGTTCTCGTCCCAACTTTTAGAGGAAGTACTTGCTAAAAAAATTGAGTAGTAAAGTTGGTTTTATGCTGCCTTTATCTAGAAGGGTCCCTGTTACCATAGTGGGGTTCCTGTTTATGTTAGTCTGGGTGGGCTAGAGAAACAAATTCATCGACATTCCTATAAATAAGGAAAAGCTTTATATAAGAGTAATTGTACATTAAGAAAACATCCTAGCCCAGTCCTATCCAAGTCTATAAATATTATTAAATATTAGCTCAATATATCCAGTACCAGTGTATAGATTCCTCTTCAGACTCATGCAACACATGCAATGATATGATCACATAGAATGGTATGCTTCATCCATGTGGAGTTTATTGTTTCCTTAAGACTCCAGGCACTATATCTTTTGATAGCCAGGTACCATCAGCTTTCTTCGTCACATTTGCTTGTGCACTCATTTTGTCTTCAGTGATCGGGTTGGGAAGGTGAGCGTCACAGAATGCCAGCTTGCTAGAATACAGTGCTTTTGCATTGAGGGAGGGCATTAGCAGAGTCTGGGCACTACCTCAGTGTACTGCTATATAACTATATGTACAATAGTTATATGTATGAACATAGGCCAATGTCTTTATTTTTTATGAATTAATACTTACATATGTACACACATATTTATTCCTCTGTCGCTAGCTTTGCTTTCTAGATCTTTCCTGTTTTCTTTTACCTTCCTCCTGTCCCACCACCACACTCACCCTTCTTCTGCCTATTAGTAATTCCTCTCAGCTAGGTTGCTGTTGCTCCAATGCCTCCAGGACCTCTAAGTCCTCCTCATTGCTGATTTTAATTTCCTAGTTGTTCCTGTCTATGGTGTTGTTTGTTCACCACTCCCTTCCCTCACCTCTACTTCCCCCTAAGTCCTTCCAGAGCCATTGGTCCTGTTGCTTTCTCATCAGGCTTACTTCCCATGCTTTTCTTTAATAGGTAGCCAAACCAACAATAATGGAGTAAAACAAAAAGATTGAATAAAAAGAGAAAAAAATAAATAACTAGCAACCTCCCTCCCCCCATCACCCAATCATATATAATTTCACTGACCTTTATGACTATTTCCCTACCAGTCCTGGGGGTTGTGAGAATGTCCCCTCCTAATCCTGAAGTCTATTTTGGGGGCTCCTCAGGGAATTTGTAGTTTTTCTTTGCTCCTGTTGATATGTTATGTTCCCTTCTTGGTTCACCCCACTGTGGGGGGTTCAGACCGGATTCACTCCCTGCTGTGTGTTCCCAGTTTTGTCCTCTGCTGCAGTGTGCTCCAGAGAGGGAATATCATGTCTTGAGCTGTTGTCAGCCCTCTATTCTTTGTGCTTTAGCAGCTCCATGCAGGAACGTTATCCTCAGAGCTTGGTGTGCCCATAAAGGGTCTAGATCCTCATTCTCTTTTCTTCCTTCGTGGCTTGCTTCTGTGTGAGCATGGAGACTGGCCCCTCTCCCCAACCTGTAGGTTTAGTGTTTTCCTCTGTAGTACATACTTCTAGAGACAGGATCAGTTTGTCTCTGATTAGCGTTGCCCTCTGTATTCCACCCAGTTCAGGAGTTGCTCCATGTGGTTACGTTGCCCTCAAGGTTGGGTGCACCATGGCGGGGCCTGCACGCACACTCCCATTTCTGTAGAGACCTAAACAATACTCTGCCCTTGGGTGGGTTAGGGCTCTACCACCCCGGTGTCATTGTCTCCCCACCCCATCCTTTTCTCCCTACCCTGCCCCTTTCCCCTCCTTTTGTTGGAATGACATGTACTTCCTTGGTTTTGGAGGTGTCCCTCTCCTGAAGGTCTGTACCTCAGCCTGAATAGTGTAAGACAAGTGACTTTTCTTCTATACCTACTGTGCTGATTATACTTCCCTCAGTGAACTCATGTTCTACTTGTGCTTTTGTGATTGGTTAACTTCGCTTAGCATATTTCTTTCCAAGAGATGATGTACTTCTTGCAGTCATCGGTGCTTTGTCGTGATGCCTAGTACTCCATTGTGTGCATGTGCCAGAGTTTTCTAATCCACTCATCTATCGATGGAGATTTAGGCTGTTTTCAATTCTTTGCAATTGTGAATTGCACTGCAATAAACATTGGAGTGCAGATGACTGGTTTGGTCTATTTCTTACCTTATTGGAATATATGCCCAGTGGAGGAATTGCTGTATCATAAAGTAAATCAATTTCCATTTGCTTTAACTATTGCCAGATGACTTTCCATAATGGGTATATATATCTACCAGACCACCAACAGTAGAGATTTCCTATCTCGATACATCCCCTCCAGTATTTGTCAGTCTCTGACTTTCTGATTTGGGCTATCCTCAAGGCTCTTAAGTGACATCTCGTGGTTGTTTTAATTTTCATTTCTCCAATGCCTAATGACCAGGAGCATTTTCTCATTGTTTATTGGCCATGTGTCTCCTTCCTAGTGAAACATCTTTTCCCCACTTCCTCACAGGGTTAACAGTTTTCTGCTTTTTGTAGGCTAGAAGGGCATGGTAGATTTCAATAATAAGCTCTTTGGCTGTTGTGTCATTACTGAAAATCCTCTTCCAGTCTGTGGTTGTCTTGTTACTCTCTTGGGGGTCTTTTGAAGCTCACAGGCATTTAATCCTTTATGTATCCTATTTGTCAATTTCATCTACCCTTCTCTATTGCAATTAGCTTATGTATTTCCTGTGTCACGGTTCCTAGTTTTGCCTCAATTCCTTCATTGATGGTTTTGATGGTTTGGGGTTTTACTTCTAGGTCTGTGATCCACCTGAAGTTTGTTCTTGTGCCTGGAATGAGGTAAGGACCTTGTTTCATTTTTCCATAGGTGAATAGCCATTGTTTGCAGCAGCACTTGTTAAAGAGGGCATCCACCTCCCACTAGATGCTCTTTGAGCCCTTGTTGAAGGTCAGTTGTCTCTATGTGGATGGTTTTATTTCTGGGTTTTCTGTTCTTTTCCATTGGTCTGAGTATCTGTCATTATTCCAGTACCATGCTGTTTTGACCACTGTGACTGTTAGTGGGTGTTAAAGTCAGGGATAGTGAGCCCTCTGATGTTGTTGTTCTTCAGGAGTTCTCTGATAATTCTTGGCTTCTTCCCTTTCCATATGAAATTGCCGGGCAGTTTTTCCAATTCTTTGAAGAAGGTTGTTGGCATTTGAATTGGGATAGCATTAAACTTTTGTAATGCCTTGGTTAAGATGGGCAACTTTACTCTCTTGAGTCTCCTGATCCAGGAGGAAGGGCTATGTTTCTATTTGTGGAGGTCACTTTTGGTTTCTGGTAGTAGGGTTCTGTACTTCTCTTGGTATATAAGTCTTTTTGTTGTTGTTAGATATAACCCTAGATATTTCAGTTTGTTCTTGGTGCATGCCATCTCACGTTTTAATAATATGCATCACGAGAAGGTAGGATTCCAAAATATTTTTTTCTTTTGCAGTGGTTCCTCCTTATTTTTATTAAAATGAAAATAGTAATGGAATCTATAGAAGCAGCCCAACAGTAGGTAGTGCCTGCCATGTTCTCCTTATGCCTTTCTCTCATTTTTGATGAAGCCTCACGCAGAGTCCCAGCTTTTCCCATTGTAAGTCATCTGGGGGTTAGAGGTAGTTCTGGCAGGAGCTCCCTGTGAAGTGTGACTGCTGTTTCAGGGTAGACAATGTGATATTATAATTCTGGTTGATTGTGAAGCCAGACTACCCAGAGGACCACTCAACCCCTAGGACATGTTCTATAATTAGGATTTTATAAGGGATCTAGCTATTTCATTTATGAAAAGTGCATTCTTCTATTCTAATGTCTAGTCAGGGACTCTCTGGTACTTTCCATGGCCATGGAAATGTGAAGAGGTCAAGTAATTAAAATAGATACCTGCCTTAAAACTCAGAATATCAATATCTCATCTACAGGGGAAGCTTTGTACCAGGAATTAAAACTTAATGAGAAGGAAGCAAAAACTTTGTGCCTCTTATACTGTAGCTGCTAGACTAACAGTTTGCAATCTGTGGGGTGCGACCCCTTTGGGGGTCAAATGACCCTTTCAAAGGGATCACCCAATTCATAACAGTAGCAAAATTATAGTTATGAAGTCACAATAAAAATAATTTGATGGTGGGGATCACCACAACATGAGGAACTGTGCTGAAGAGTTGCAGCATTAGGAAGGTTGAGAACCATGATGCATTGTGCCAGACCATGATCGATTGGACACAGTTTGTTCGGCAGTGGTTAATTATCAGGGTTTTAGGGACTCATCCATTTGTCCTGGAAAGCTTTAGAATGGTACATGAGTATGTCACACACACTCGTTGCATGACAGATGGCTTTTGGGTACTTATAGATTGATATTACAAGTAGCAGATGGAGGTTGAATTAGCTCTTCAATGTTCCTTCCAATCCTGAGAATCCTGGTTACCAGTGTGTATTTCATATGAGCAGCAGACATTTGATTTATCAAACTGGACCCTCTTTAATCTTCACCAAGTTGAGTAACAAAAGGGATTTTCACTAAATTATCACCCGCTTGTGTGCACTGGCAGCATAGTGGGTTGTGCATCGGGCAGCTAATTGCAAGGTCAGTCTTCTGAAATCACCAGCAACCCATGGGAGAATGATGAGGTGTTGCAGTCCTGTGAAGAGGTACAGTTTCAGGAACCCCCAGGGGCAATTCTGCCTTGTCCTATAGGGTCACCTTGAGTGAGAATCAACTCGATGAAGGTGGGTGAGTGAGAGCACGGGACTGCCAGCACATATTCTGGAGGCTGCTCATGTGAGGTCTAATTGAACACAGCAAGTAGAGCGGTTTTTGTTTGAACCTCTACAATAAATGGGAGCAGCTGGGGCCTCGGTGTGCCGTCTGCAGAACACGTAGGCAGTGATGCACAACCCATTGCCATTGGGTTGGAATTAACGCATGGAGAGGCATGTGTGTCACAGCAAACTGTGCTCATAGGGTTTGGGGTAGCTGATGATTATCAGAAATAGACGAATGGATCTTCTGAGTGCCTCCGGGCAGACTTGAACCTCCAGCCTTTTGTATAGTAGTGACCATGTTAGCTGTTTGTGTCATTTAGGAAGTGATTCACCTCCTGCTGACCCTGGCTACCAGGGCTTTAAGGTAAGCTGAGTGACTCAGATGAGGTTTCTGGTATTTTTTTCCCCCTGGAGGTACTTCAGATGGAAGCATTTTTTGACTTTTTTTTTTTCCGGTGAAGATAAGGGCATTGATCAATATCTGCTACCATTACTAGGTTTTAAAAGCATGTTAGAGTTCACAAAGTACTTTAGTGTAGATGATCTGTTTCATGTTCATGGACAGACTCAGTAGACATTGCTGTCTGTCAAAGGTTTACTGGGGGAGGCTGGAGGGCCCCAGAGAGGTTCAGTAACTGGCCCCCAGGGAGTTGATGCCAACTCACAGTGACCCCCCCTGTGGGTCTTTTTCCCAAGATGCAGCTGGTAGTTTCCAACTGCCAAGCATGTAGATACTGGCCCAGCATGTGACCACGGTGTCACCAGGGTTCCTCTGCCCACCCCCACCCCTGGTCACAGAGCTAACTACTAAAGGTAGTGTTTTCATGTTCTAGTGTTAATGTCACAGAAATACATTGAGTGGGTTACTTCACAGTTCTTTGAGTCTTAAGCATTCAAATGAAGGTCTTGAATTTATGATTCCTTCCTTGTAGAGCGTTCTGAACACTGCTTAGTTTCTTGGTTGGTAAAGGAGCCTGTCAGCGGGCGGTCTTCTCTTCTTGAGGGTGCATATGTGTCTGTGTCTGAGCAGTGGACTTGCAGCCTCATGGCCATAAGCTAATTGCCAGAGCAAAGCAAACTCCTGTTTCCAAACAGGATTGCAGCACAGGCACAGAAGTTAAGGTTCTAACACTTGTTGGTGTTGGGGTTGGGGTGCAGGGAGGCAGGGGGCACTTCAGTCAGGTAGGAACCCAATGTCCAGTGATCCTTTGGTCTTCTGCACTGCCTGCCAAGGCTTCTGCTTCCCTCTGCTCAGCTCTGTTCCTTAGAAAATGATTTATTTTGAGCCAAGAATGCTTCTATGTAGCTTCTTCCCACTGGTCTCAATTTTGCCTCTTTGTCACTACATGAGCAAGTTTAATCCATCTTCTACATGACAGTTCTCTAAATAGTTGGAGACTGTAGGATGCCCTGTCTTAAACTTTACTTATCTGGCCTGAATATCTTGTTTCTTTATTCATCAGCCACTTGGGCTCACAAAGTCCTCATGGTCTTTCCTGATTCCTTCTCTATTGTGTTTATCATCTGAGAAGTTCTTAGAGCTAAGCTTCTAAGTTCTTAAAAGTTCTAAGAACTAGTTCTAAATGAATCTGTATGCAGATTCATTCAGATTTGAATAAGATAATTACCTCAGGATACTGCTACAGTTTGAGATAATATTTTTGTTGATAACTGCATATTAGTTTACAGTTTTTCGTCCTATACATTTTGCCCCTCCCCCAATGCATGTTCCCCCCAATTTTTAGATCTTAGATTCTGTTTCTAAGCATATTCACCCCAAGCACAAGACTTTCTATTTGTCGATGTGGAATTTCATCTGATTTGATTTGGCCCTAATTCCTGCCTGTTATTACCTCTTTTAATCCTGATGGTATTATTCAAAATCTGTCATGATTTAATCATGATGGTTTATCTTAAATCTGTTTTGATTGAAACAATCATAGACTGGTTTCTTATTTTCTATTTCATATTCACTGAGCACTTATTCTACTATACTGCCAAGTCAGAGATAAAAATGTAAAGAGGACAGATGGGGGCTGAGCCCCGGTGGCGTAGTGGTTGTGCGTGGGACTGTGGCCCACTGGGATGGAGGTTCAATTCCAGCTCCACGGAGCAAAGGCTGAGCCTCCTACTCCCACCACCTGAGGGCAGTGATGCCCCCAAACAAACAAACCAACAAACAAAAAACAAACAAAAAAAGAGGGCAGATGGACTGTCATCTAGTTATTTGAAATTGATTCACATATAGCATTATCTTGAGATAATTCCTACTCCAGGGAGTAGGGGCTTGTGAGAAGACTCTTAAACCAAATACTAGTTGCAATCAAGGCAGTTCAGACTCCTTGGTGACCCTGTGCATTCCACAAGGGCACAAAGCACCATAGGGTTTCCAGTGGCTGTTGTTATTATTTTTATACCTCCAAAGTAGATTGCCAGGCCTTTCTTCTGAGGCACCACTGCCTGGACTTGAACCAGACCTTTCGGCCAGCACCTGAGTGTGTTTAATTCCAGGGTCCACACATGTGAGAAAGAGGAGAAGACCCTTTCACTGTCATCAGATCTCAATGAGGGGAGAGAAAGGGAGAAGGAAAATGTCATTGTTAGGGAAAAAAGTAAGGGTTCCATGTGTGGTTGCTAAACAAGCAAGGGTGTAGTGCATGTGTTTGGCCATCTCTGAGAAAGTGTCTTTTTCCCTTGGAAGGAATTTCAGAGCCTGCCCTGGCACACTCTTTCCAGCAGTGCTTGCTAATCTCCCCTGAGCACTGCTGCCCCCTCATTCAAAGCAACAGAGGTATCACCTTCCAGATCGCCACATTCCTCCATGCCGTGTTTCATTTCCATGGCCTCTCCTCAACTGCCACCCAACAGTTTGGAACCCCCAGAGCTTTGTCCCCATCCTCCTCCTTTGCTCTGTGTGAATGGAGCTTGAGATTCTTTCTTACATGTTGTAGCAGGCTGAATTCCTGCCAGTCATTCTTCATCCACAATGGTATCTTTTCTCCGGGAGGATGCCAGAGGGACAGTTTTTAGTTGTCTCCTTTGTGGCATGCTGTCTGAGTTTTCAAAGCAGTTTGGTAGGAGGAGATGGTAGCACCTCTCTCCGAGGCATTCCTTTTCCTGTGCTTTTGGGATAAGCACACAGGCGCTGCTGTGCCTGAACCCATTGACACAGCTCACGTGTCAGTCTCTCTTCCTGAGCGGCTTCCTCTTCTACCAGCAGGCTGTCCTTCTCCAGGAATGGGTCACTCCTGATAACATCCTCAAGTCTGTGAGGCAGAGCTCAGGGAGGGACACTGGATGAGGACTACCTTGTGTTCTGCAAAGGAAAGTTTTTCCCAAGGAACCCCTTGAGCTTGAGTTGTGCCAGCTAAGAGGCAGTGAGGAGGAGACTCTGGCTAGCGAAGGGAGGTCGTGGCTGCTCTCCTCCTCAGGGAGAGAGTGAGAGCTTTTCTCCAATTCTAGGCAGAGCCCAAGATAAACTTCTTCATTTAGAGTCTCATTGGGCTTCGTTTTGTCTTATTGAACCGCCGCATAATACATGTCGGTTCTTGTGGTTTACATTGGAAATTCATTCTTCTATATAATTGGGAAAGGTACCATGGAGTCCTCTCCGAGGCCCTTCTTCGGGCAGGTAAATAAAAATCCAATATTCTCTCATCAGTCGTGTTGTTGAACCACGGCATTGCTTTATGGTGAGCTCTGAGGGCTTTATCTGTGAACAGAAAATCGAGTTCTTCATAGAATATTGACTGGCTTTCTAAGCAGGCAGGACACTTGCTGGAGAGGCCGCTCTTGACCAGCGTCATGGCCGATGGGCAGCTGTGCTGAGTGAAGACTATCTGTTGTGTGAGCCCCCGATTGAGTCACAAGCATACAGGAGGAGCGTGCTGGTGCCTCCCTGCCCTTCTCAGTCCACCCACTCAGCAGTTTTCATGTTTGAGTGCGCGTTTAATTTTGCATGATGGTATGCGAGAAATAAGATAGTTGCATTTTAAAATATTGATAGATAGCTAATAACATGGAGAATTCCATGTTTCTCCCATGATTCTCCCAAGCCAGCTTAATAGGCGGCATCTTCTTTAATGGCTTAGGTGAACCAGAGTCTTCAGAGAGCTGGCGAAGTGGGAATTAGGTTTTCATTGGCCTGAAGAAAAGGGTAGGCTTTAGATGGTTTTAGAGTAAATGCATTTATGTGTACCAGAGAAAGCCTATTGGGGATGTGATAAACTTGAGCTGATTATAATGCAATCAACTTAAGCAGTAAATCACACGCTTATCAAAAGGACTGTATTTGATCTAATTAAATTTCAAGTTGCTGACTGTTTTTCCTGTTCTTTCTGGAATGCAATGATCCAACTTTCATGTTAGTAGGTTGTCTGCCTGACAGATTCTAACTGGCTAGCCCCAACCCTTCTCTGGGTGAACAAAAGTGAGACAGTTCATCTTGCTCTTTCTTTGAATTTTCTTATGTAAATCTCATGAGCTGGGCATGGTGGAGGAAGATGCTTGAAAGGGATTATTACACTTTGCTCTTCTTTTTATTGTGTTCACTTTCTTAAGGATTTATCTGCATAATTGAAAGTGTTACATTTGACTACTTGATTGCTCAGACTGGCCAATTCTAAGTTATGCTAATTGCTTGCCAGCAAGTCTCTGTCACAGTGCATCAGAGTTTGTGTGGGTCTCTCGTTCTGAGGGTATTTGTTCACTTATTCTAAACGATATGGAGTAGGCACCTGTGTATTTTGACTAGGCCTTTTGCTTCCAGACCCCGGAGATTGCAACTTGTGAAAATCAAGTTCCCTGCTCTCAGGTCGATTACAGTTTGGTAGGAGGAGCGAATCAATAATAAACTAAGAGTATTTCTTGAAGAATCATTTGCTTTGACAAAGGTTCAAAAAACCCAAATGATTTGATGGAGATTGACCTTGTGGTTTGGGGCTACTCTAGATAGGACACTAAAAGAAGTTTTCTTGTGTGGTAGGGAGCTGAGCAGGTGACAGGATATTGCTGGGAAGCAGCTTTATCCTCCAGGTCCAGCAGCTTATCAGTGCCCAGGGGCTGTAGCAGTCAGGGGAAGGGAAACACAACTTGAGGGTGACCATGCTGGGACCAGGGCTTCTAAGAAAGTCCATTTTCTCCTGCATGGGAGATCTTGGACCCAGCCAAGAGACCAGACTTTGAGATTCTAGGGGTCATAGAAGAACATAGTTTTGTTACACTATCGAATCACTGAAGAGTGGACCCAAATGGCCAAACTAAGTGGAGAGGAACTCAAATCTCACTAAAGAATCAAGAAATGAGACAGTCAGGGCATACAAAGAAGCTTCTAAAAGTTTGTGGGAAAGTTCCAATGTCTTCTATTCTCATTTTTCCATGAACTTTTAGAAGCACCTTTGTATGGGCAGCAGTATACTAGAAAAGTCCCTGGATGGTGTGAATGCATAATGCATTCAGCTGTAGGTACAAGTCAACCTAGAGATGTTGTAGAAGGAAGTCTGGCAGTCGACTTTGACATCAACCATTGAAAACCCTAGGGTGCACAGTCCTCCTTTGACACACATGGGGTTGCCAGGAGGCAAGGGCTTGACAGGGACTCGTTTGAACACTGGAAAAAGAATACGTAAGGGCAGTTCAACAGAGCTTAGAGTGAGGCACCTCAGCTGATTCCAGGAATATTCATTTTCTCAGACACTTTTATATGGATTGGGTAAATCTAGTTAAAAGACTATGGAATTCATCTAGGACTAAGACCACGACTAATGCTCGCTAAGCTAAAGAGATAGGACATGAGAGTAAGTCAACAAGTATTGCTACTAGGATTCTAGTTCATGTACACATGGAGTTATTTTACTTTTTAGATGTGTTGAAACTCTGATCACTGGGATTGGGGGTGGGGACTGCAGACAAATTCATGTGATGATAAACTTGTCTTGAACTCATTAAGTATCCTTGGGGAGCAGAGTGTGGATTACAATCAAAACAGTGGCTTTTGAGGGGATCTACTGGTTTACGTAAATTAAAAATAAGAGAAGTCAGCCCAGGAAGTTACAGCATCTCATATTTGGGGTTCTATTTTCTTGAGGGACATGGGTAATCACAGGGGCTCACAGTTACCTAGTTTAAGACATTTTAAGACAATAGAAAAATGAATTGGTGAGGAAAAAGTCCAAGAAAAATGACGGAGGAAAACTTTGTCCCATTGCAAGAATGATCTTGTTCATTTTTTGAGAGTATTAGGAATGCCCAGAGAAAATTTTGTTGGGAAATATGACTTCAACCCCCTCAAATGCTGGAATCACCCCTCCAGACTTCTTTTGTTCCCCATACTTAAAGAACATTGAAAAAGAAACATGAGTTGAACCTGTGATGATGCCCAAACCATTATTTTGACTTGCTGTAAACCAAAGTGCAGAGAATTCTTTAGGGAGAGGTAAAAACAAAAACAAAAACCAAACCAAAGTCACTGCCTGATCAAGGATATATCTGCATATAGTAACCCCAAATGTAGAACAGGGTAGAATAGCCTCTTTGAGTTTCTGAGATGATAAGTCTTCAGAGGAGTGGAAAGGCTGTTTTTCCCTCCTGAGGGGCTGGTAGCTTTGAACTGCTGATCTTCCATATCACAGCCCAATTTATAGCCACTGTGACACCGGGGCTTCTCCAGGAACAGATTAGAGAGATGAAAGCAGTCCCTTAAGAATTGTCGATACCTAGATGGGAGGCCATGTTGAGAAGCACAAGTTTCACATTTTGATATTCTAATAAAAGTTTGTGACTATAGCAATTCTACTGGATGTTCTCTCATAGACCTAGTTTTTAAAATCAATTATACTATTACCTGACTTTTCACATTTGCACCAATAGTACAAAAATCACTACCTCACTCTTGTGCATTAATGACATACATCTGGCAGTAACAAATGTGAGCAGAAAATTGTCAACTAGACTCTCCTTAATTCTCAGTGGTTTGGCAGTTATGTAATGTTTAATATGGTAATTATATAATGATGTACACAGTGCCACGAAGTTCATTCTAACCCACAGTGACTCCATATAGGGTTCTGAGGCTACAGATAACCATCATCTTTCTTATGAGGAGCAGCTGGTTGGGTTTGAACTCCCAACCTTTGATCAGTAGCTAATGCAGTACCACCAGGGCAAACTGCATGTGATAGTAATGTGATTTTTTTGTGGGCATCACTGCCCCCTGGTGGGAGTAGAAGGCCCAGCCTTGCTCCTGGAGAGTTGCTGCTGAATATGAACCGCTAACCCTGTGGATCGCAGTCCCGCACTCAACCACTTCGCCACTGGGGCTCAGTCCAATAATGTTATTTTTGCAAACTGCTCCCGAAGCACAAGAGCAGGCATCTGAAGAAACTTGTAATCCCATTCCAGTGAGTCCATTTAGGAGAAATCAGACTCTCTGCAGATCCATTTATATAGCAGTGTCTGGGATAGGCTGAACCCTGTAGGTTTTATGGAATGTTAGCATCTACTATGCACCAGGAACATTAAGCACATGCCATTTAATTATCTTCACAACCCATACAGTCAGTAGTGAGCTCCCCAAGTTTTACGTCAGAAAGGGCAGAGAAATTAAGTAGCCTCATTAGAGACATATAGCCAGTAGGATCCACAGCTGGTAGTTGAACTCAAATCTAGCTAATCCCAATTTATGCTTACTGTGCTGCGTCATGCTCTCTGTGTTACCCTTTGGCTCTGTGGGCATAAAAACGTGGCAGCCATGTTTCTGGGTTTTTTTTTTCAGAGGTATATGTTTCTATAGGAGCCCTGGTGGTATAGTGGTTATGTGTTGGGCTGCTAACCCAAAGGTCAGCAGTTTGAAACCCATAGCCTCTCTGTGGGAGAAAGATGAGACTTTATATTCCTATAAAGAGGTACAGTCTTGGAAAGACTTGGAGACAGTTTTACCCTGACCCAAAGGGTGACTGTGAGTTGGAAAAGACACTGAATTTTGTGTGTGTTTCCTTTGATATGTGCCCTAAAAATCATGAGAAAATGTCCTTCTCCTTTCAGTCTTCCATTTCCATTTACTTTTTGAAATCCCTGCAATTGTTGTGAGAATATGCACAATGAAAATGATGCCAAATCAAAACCTTCTGCTTGTACTCTTCGGTGACATTGACTTCACTCTTGAAACTAGGTGACCATTCTCTACCGGCTTCTCTGAGTAACTCTCCACTCCCTTGACAGAAACTTGCTCTCTCCCAAACTCCCTGGTGAACCTTTGTGGACAGTTCTGGAAAAGAACACCAAGTCTAAGGTGGGAAGTCTGCATGAACTAACTCAAACTACTGTTTGGGTTAAGGAAAAGCCAAGATATTTTTGTCTTGACACAAAAAGAATGTGTCTTTGGGGGCAATCCTTTTGGGGCACCAGCATCCGTGGCTCTAAGAAGTTTGGATTTCATGAGAATTTGAAATTCTCTTCTGTATTTTGTCCTAATGGGGCTTATCTGTGAACAAAGATAGGTAAGATTAGCCCCTGCTACAAAGTTTCTCCCTATTTGTCAGTCCCTTCACATAAATAGGCCGCGTTTGGGCTCACCTGTAGTTCATTTGCGGTTGTCATGTTGACAGGTAGCCATGTTCCATCATCACTTAGATTTCCAGGATCTTCTGTCTTGTTGCCCTGACATCTCTTGGCTCTGAAGATCGACTCCAATCCCTCATGCTGGGGAAAGAGGAATCATGGAAGATGCTTGATAGAGAGAAATGTTTTTTTCCCAAGGGGGTCAGGCCTAGCAGGGGTGCACACCATCTTCACCTGTATTACATGGCTACAGGGAACTTCCAGGGAGGCTGAGATTGGTAGTGTACCTGTAGGCCCAGGAGGAAGAGAGAGGGAATGTTGGAGATGCTGAAGAAGGTGAGGTGTTCTACTTCCATAAAGGGTTACAGTCAGGGAAGCCCACTGGCACATATCTCCTTTGCCCTAATGGGTCAGAATTGACTCAATGGCTGTGAATTTGGTTTGGCAACCAACCTAGGTCACCTGCTTTGGCCATGAATTTGTTTCTTTTTCCTGCAGGATGAGTAAATCACGTTAGACATTTGAATTGATTTGGGGGAGGGAGATGCTCATATTGGTCCATTAAAGAAAACAAAAACATAAAAAGCCATTAGGATTCCTGTGTGTCATACAAGATTGTACGAGAACATACAAATCCTATCTTTTCCTGCCCAGAAATGAGTTAAGATTTCTGCCAAATCTTGGATGACTCAGAAAATACTTCAGGAAAGATTACATCTATTTCATTACTTGCTCGGCAAGCATTTACTGCTTTAGTTTTCTTTTGTTTTGACTACATGAAAAGCAGTAGCTTGGATTGGTTTTTCTGGCGGGACTGCCCCTTCCTTGTGGGTGTAGAGAAGCGATGTAGGAAGGGAGCTAGTGGTGCTGATGTGGCATTACCCTCACTCTGCTGTACACAAGCTCGGACGGTGCTTAACCTTGAGCAAGATCGTCCACCTCCATGAACTAAGAGTTCCTTCCGATGTGATGATTCTGTTGTAAGTAGTAAGTGAATTAATAGATGAAGAACCTTCCCTACAATGGTTGGCACTTACAAATGTTGTGTTCAGTGCTGTTATCTGCGGTGTGAGCGCTCTTTTATTCTTCCCTCAAAATGCAGCTTGAGCGCATCCCTTGGGAAATCTTCTTTGGCGAGGGCAGCCGGTGTTTTGTTCTCTTTCCTGCTTCCACATTGTTGTCAGCTTCTGTGAAGTCACTTCCTTCACAGCAGCCTGTTGTACAGCAGAAGGAAGCACTCTCCCATGCCGAGCCCCTGCTTGCGGCCACTGTGTCCATCTCTCTCCTTGAGGCTCTTCCTCTTTTTCACGACCCTTCTGCTTTACCAAGCCTGAGGACCCTTCTCAAGGACTCGTTTCTCTGGATATTTGGTGTTGGCAGGGGCTGCTGAGTTTTTGACCCACAGCTGTCTTCTGTACCACAGAAGGAAACATGCTTGATCCTGCCCAGTCCTCATGCTGATTGTCCTGTTTGAGCCTCTGGTTGCAGCCAGGATGTGAACCCGTCTCTCCGAGGGTTGTTCTCTTTGTATCTGCCCCTCTACTTTACTAAGCAGTCTGCCTTTTTCTTTTCTTTCTTTGTTTTTAAATCATTTTATTGGGGGCTCATACAATTCTTATCACCATCCACACACCCATCCATTGTCTGCCTAGTACATTTGTTACCATCGTCATTCTCAAGACATTTGCTTGCAACTAAGCCCCTGGTATGAGCTCCCCATTTCCCCCCTCCCTCCCCGTTCTCCCCATCTTCATGAACCCTTGATAATTTATAAATGATTTTTATTTTTTCATATCATACACTGTGTGATGTCTCCCTTTACTCACTTCCCAATTGTCCATACCCCAGGGAGAAGGTTATATATAGATCCTTATAGTCAGTTGCCCCTCTCTACCCCACCTTCCCTACATCCTCCCACTCTCACCACTTTCACCACTGGTCCTATTGGGATCATCTGCCCTGAATTCCCCGTGTCTTTTTTCCAAGGACTTTTTCCTCCTGATCACAGGTCTAAAATTCATGAGGCAAACTCCCACCATCCATGCTTTCTGGCTGTATATCTTTTAAGGCTGATTTGCTTTTTGTTCTGGCAGTGCATGGTATTTTCAATATTACTTGCCAGAACCATAATTCAAATGCATATGGAAGTTACTGAAAATATTATGTCTTGGGCCAGGGAACATATGTACTTGAAAGAGTAAGGGGAAAAGTAAAACAAAATTATGCTTAACTTGGAACAGTTTCCATGGCAAGCATTCAACAAGTAGTTTTTTTCCCCTTAGCTACCTTTATTTTGAGCGTAGTGCAAAGTTTTAAAAGAATGGACCTGTGGTTCAAAACAGCATTTCTTGAGCACCTCCAAGAGTCATATCCTTTGCTGGTATTTGAGGATACAAAGAGACGAACTTGACACAGTGCTGCCCTCAGAGGACTTCTGCCTTGTGGTGGAGAACACAGCTGAGAAAGCAAACCGAGTATGGCGGTTTGTTTATTATGGAAGTTCATGATGCTGTCAATGTTCCCCTCCAGCCCTGTGATTCAAATGTGAGCTTCATTATTCACTGCCCGACTTGCACCCACATCTGAGGTGACTGAACCATGGCGTGGTTTCTCTGTCTCTAGAACATTGTATTTATTGCATCTGTCTAAGGTATGTGATGCTGCTGCCTGCCTAAAGCATTTGACCCGAGGGCCGGGACTTGAACATATTAATTTTGCCTGTGCGTATCCCCCAAGTCACTATAGTGGCAGACACAGTATAAGCAGTCAGATCTTGACTGACAGGGAAAACATTCTTTGGCAACAATTGAGGGTCTATAAGAATGTTCCATTTACTGGTCACAGTGACAAGCAAGGGGTGTTCATTATTATTGCTTTGGCATTTCATTTCACCTGTGTGCTGCTGGCTTAAAAAGACAGTTCACTGTGCCCCCCCGATTGTTTCCATGAGCCAGTCAGTCCTAACTGTCACCCAGGGATCAGCAGCCTTTAGGCCCCAGAATCCGAGTGTCTTTGGTTGACATGTGCCAGCATGAAGGAGATGAGCTAGTGACCACACCCTGAGTGAAAATTGAGATGAAATGGGGGATTGATTGTGAAAATATGAATTTTGCCTGAGCCCCGGTGGCATAGTGGTTGTGTGAGGGACTGTGGCCCACTGGGTTGGCGGTTCAAATTCAGCAGCAGCTCTCCAGGAGCAAGACTGGGTCTCCTACTCCCACCAAAGGGAAGTGATGTCCCCCCCCCCATGTGAATTTTGGGAACTATTATAAAACTTATAATAAAATATGCACATAATCATCATATTACAGAAAGTATAAAAAGAGGCCAATAACAATATCTAACTATAACTTACTATGTTTATAAATATGAATTATGTAGAAAATGGGTCCACATTTGTAAACATGTATATATGTATGACTTTATCTCCTCCACATTATATTGTCAGTTCATTTGGAATTAATTGGGGCATCTTCCCGTTTCGTTGCACGTTCTTTAACAGTGTCTTTAAGAGATAGCTGTGTATCATCTGAACGGGTTCCTCATAGCTGACATAACTGAGCATTTGCTTTACCCATGCACATACGAAGGCTTGTGATAATTCAGTTTCTTTCTCCATGATATTTTCTCTGTATTACTCTGTGTCACAGCTCCTTTGGGTTCATTCTGTTAACTCATTTACTTTTCTCTGCTTTCTCCATAATCTTAGGGGAGAAAAAAAAACTATGCTTAATATGAATTTTTGAATTTGCATGCATCCTTGGATATAGGAAAAATTGATTCTTGTATGTGTTATTTAAGTTGATACATATGATAGATCTTTCCTGTTTTTATCAACTAGCTTTTGGTTTTAAAATTTATAAATAAACTGATAAGGATTATTCAAAGAACATCCCTATGCTGCACTCTAACTTTGAGTTATAATTCTCTCTGTCTCTATAACGCATAGTTGTTGACCCCCGAAAGAGAGAGTAGGAGTGTCTGGAGTGCTCCAGACAGTTTTGTAGGTTATAATTTTATGGAAACAGATTGCCAAGTCTTTTCTCACATGTTTTCATGGTAGGTTTGAATCCCCAACCTCATGAGTAGTGGAGAAGCACTTCACCATTGCACCACCAGTTTCAATGGACTTGATGGCAGGCAGCAACAGTAATTTAAGCATACACTTCCTAAGTGAGCCAACGAGAGTAAATGGCAAACATTATTAACTTCTAACCATCAGAACCCCAGGGCATATTTTCCCAAGACCAAGATGTACTTTTAAAAATGCACCCAATGATCAAACTTGGGAAGGTCAACTATTGTATAACACTATTAAATATTCTAAATTTCACTAGTTCTTCTACTAATGACCTATATAGGATTTTTTTCCTGACCCAGCATCCAATCTAGCATCCCCCTTTGGTTTAGTTTTTATGACTCTTTTAATCTTGGACTATTCCTCAGCCTTTTTTATCTTTTATGAAATGGAGATTTAAAGTAGTACAAGTAATTTTGTGGACTGTCCTTCAAGTTGGGTTTATCTGATGTTTTCTCCTCCTTTGATTCCCTCCCTTGTGTGTGTTTTGATACTTTTTTTTAGCTCTGCTCATGTTGCCGTGTACGCACCAGTTTATTAATTCTGTCTGCTGCGAGCGATTCCCCAGTGAGGATGCTTCTTGGAAAGACTTGGCAGGATTACCAGGAAGGCAGCAGTTGGCAGAATTTTCTCGCCTCAGGAAGGGGTGAGGGAAGGGTCTGCATAACACTGAGCAGCAGCTTCTATGCCTTTTTGACCCAGGTGGGGCGGGTAGGCCTGTTTTACCTGAGACTGTGTCTCAGATATTTGCTGCTTTGATAATTTTTAAGGCACAAAGAGCTGTTAAGCTCATGGTAGACAACGCAGGAGAGGAACTTCATCTATTTGATTGATCATTCATTCATTCACTCATTTGTTCATGCATTTAATAATCATTGATTACGAGTCTACTCTGCTAGCTGGTGCTCACCTTTGAGCACATTGAAAACCAAAAAGAAACCTTTTGAATTGAAAGCTCCCCTCAGTCTGACAGAGGCTAATGCTTTAAAGTGAAGGTTAAGGTAAATGGCTTCACAGCGCTTTCAATTTATTAGCAAAATAACCGTATAGAAAATTATGCTTTCCGCCTCTTCCTCTAAATACAGCAGTTTCTATTTTTCCCCTCCTGATACTTACCCACAGTGAACATAATTTTTGCATCGTTAGCTCCATAGTGCATAAATAATTTTCCATTCCACTTTTCCCCAGTGAAAATTATTTTGTGCATACTTTCCCATTTTTCATAACCTGCATATCTATCACTCTTAATGACGGTAGTAAATTCTATCAAGCTGATCTACTATAACTTACACAATGCTCTTTTGTTGTAAATTTGGCTTGTTTCTGGTTTTTCATTAATATTAGAAAGATAACTGCGTGTGTATGTAAGTTTGGGGCCATTTCCATGTTCAAACAGATTGGACCGACTGCTTCATCTAAAACGATTCATTGTGATTTAGGGAAAGAGGTTGGATGCCTGTGGAATAAACACAACCTGTCTCCTTTAGGGAAACTTCTCCCCCTCTTGCTTATATGTTGAGCTTTCATTTATAATAAGAGATAATTATTAGAGAATGGCCTGATATATTTAGAGCTTTGTCAGCTGAATACCATGTATATATTTTAAGAAAACAGCATGTTTCCACTAGGGAATAGTAGAGCAATGGCTTCTCTGGCTAAGTTATGCGCCTGCGGCTTGTAGACTTCCAACATCAGCCATCTCACAGTTCTTCAGTTTGCTTAACCCAACCAGGCGCTCTTTCTGAGCGCTGTTGGAAGGATGTGTCACTTGTCTGTCAGGAAGTGGCCAGCTCCATCACAGCAGGGAAGACACACTGAGGAGAGAGTCCTCTGGAAGTTGCTCTGAACAAGCACTGAGAAATGACAAGAATGCGAAGGACTCTCATGGGGAGTGGAAATCTACATATGCAGGCCCTGCCTCACCTCACCCCAGAATCTTCTGAGCATCTAAAAAGAAGGTCAAGGAAAACTCTCTTCCTGCCTTAGCACACAAGTGCTGAGAGGTATTTTAGCAGGGCCTCGATGTCTGATCAGGTGACTGGTCTTTGAGCAATAATTGGAGAGTAGCTCACTGGTGTAGTAGGTTAAGTGTTGAGCTGCGTTGTCTGATCAGAGCACACAAGAGCAAATGAAGGGGGAGGGAAAGAGAATGCAACACACCCTGGCTCACCAAGCCCCGAGGATGATATTCCTCCTCTGAGCAGCCAACCCACAGAGAGGACGTAGGGATGACCCCGCTACAAGGCACAGCATCCTTCACTGACCCGAAGCGCTATGAGGGACAGCACTGGAGACACTGTAGGAACTATGCCCTATTTGACCCCACCACCCTGAGGTGAAACTCTCAGAGTGTGCAAAAGAACAGCAAGGGGAACAGAGCACAGAAGTTTCTGGGAATACCAAAGATAGACTGTGGCGCCAGGATGTGGTACCCTCATCAGACTAGGCTGGAAAACACTTCTAAAGGTCAACAACAGATGTTGAACTATTTATAGGCTTTTCTTTGTGTCATTGTTGTTGTTTTGTTACTTTGTTTTTCCCTGTCTTGTTTTCATGCCTTTTATTGTCCCTGCATGTCTATGTAGATAACATAGGTGGGATAAGCAATCCAAAGGTGAAAAAAACCTGACCAATGGTTGCAGGGGTGAAAATGGGAGAGGGAGAGGCAGGGAAAGGAAGGGAGTAGCCAGAAAGCCAGGAAAAAGGGAACAATAAATGATATAAAACTGATGGCAAGGAAGGTGTAGGAGGTGTAGTAATTATCAAGGGATCATGAGGGAGGGGAAAAATGAGAAGGTGATACCAAAGGGCTGAAGTAGAAAATGATTTGAAAATGACATTGGCAACAAATGTACGAATGTGCTGGATACATGGATAGATGTATGGATCGTGATAAGAGTTATAGTAGCCCCCTATGAAATGATTGTTTTAAAAAATGACTACAGACTCTGAGAGGTTCAAACGCAGTAGGTGCTTTGAGCTGGTCACTTCTATAGCAATCTACAATTGTAGGCACCCCAGAAGGCGGTTCTACTCGTTTTTGCAGAATCTCTATGACTTGGAATCACCTTGATGGCTGTGGGTTTGTTCGCCTGTTTTTTGGCATCAAGTTGCTGTATAGAGCCCTGGTGTCACAGTGGCCAAAGTGCGTGGTTGCTGACTGAACAATTAGCAGTTGAAATCTATCGATTTCTCTGCAAGAAAAATGTGGCGACCAGCATGGACACCATATGGGGTAGCTCAATTGCCCTACAGCATGGTTGATTATGAGTGGAGATTGACTTGATGGCAATGACTCACCTGGTTGCCATAGAAATGAACAGTGGTCAAGTAATTCAAAGCTAGAGAGAGACAATGTGCAATGGAAAATGCATTGCCCTTGGAGTTTGGAGATATCTTGGTTACTTTGACTTGGCTGATCCACTCATCCTCTCTAACCTTAATTTTCTCATCTATAGCCGGTGGATAAAACCATCTCCCTTAATATTTTTCATAAAGTTCTTTGGCCAGGGAAGACCCTCGAAAGAGAAAGGAGGGGGGAGGTGCCCATGTCTAGATAAGGTGCCCAAGACTTGCCAAGCATGAAATATTTGTTCTCCAACCATCATAATTTACCACAAATCAGGTGGCCTAAAACAAGAGAAGACTCTAGAGGAGAGAATTTTCTTATCTCTTTCTCCCTATTCCTGGTGGTCCCAAGCTCTTCCTGATGGTACTTGGTGTTCATTCAATGGCTTGTAGCTGCATCACAGCAGTCTTTGCCTTCATGACTCCATAGACTTTCCTGTGGGTTGTGTGTGTGTGTTCTTATCTCTTCTTATCAGGATCCAGTCATTGAGTTGAAGACCCACTCTGTGGTTGCATAGTGATTGCGTATTGGGTTGCTATCAGAGGTCAGCCGTTTTGAAACCACCAGCCACTCTTCCCTTGAAAGACTGGGCTTTCTACTCTCCTGAAGAGTGAGAGTCTCAGACATGCACAGGGGCAACTTGATCTTGTCCTGTAGGGTTGATATGAGTCAGCATTGACTACAGCAGTGAGTTTGGTTTTCTCATCCAGGATAACTGTTACAAGTCCCATCTGCAAAGACCCCATTTACAAATAAGATTATGGTTTGAGTTTCCAGATGGACAAGAATTTGAAGGGGGTGTGCAGTTCCTCTTGCCTGGTGTTTTAAACAGGTCTCTCTCTGTATTAGTGGGTAATGTCATGGGTGCTTCCAACCATTTGTGTAAGTTTTGGTTCTCCTGTGAGTCTCATCTCATAACTGTGTTCTTTGTCCTGACAGGATTTATGAGCATGTGATAGACCCTCCGGACACCAATCTACCCCCAGGAAGCAATATATGGCTTGGTCAGCGTAGCCAAAAGCATGGATTATTCAAAGTAAGTATCAACTTTCTTGGCTTATATATAGGCAATGCTTGGATTTTCCAGATGTTGGAAGTGTGTACATAATATCATTGGAAAGGGCATGGCATGATGGCAATAACATAAATGCTTATTGAATACTTTGTGCCTGGTTTAAAAATTTTTATTTATCAATAGATCATTTTATTGCGGTGTCTTACAGCTCTTATAAAATCCATACAATGTTTCAAGCATATTTGTATATATGTTTCCATCATTTTCTAGAGACTTACTTTCTATTGAGCCCTTGGTATCAGTTCCTCTTTTTTTTCCTCTACCCCTATCATCCTTATGACCCCTTGATAAATTATTATTATTTTCATATCTTACACTGCTGTCTCTCTTCCCCCATGGTTTCTGTTGTTCATCCTCCTGGAGGATGTGTGTGTGTGTGTGTGTGTGGTTATGTATTGAACATTGTGATTGGTGCCCCCCTTCCTCCCCTCTCCCCACCTTTTCCTTGCCTTTCTGGTACCACTACTTCTAATCTTGTTCCTGGATTCTGTGTGTCATGTTTGTGTGTGTGTGTGTGTGTGTGTGTGTGTGTGTGTGTGTGGCATCACTGCCGTGGTGGGAGTAGGAAGCCCAGCCTTGCTCTTGGGGAGCTGCTGCCAGATTTGAACCATGTTTTGTTTTTTTTAAACGTGTTTTATGTGAATGAACCCATTTGACTTCATAGTCATTTTTGTGAAGGAGGTAATAGAGTTAAATGGCTTGCCCAGGTCACCCAGGTCTCGTTGCTCTCAGGCATGGATGATGCAGAAGGTTAATGTTTGTCAAAATGTGTCTTATTGACCTGGTCACATGAGATGTAAATGATCAGATTAGTTTCTGCTCCCAGAGTATACAATGATCCAGTTTGGAGTGGTCATCTAGTTGTGAAATAAAAACAAATCTCAACTTCCATGAACTCTGATTTTTGTGTCTAAGAGGAGGTTACTACAATATCTACATTTTACTGTACCTCATAGAAATAAGAGGATACAGCAATAGAGTGAATTGAAAAAATTCAAAACATCATGGGGATTCAAGATAGTTTGTTCTTCAAAAGAATGGCAGACTTACTTCTAGCATTTTAGCAGTCTAGATATTCCAGACCATTCTTATTCAAAATGCCTGCAAATGCTAAATAAAATGCAAGAAAACCCTTTTTAAAATTCACCACTGTGCTTACAAAGAAGAGAAACCCTTAGAATCCAAATCTCTTGAGAGAAGTGTTGTAAACCAGAGGGACACCTGCCAAGTCCAGAAACTCAGAGCTTTCACTTCATCCCTCTCCCACAAACACCCTGATTTTCATTTAAGAAATAACTTACATACAGTAAGAATCTTCTTCATGAATAATTCTGAGAAGCTGGACAATGTCACATAGCCACTATCAATCACACTCAAGATAAAGACTATCCCTCACCTCATGTAGCCTTTAAATGCTCTCAGACGTTAGCAATTGTTGGTCTATATTTTTTAACCCTATGGTTGTCTCTTTTCTGGAATGCCAAATTAGTGCAATCTCTTATGCATGTGGCATTTTGACTTTGGATCCTTTCACTTAGGATGGTACATGGGAAATTCATATGTGTTGGCAGATGTTCCTGTAGTTCTTTTTGAAATCTCTGTAGTATGACAGCTCTACTTTATGAATGTAACAGCTTCTTTTTCTCCATTGAAGAGTATAAGTTGGGTCTAACTTTTAGGAGACCTGGTAGCGTCGTGGATTATGAGTTGGGCTGCTAAGCACAGGACCAGCAGTTCAGATCCACCAGCCTCTGTGTGGGAGAAAGATGAGCCTTTCTGTTACTGTAAAGATTGACAGCCCCAGTAATCAGAAGGTACAGTTTTACTTTGCTGAGTAGAGTGACCGTGAGTCTGAATCTACTCCATGGGCCTAAGTGTAGTTTTCTAGGTACTCTCCCTGAATTCCTTTACCTGTGAAGCTCAAAAACTATCTGACAGTGGTTCCTGTGTTGGGTTGATAGCACTTTGGGATTCCTGTTGAATAAAATGCATGGTTTCTATGGAGAAAATCACTTTTAATGGGGATCATATAGGATTCTCCAAGATTTAAATTCACATAAATACTGAGCTCAGAAGCCTCCATGAGTGGGAGTGTAAGGAAACGTCCTCAAATTCTCTATCAAATCCCAGCATAAGCTGAAATCATCAACTGAAAAATTTAAAGCTCACATCTGTTGCATTAAAATCTTTAAATAAGAAAAATAAGACATTAAAATATGCTAAGTGGGTACAGTACATTTTTGGATATTTTTTGATAAATGGATACATTGAAGTTTTAGAAAGAACTATGAAGCACTTTTGGAAATATTTTAGTAATTAAAGTAAAAAAAACTGCTGCTCAGTAGTGAATGTGCTGCATAGTTTATTAGACACAGATGAAGAGAGAATTTATGAAAGAGAACATATTGCTGGAGAAATTATACCAAGTGGAGTGAACAGGTAAAGTAGAAATTGGGAAGGAGAGTTTGAAATATATAGATGACAGAATAAAATAAATTATGTTGGTAATATTGCAGAGTACACATTTCACTAGATAATAGAAAGAGCTTGTGGGTAATATTAGAAGTATAATGGTTTGGTTTCTTTTGAAATTAATAAGAGACATACATCTTTGTTTTAAGAAGAACAGTGGAATCAAAATTAATCTGTTACTTACTGTCTAATAAGTCAATCTATAACACAGAGGTCTAAAACAATAGCCATTTTATTTAGCTCAGTAAACTGGACGAGTCTCTGACTTGTCCTGACTTGGTTGATATTTGTGTTCTCTCATGTGTCTGTGGTCACTAGAAAATTGGCCTGTTGCAGGGTGATCAGAAGATGGTTTCATTCACATCTCTACTACAAGGTTGCCTGGTGATGGATATATCTCAGTTCCCCTCCATACAGTCTCTCCTTTACCAATAGCTTAAGTCAGCCTTATCCACATGACAATCTTATAATCCCAATTGCAACAAGAGAGCAAGTCCCGGTATGCAAGTGTTTATCAAAGCTCTTTTTGCTTCATCACAATGGCCAATGTGTTTAGTACCCTAAAAAACCACATAGGCCAAACCCATATTTCAGAGTGTCTTTTGACACCCACTTTCCCCCCAAACATTGTACTGGCACACATTGTTCATATTATACAATTCAATAACTCAATTGTTCAGTCATATCAAGGAGAATCATACAATCACTACCACATCAAATTTAGGTTACTCACCACCCCTACCTCTGGTTATATTGCCTTTAACATAAGTGACTGTGGAGATGGTGGGAGCCCCGAGCTTTCTTCTCAATGGCTGCCCATGGTACAGGAAGAAGAAGGAAAGAACAGGGTCTGTCTGCATACAGTGGAGAGGTCTTAAAGACAGTCATGTATGCACAGGGACATGCTAACGGGCAGCACCCACAGTGGAAGAGTAAACAGAAAGAAGCAAGACACATGCAAGGTACAGAGAGAAAACCTCTGTTTGAACCTCTAGCTGGAGAGGGAATGATGAAGTCAAGGAGCTGGATAGAAAATTTTCAAAGGGAAGCTTGAAAGATAAAGCTTCAAAGATAAAGCCAAATATTATAATAAAATGTGCAAGGACCTACCTAGAATTAGAAAAACAAAATGGAAAAACATGCTCAGTGTATCTGAAACTGAAAACAAAAAAACCCAAGGGGGAAAAAAATCAAGCCTCAAGTTGGAATCTTGAAAGATTCTATAGGCAAAATATTGTATAATGCAGAAGCATCAAGAGAATATGGAAAGAATACAGTCACCATACCAAAAAGAACAAGTCATCAACGTTCTATCATTTAAAGAGGTAGCATATGAGCAAGAATCAATGGTACAGAAGAAAGAAGTCTGAATTACACTGAATACCTTAGCCAAAAACAAGCCTCCAAGAAGTGCTGGAATGCTCATTGAGGGCTTTCAACAAGCTGAGGAAGCACTGAAAGCACTCACTCATCTGTGCCAGGAAATTTGGAAGACAGCTCCTTGGCCAGCTACCTAGAAGAGATCCGTATGTGTGACTATTCCACACAGAGTGACCTGATGGAGTGCTCAAATTACGGACTGATACCATTGTATTGCACACAAGTAAAACTTTGTTGAAGTTCATCCAACAATGGTGGGCTTCCGGAAGTTTAGGCCAGATTCAGAAGAGGACATGGGCCAAAGGATATTTTTGCCTATGTCAAATGAAACTTGGTTCAAAGCAGAGAATACCAGACAGATGTTTACTTGTGTGTCATGGACTATTAAAAACATCTGACTGTGTGGACAATAAAAAATTGTGGCTAACTTTGAGAAGAGTAGAAATTCTGAAACACTTCATTGTGCTGATTCAGAATTTGTACATGGATCAAGAAGCAGTTGTGTGGACAGAACAAATACAGAATAGTGCCTGATCTGGCTATCAAAAGATATAGTGTCGGGGGTTTAAAGACTTGAAGGTAGACAAGCAGCCATTTAGCTCAGAAGCAACAAAGTCTACATCGATGAAGTACATCAGCTTGTGTGACCATGAGGTGTTGAAGGGATTAGGTATCAGGCATCAAAGAACTGAAAATTATTTAATTGTAAATGAGGGTGAGTGCAGATTGGGGACCCAAAGCCCATCTATAGATAATGGGACATTGACATACAGAAGGGTTACGGGGAAGAGATGAACCAGTCAGGTGTAGTATAGCAATGATGAAACATACAAATTTCCTCTAGTTCTTCAATGCTTACTCTCACCCCACCCCACGATCATGATCCTAATCTGCCATAGAAATCTGGCTAAACCAGAGGATGTACACTAGTACAGATAGGAACCAGAAACATAGGGCATCCAGGACAGATGATCTGTTCAGGACCAGTGGTGAGAGTGATGATACTGGGAGGATGGAGGGCAGGTGGGGTAGAAAGGGGGAACCGATTAAAGGATTTGCTTATATCGGACAGTGCAAGATATGATAAAATAATAATAATTTATAAGTTATCAAGGGTTCATGAGCAAGGGGAGAGTAAAGGGGGAGGGGAAAATGAGCAGCTGATACCAAGGGCTTAGGTAGAAAAAAACTGCTTTGAGAATGATGAGGGCAACACATGTACAAATGTGCTTGATATACAATTGGTATATGCATGGATTGTGATAAGAGTTGTTTGAGCCCTCAATAAAATGATTAAAAAAGGAAGACTGCCTGGCTTAAAATTAGGAAAGGTGTGCTTACGGGTTGTATCCCCTCATCAAACTCATACAAACTGTGTGCTGAGTAAATCATCAGAGAAGCTGGACCATATGAAGAAGAGTGTGGCATCAGTTTTGGAGGAAGGATTATTAATAACTTGCCATATGCAGATGAGAGTACCTTGCTTGCAGAAAGCAAGGAGGTATTGAAACACACGCTCAAGCAGAACAAGGATTTTGCCTTCAGTATAGATCACAACTCAGTGTAAGGAAGGACACCACGCTCACAACTGGACCAAGAGGTAACCACATGATAAATGGAGAAAAGGTTGGAATTGTCAGGAATTTTTATTTTACATGGATTCACAGTTAATGCTGATGGAAGCATCAGTAAGGGCTCAAAAGATGTACTGCATCATGCCACTCTGATGCACAAAACCTCCTTAGAGAATCGACGAGCAGGGCTAGTCCTTTGAGGACTAAGGTGTGCTTCACCCAAACCCCCAGTATTCCCCCTCACCTCACATGCATGTGAGAGTTGAGTGTTGAATACAGAACGCTGTAGAAGAATTGGTGCTTTTGAACTGAGGTGCCTGAAAAAGAATATGGAAATTACCACGGAATTCTAAATGAACAAACCAATCTGTATCAGAAGTAAGACCAGAGTGCTCCTTAGAGGCAAGGATGGCAAGACTTTGTTTTCCATATCTTGGACATATTGCCAGGAGAGACCAGTGCCTGGGGAAAGACAGCATATTTGGTAAAGTGAAAGAGCAGTGAAAAAGAGGAAGGCCGTAAGCATTTGGATGGACACAGAGGCTGTATCACTTGGCTCAGGCACAGGATCAGCTGTGAGGATGACACAGGACAGAGCAGTGTTTCATTATGTTGTGCATCATAAGGTCGCTATGGGTTGGAGCTGACTTGATGGCACCTAATCAAAACCCAGAACAAAAGAATGCCAAATTCAAAGTCAAGGGATGTCGAAAGAGATACCATCTCTTGACATGCTGATTCTTGCCATCACACTGTGAGGATGTGAATGTGTGTCGGGGGAAATACTCTGTGTAGTTTATAGTACTCTCTAATGGAAACGAAGATAAGTAGACTTTCAGCGTGCACCCAAAGATCTCTGTTCAGATCATATAACAATAAATTCCAAGTGGACTATAGATCTCAATCTGAAAGGAATTTAATGCAAGATATAAAAGTTAAAAAAGAAAAGCACTTTTATGACCTTGAGGTGTGAAAATATTAAGGCATAAAAGTACTACTAATAAAAGTTTCATATAGTGGAATATTAAAGTGCTAAGATAACAGAAAATTTAATAAGATCGACAGTTTCTAAAAATATATAAATTACTAAGATGGACTTGAGCAGAAATGAAACAAATAAAAAAATCTAAAAGTTCTCCTCAAACTTCCAAGGTTCTAAACCACCATTTAGCTGATGGTTTTGTGGGCTGGCAGTTAGGGATTGGTTTAGCTGGGCAGTTCTTGTATTTTCAGCAGGGATCCCTCATGCATCTTTGGCTAGCGATGAGGTTGTCTGGGGATGGGTGGATACAGATGACCTTAGCTGGGCTGGCTCATCTGTGCTTCACACGGTCTCTCCTTTTCTACTAGCCTCACCTCAGCTTGTTTACATAGTGGCTGGGCAGGCTTCCAAGACCCGGACCACAAGCAGAGAGGCCTTCTTTAGGTGAGGCTTCATATTTGCACAGTATTAGCCTTGCTGTAATTTTTTGGACCAAAAGCACACAGACAGATTCAAGAGTCTAGTAAGGGAACTGTACCTGTCAAAGAGATGTGCCGCAGGTTCACATGGCCAAGCACACAGTTACAGGCAAGAGCAAAGGATTGTGGTCATTTTTGCAATGTACCATGTCTCCCCTCTAGGCTCAGACAGTTTTACAGCAGAATTTTCTTACACATCCGAGGAAATAATTCGAATTTTATATAAATTCATCCAGAGAAAAGACTAAGCAAGAACATTTTCGATATCATTTTATGAGAACTGTGTGATCTTCATTTTTAAACTAGACACAACATCTGTACAGGCTAATTTACTTTGGAACACTGGTTAAATTAAAAGGCTGTAGTGAAAATATTTTTAAAATATAGAGGTGAGAGAGAGAGAGAGAGAGAGAGAGAGAGAGACTGGCCACATTGGTTATGCCAACAATGCAACATTGGTTATAGTGAAAACATTTATTAACATTATTTACCGTGTTAAACCTATGAAGAGGGCAATAGTCCTATGTCAAGAAGCAGAACAAGCAATAGATGAAATGCAGAGCTGACTTATGATAGACATGTTTAGTAAATTATCAATTGAAAGAAGCTATGAAAGTGATACAGCATACATACAAGCATCTTACTTATGGTTGAAATACTAAGAGAATTGCCATTAAAGAATAGCATACTAGAATGCCTATGAGTTTTGTTTTTGTTTAACATTTCATTGAAGGCCCTTATCAAACAAATAAGTAAAAGCCTTAAAGGATGATTAAAATGTGAAAAATATAATTATGAACATATTAAATAGCTTTCTTCTTAACCCCAAACCAAACCCATTGTCACTGACTCAATTCATGCCCACATGAAACCTGCAGACCAGAGTATAACTGTTCCATTGGCTTCAAAGGTTATAAAGCTTTCTGGAAGCAGACTACCTCATCTTTTACCCAGAGATTGGCTTGGGGATCTAAACTTCTGACATTTCAGTCAGGGGCTGTGCTAGTCATGTAATCTGGTGTCAATTTGAGGATTAAGATTGTAGGGGTGAAGTCTAGCCTGTCGATCTGGAGATAGCCAATGAGACCTCTATGTGGGCCTGGTTCACTCCTGAGAATTCTGGGAAATCTGGCTGTATTTCCCCCTTGGAGGTGAGAGAATCATTACTCAGTCCCTTGGAGATGCTCTACTGACAAGACACAAGGTTAACTCCCTACAAGACATCCTGGAGGAGAAGCCACATGGGCTTACTGATGGAATGAGACCTCTGAAGCTGGAAAACCCACATAGCGACTTCTGCCAGTGCTGAGATGCTTCAGAATCCAGAGAGAGGTCCCTGCCAGTGCTTAAATGCTTCCACCACTACTGGATACACAAGACTCTGCACCCACTGGCCTGTGATTGTCCTGGTGTCATTGCATGTGCTTTGTGAGTCTGAAGAGGATTTTATGGATTGGAATCAGGCATATGGGCTAATATCAGACTTATGGCCTTGGTCTGGGCTGGGCTGTGATGTTTTCTCATTGTTCAGTTGCTCTTGTATATAAACCTCTTTCTTATACACATAAGAGTTTCTATGAATTTGTTTCTCTAGTCTACCCAGACTCACACAGGTGCCCAATGATTTTCTTTCTATGCCACCATGGTCATCAAAAGAACTCATTGTCTTCATGTCAATTCCAACTCGTGGTGACCTTATGGATGCAGAACTGTTCCATAGGCATCACGAGGCTGTGAAGTTCTAAAGAAACAGACTGCCACATCTTTCTCCTTGAAAGAGATTGGCAGGTTGTAACTGTCAGCATTTTAGTTAATATAATAAATCTGTCACTGTAGGAAATAGTAGCCACAAATCTTTAGAATTACCAACAGGGTTTAGAAAGACTACTACAAAACCAGTACACACAATTAATTGCAAAGCTTCCCAGTAGCCACAGAAGCAGCAACAATGAAAAAGCCTGTAACAGTATTATATTTATAATATAAAAATAATATACTAAAGGTACTTCAGAATAAATCAAACAACATATATCCTTGGCATTTATGAAGAAAACTATGAAAATTTATTGTAAGTCAGTCAAGAAAAACTACAAGAGGGAGATAAGTACCTTAGAGGGCTTTGAAGTTGTTTTTTCCAATCCAGTCATGATTGAGCAAGTGAACTCTTGAATGAACGGACCTGCTTGTAAAATATGGGTGAATTGAAAAGAATGAAGTAGGAGGAAAATTATTCAGGGAATGCTTTGCTAGAAACCTAGATTTTCTCGTAGGAAACTAGCATCGTACCAGGAACAGAGTAGGTAGACAGTATACTTGCAAATGAACAAATATATGTCTGCTATGATTTTTTTTTCTTTTGTCCCCCTGCATCACTACTCTGGTGGGAGTAGGAAGCCCAGCCTTGCTCCTGGAGAGCTGCTGCTGGATTTGAACCACCAACCCTGTGGGCTGCGGTCCTGCACACAGCCACTATATCACTGGGGCTCAGCTTGCTACGAATCTTTTATTTGCAAAGTGCCTAAGATGTTTTACCTAATGTTAATGAAGATTATTAAGGATATGTATGGTGCTCAAAGAATTTCTCCTTTCTTTCTTTGTCCTAAGCTATTCTACCATCTGATCTAGTTCTAGGTATTTAATACTCTAAATATGCTTAACCCACCCCTCAACTGTCATTTTATTAAAGAATAATGAATAAAGAAGATCAGAGGAAAATCAATATCTTTGGATTATGGTGTTGGCTAAGAATATTGAACATACCATGAATTTCCCGAGAAACACAAGAGAAAGATGAGGTGCTCTACTCCCATACATAGTGAACTGTTTGATAAACTCACAGGAGCAGTTCGACCCTGTCCTATGGATCGCTCTGAGTTGGCATCAACTTGATGGCAGAGAGTTTGGTTTGGGTGGGCCAGAAAAGCAAACATACTGTCTTGGAAGAAGGATCCGCAGATGCTCTTTAGGAGGTGGGCTGTGAGTTGCCAGGCCAGCTGCAAGGCCAGTGAAGCATCATTTCCTGTACTTTGAACACAGTATATCAGGAGGGACCAGGCCCTGGAACAAGGGCTTCCTGCTTGGTGAAATGGAGGGTCATTAGAAGTGCGGAAGATCCTCAAGGAGATGGATTGGCACAGTGGTGGCAACCCTGGACGCAAGCTGAGCAACAGGTGTAAGGAGGGCACAGGACCATACACTTCAGCCTTGTTGAGAGTAGGGTCCTTATGCATCCGCACCAACTCGAGGGCACCAACTCGAGGGCACCAACTTGAGGGCACACAAATCATGTGTGCTCACCGTCCCAGGGTAGTGTGTATGATGGACACATTGGGCTGCCATGTGGAAAGGTGGGGTTGCTGGTATGCTTCTCAAAAATCAGCCATTGGAAACTCTTTGGAACACCCAGTTCATCTCTAATACGTATGGAGTCACCACGCCTTGGAATCAACTCGTCAGGAACTAGTTACTTTCTCCTAGTCCATGAGCTCAGCTTCGTTCTGTCTTACTTGCCTTGTAGGGACTTCCATTTCAGTTGGAGGATCTATTTTAAAAAAAGGGAGAGAGAGAAGAGTGAGTCATAGTTCCTTTTCCAACTGGAAGAGTATGTATTTCTTTGTCAATGTGAGGAACCTTGTGCTTAAGAGCACCGATACCTGATCCAGGCAGAAAGCATGAAGGTTGTTTAGAGCTGGGAATGTTTTTTTGCTACAGTAGTGGGGTGGGTGGAGAAGAAACACCATTTACTGAGTGTTTCCTATGTTTGACACTTCGCCTGCTGCTGCATATATATTATCTAAATAGCATTTTGTCTCCAGAGAAGCCTAGTAAGGGAGATAGTATGACCTCGGTTATGTAGACCAGGTGTTGTGGTGGCATCGTGGTTATTACTTGGGCTGTGAGCTACAAGGCCAGCAATTCCAAACCACCAGTCACTCTGCAGGGAGAGATGGGAGTTCCCTGCACCTGTAAAGAGTTAGCCTTGAAAATTCACATGCTCAGTCCTACCTGGTCCTACCTGGTGGCCATGAGTCAGCGTTGACTAAATGGCAGTGAATTTGGTTTGGGGGTTATTTGGATCAGGTTGCAAGACTGAGCGATATTAAAGATCACACAACTGGTCAGTGAGGGAGATATGATTTAAGCCCAGGCAGGGATGCGTGATTCCAAAGCCTTATACAGATATTTATCAAGGGCCTCCCATTTCCTTATCACTGTAATTGGCAGTGGAGGCTTTGCAGTTCACCACACCATCTCTACTGGTGGAGACTAGCCATGTTGCCTTCTGTGGGGTCCTGTGTCCCAACGATTGGGTGGTATCCATGAGGAGCAACAGGTTTGTCCAGGGAAATGGCTCCCCTCTTTAGAAAAGTACTCTCCCTGGAGAGACTCATTCACCCTCAGGAATCCTGGACTCCAATCAGTGTTTTGGGGAGATGAAGATGTGGAGGGAATATACTGGTGTCTCATTACAGACATTATGGTATGTCTTGATCAATTCTGTGCTATAGAAATCTGCTGGAGAAAAAGAGGTAGATATTTCACAGTGAGAGTTGGCACATAGTCAGGCTTTTAATATCTATCCTGTAGAAGTTGCCTCCTGGGTCTCAGAGCCACACCTGCTTA
Organism: Nesogale talazaci; assembly: GCA_004026705.1. NCBI lineage: Eukaryota > Metazoa > Chordata > Mammalia > Afrosoricida > Tenrecidae > Nesogale > Nesogale talazaci. The sequence goes on along the minus strand of PVJH01000239.1, from coordinate 321,554 downwards.
TTGCTTGGGAACCCAAAGTGCTTGTGGTGCGCTCTCTGGTTAAAATAACAGTTTTCTCTCTTTTAAGTATTCATGTGTTGCTTCATAGGCAAAGTCAACACAAAATCTCCTCACTTGTCAGACCTCATTTCTGGGCCCTGGTGGGCCTCATGGACAGTGTACTAACCGTACTACTGACGAAAGAGCAGACTGTGGTGCCTGGGCGGGAAACCTCAGACACGAAGTTATTCCTATCAGAGACATAGAACAGGCGCTGGAGATTTCTACTCATCAGAGAGGCATCCATCTGAGACTACAGTGGCCTGTAGTGATTAGGCTTATCTGAGTCTTCTGATCATCATAGGTTTTCATTATCAAGATGGTTGACTGCCCACTGGATTTCCCTTTAATGCATTGTAAGCTGATTATGCTCTTCAGTATCTGAGGGCGAGGAAATAAAGGACAAGTGTAGGTGCACTGCAGGGAGTTATGTGATGCTTCAGAGGGTGGCGCAGTGGGTCACTCACAGGCCGCTTCACTGCAAAGTCAGCAGTTTGAACTTAGCACCTGGTCCAAGGGAGAAAGACGAGACTACCTGCTGCCTCTCTTCAGGACTCTGCGACCTGGGAGGAAGTTCTGCCCTGCCGCACAGGGTCCCTGTCAGTCAGAATCAGCTCCACTGCAGTTAGCTGTAGAGCTGATATCTCAAGGGGTCTTCCCATCTCCAAACCTTTGCAGAGGCCAGTGTGCTCTGTCTGTCCACCTAGTGACTTGAGGTCTGAAACCCTCCTCCTACCTGGACGTCATTGTTTCCGTTAACAACCAAGCTGTCACTTGGAAAAGGAATTGATTACTTGTTTTTTTTTTAAAATGCCACAGCTGTTGCTTTTTACCTCAGCTGGTTCCCATAGTTCCACAGATGGTAAACATATGCTTATAGACACATAGAAGAAGAAACTAGATGAGATTCCTCTCATCTTGGATTCTTATTTTTCCTTTCATGCAGAAAGTCAAAATCACAGACCTGGGGGGGGGGTCTTATGTATTTGTAAATTAATATTTCTATGCATTAAGATTTTGGAACCAGCAGGGCAGCTAAGGATATGCTAATAAACTGCCCGTTTTTATTGATCATCATGAAAGTTGACAAGTGTCTTTCTGGGCTGTTATATAAACTGGAATATATTATCAACTGACTTGCAGGCAGAAATACCTAATAGGTTGCATTTTGAAAAGCCCTCCTTGAGTGTTTCCCATCTTGCTCTTTGTAAGCCTGTGGCCCAAACTTGGGTCCTCACCGGTTTAGAAACAGAACCCTCTCCACCCCTGTCTTTACATGCCCAGCAGGATTTCTCCCCTCCTCTTTCCCTCTTGCTTTCAAAGCAGTTTGCCTCTGTGTTTTAGCATACAGAAAAAAAAAGAACAATTTTTTCTAATGTAAACAGAGATCTGTAAGGAAATAAGAGCATTAAGAAAAGAATTAGTGTTTGTGTGGCGGTAAAGCTGTTTTCATGTGTATCGGAAAGCTCTTTGTGTGTTTTGAGGGTTTGACCAATCTTGGTTATTCTGTACAGGGTAGGTCCTAATGTCTTCATCCTCCAGTCTTTCCCCACCTTCTCTCCTTCTGGTTAATTGTGTAGGTTTAAGGAGTTCTGATTTACAGAGGCCTCCTCCTTGCCCTTAAATGTTCAGTGAATTTGCCCTCACTTTACCACTGGTGAGCCAACTCCCACTCTCAATAAATCCTTCAACACCATCCTCGTTTACCCACGTGCATGCAGCCTTTAGACCACTGAAAAGGTTTCCAGCCTTCCTGCACCCAAACAAGCTTAGATAAAAACTGCTCCCAGTATAACTTCCTTCCAAATTGTCCTTCAAAACTCACTTAGATATCACACATGACCTGGAGTCCTCCTGTATTTCATGTCGAGAAATTAGAGATGATTTATGTGCAATGAATGGTTGACTCATCGATCCTCAAATATTAAAAACCCACATGGTACACTCTACCTGGTGTAGATTTATTTTTCAAAACTAACTACGGGAGGTAGAAGGGGCCAACGGGTGGACTGAGCAATGGGAAAACTATTCATTCTGGACTTCTTCCACCAGTACTAATGCAAGCTTATTGGTTGGACTCTGTGCATTCCAAGTTTATGTAGTTCCTCTGGTCAGCCAAGGTTCCACAGTGTACGAACAATGAGAACTTGGATTGTTTAGCAAATTAATGGTATAAACATGATTGCGGGGGGTGGGGGCAATTGGAGGTTACCTAAAGTGACCTTTGTTTTCAAGCATCAAAAAACTGCTTCAGCAAACTTGTTTGCACAGAGTGCAGACAGTTTGTTGCATGAGGTTGATTAGTACCCTCAAGGCAGTTAGAACTTACTGCGGTAACGGTTATTTGTAGCTGCATCTTATAGATCGAGTCACCATGGCATTCTCTCCTCAAATAGCAGAGAACTTCTTACTTCTTGTGTGGTCATGTCACGCTCTGGTTCGGTGCGAGACTTTCAGGGCCTGTTGAGTGATTGAAGTGGTAGTTAGGAACACTGCTCAAAATATCGGTGCTTTGTATTTCTCACAGGTCAAATGAGCAGGTGGTCTGACCCTCGATATCTGTAAGGAGCTGTGCTTATTGGGCTTCCGCGTCACCTCTATTGTTTTTTCAAACGTCACTGCCCTCTTCCAACCCCTTCAACATTCTGATCCATAAACCTAGGTTAAATGTTCATGCCTTGTTTGACCTCCACAGACTGTGCGGCTACCTTTTGTCAAGTTCACCTTGGATCCCACACAGGAGGAAATTGGGGTCCTGTTTGGTTCTCACCCAGCCCCATGGGCAATTGAGTAGATGAGACTGTGGTGATCTGTAGGGTCTTTACTGGCTGATTAGTGACTTTTCTACCTATTTGCCTTACCGAGGATGCTCTGCTGAAACCTACTTAGTATCTTAGCGATACAAACGCTGGACAAGAACTCTGACTCTGAACCACGTCTCACTCACAGGTCGACACAACCCTCAACATTGTGTGGCTGAATGCTGTGTAAGAGCACTGGTAGAGTGTCGGGTTTTGCAGTGGGCTGCCAACAGCCTGGTCAGCAGTTGGAAAGCACCGGGGGCTCCTCAGGGGAACGTCACAGCTTTCTACTCTTCTAAAGAGCTACAGTCTGGGAGCTCCCCAGGGGGAAGTTCCATCCTGTGTCTATGTGTTAGCGTGGACTCAGTGCAGTGAGAATGTTTTGTAATGTCTAAGTTTCTGGCAGTTAATGATCTTTAAAGATTCATCGTACCTGGTATGTGGGATGTGCTACGGCAGGAACTACCAGGGATCCAGAGATGGTAATGCACCTCTTGCCTGTAGAGGGTTTGCAGTGAACATCTGTTGGCCTCCATTAGTTGTGAGTTAGTGGGATTTTTAATTTTATTTGTAGGAATTTGGATTGGATGCTAGTTTGATCCTTGTGGACTTTTCATGAGTCACCCAGGCTGCCTTCAAAAGAAGCAATCACGGATCATAGAGCGCCGCTTTTTCAAAGTGGGTCTTTTAAGAGTGGAGGGTCTTTCAGGGTTGCCTGGTCCAGAAGCACCACCTCAGCGCTTTCTCAAAGGATGCCTTTGGGGGTGGACCCAGGAATCCGAACTCCAACGTGCCCCCAGGGTGATTCTTAGGAAACTCCATAATGACTGGCCTGAAAGTAAGCCAGGTGGGGAAAAAGAGATCCAAGGGCGCCAGTGCCCATTGTGGACCCAGCAATAGAGGAGTTACATGTTTCAGTTAAGTGTAGATACATTTAAAGTTAAATGAGGAGACATAATAGACATGCTATCTTTTTATCGCTTATGTCCTTTGGGAGAAGTTACAGTGCTTGAAGGGACACTTCATAGTTTCAGCTATGAAAATCTCTGGTAAGGCCTTTTTTTTCCCCTTTGAGAGGGAGGGATGAGGAAAAGGGCTGGTGGAGCGACTTTGTAGTTTCATTCTTTATAGAATTTCTTTTTGTTCATAGCTTTTCTCAAGACTGCTATATGCTTCACCAAAATTTTTCTTTTATTTTATTGACAAATGTCCAAGCCTTAGATAGTCTGTGTCAGTTAGATGAAGACTTTTTGTTCTTGTGCTGGGGAAGGAGCGGGAATCCCCACTTGTCTATGCTCACATTCTTGTGATAGACAGGGAACTCTATTTGGATTACACATAATCTGGTGTCAATTCGGGCCTTCAGAGGATTAAGAGTGAAGGGGTGGAGCCTAGTCTGTCAATCAGGTCATAGCCAATGAGGCCTTTGTACAGGCATGGCTTTACCTTGAGGATTCTGGAAAGCTCTGGGATTTCCTCCTTGGAGGCGGAAGACACTATCTCCCTCTGTTCACTCCTTTGGAGACTCTTCTGAGAAGGCCGACTCCCCGTGGGACATTCCCGAGGACGTACCCTGATGCAACCTGGGTGCTAGAGAAGCCATGTGGAGACCCCTGTCAGCGCTGAGATGCTTGCAATGCTGCTGGATCCAAAGAATGTGATTGTCTAGCATTTAGTGTCTTTGATTGTGTTTTGTGAGTCAGAAGAGGACTTTATCTATTGGTATTGGACACATGGGCTAAAATAGAATTTATGGACTTGGTCTAGACTGGGCTGGGATATTTTCTTTCTTTATATCAAATTGGTCTTGTGTATAACCCTCTTTCTTCAATACATGTGAGTAGCTGTATTAATTTGTTCCTCTAGTCTACCCAGACTAGTACAGATAGGGAGCTCTATTTGGAGTAAAGTTGGTGTTTATACAGTGGATGGTCACCTCTTTTAAACCAAAAATAACACACACACACACACACACACACACCAAAAACTATGAACATTTAGTCACGGCAACTTACTTAGAACAACCTTATGTAAAGTTTTAGAGTCTGTAAATCTTCATGGGAGCCAATAGCCTCATGGCTCTCCTGTAGAGTGGGTGCTAGGTTTAAAACTGCCATTCTTGTTTAAACCATTAGCCACCAGAGTTCCTTAGCATCACATCTTCCCCATTCAAATAAATTAACATTCCGATCTCGATTCATCTGGCAAGAACAAGTTTTCAGGCCAGTATGTGGGCTGACCCTAATGATCTCAGAAACAGACAACTACCAAGTGCTTTGGGTTTTTGTGCTAATGAGCACTGGGAAGCTGTCAGCTCTTACTTCTAGTTTTGTTGAATTCCATACCATTGACCTTCCCTACATGATCCGTATCACACACGTGTGCCAAAGGTTGAATGTGGGGAGACGAGCATGAGAAGGTGCAGCTAAAGAAATGGCGTTGGAGGCCTTTTGTGATTTGGAATGTAACCAGACTTGTGGAGGCACACTCACAAAAGAGGAAGAGATGTGACAGGAAAAGGGCTCTGTCCTATATTGAATTGCTGGAGCATGGATGGGAAGGAAACATCCTTTTAAGATGGATTTTCCATTTGTTTTCAGAAAGGTGATTAATACCAAGACAAATGTTCTTCAAGTTTCTTACTATGTTCTCATGTTGATAAAAATAAAAGATGATGTTAAGGTCTTCTGAGAAACAGATGAACACATCCTTTCGTGCTATGTGTATCTTTGCCAATTCCATCTCACTAACCATCCCCTTTTACCAGGAATTTGCTCTATTTTTACAAGGAAATTTTTTTTACAAAGGTCTAATCCCTAAATCCCAAGCACATCTAGATGGCTAGTTACTAACCCTATTCAGTCCGGTTCAGTGCTGCCTTATATGACTGTTGATGTTTTAAATGATAAGCTGTTCTTTGAGGGAGAGCTGGAGTGTTGGGGGTTCTGGGTTGTTGTTGGTAGGTGCCATTAAGTTGGATCCTGCTCATAACAACAGTACACACAGCAGAACTTGACACTGTCATCTTCACAATTGCTCTTATATTTGAGCCCATTGGAGTAGCCCCTGTGTGAGTCCATCTTGTTGAAGGCCTTCCTCGTTTTTGCTGCCCCTCCACTTTACCAAGCATGATGCCTTCTCCAGGAACTAGTTTCTCCTGACTTGTGCAAAGTACATGAGACGATGCCTCCCCATCCTTGCTTCGAAGGAGTATTCTGACTGTATTTCTTTAAGACAGATTTGTCTGTTCTTTTGGATGTCCATGGTACATACCTTCAATCTTCACCAATCCCACAAATCAGAGGTATTGATTCTTCTCTGTCCTTCCTTATTCAGTGTTCCAATTTCACATGCATATGAGGCGGTTGAAAACTCCATGGCTTGCGTTAGGTGGACCTTAATGCTCCAAATGACAGTCTTACTTTTCAAGACCTTTAAAGAGGTCATGTGCAGCAGATTTCCAGAGATGTAAATTAAATTGCGATGACTTCAGTGTGACTGCCTATTTTATTGAATCTCAGAGCAAGAATGGTGAAAGGACCTCCAGCTTTTATAACTAACTCTTTTTTTTTTCAAGAGATTGGGTTCCTTAGAGAAGTGGTTGACTTACTGTTTGGGTTCAACCAGTTAGTGAGCCAAGACCCAGGCTTGAAACCAGGTCCCTGGACTTCCTGCTACCTGCTTCTGCCACATTGCTACCTGTGCAGAAGATACTGCAGCTTCCTGGAGAGGAGTTCATTTGCTTTGAAAACCTGAGCAGTGTTATCCCAAAGAAAAGTGGATTCTGGTAGATAGCGTGCCACTAATGACTCTGGTATTCTCCTGTAGGAGGTTATGAATTAATATTGAGAAGCACCAGCAGGACCTCCTTACCCATGGTGAAGTTTCCTTCACTCAAAATCAACCCACCCTCTGCCATCCTCCAAAAGGGAGTAGTTAATAAATGTGTATCACTTGGAAGAAGAGGTGTGATGATCTTATTATTTCTATTAATGTTTCCAATTAATATTTTATCTTAAAATAATAAGCAGGAAGTAGTTTTTGCAGACTACCTTCTGCTGTGCAGAAGATGAGCACATAAATGTTCCATGTTGCTGCCTCTGAAAGGCTTGCAGCACTATCTTCAGCCCATACTTTATTTATAGGTGGTGCTCAATATTCAGAACCATCTTGCACTTCTTCCATCTGTTCTGTAGTATCGCTTCTATCAAAGCAAGGGGAAAAAACCCTGACAAATCCTAAAAACAGAACCTTGAAATTCAATGTGAAAACATCTGAGAGTCAAATCAATATTTTCATTGAGAGATGGCAGCCTTGGTGACTTTCTTACATTGGGTTATCTTTCTAGATTGAGTCCTAAAATGAAAAGAACCCTAACCATCTGTAGACAATTGAATATCTCCTTACAGAAGGCTCACAAAGAAGAGATGAGCCACTCGGTACAATAATGCACTGGTAAAACTTACAACTTCCCTCTAGTTTTTTAATACCTCCCCCCCCACTATTATGACCCCAATTCTACCTTACAAATCCAGCTAGACCAGGGTATATAAACTGGTACATTCAAGAGATGGAAACACAGGGATTCCAGGATTGATAAGCTCCTCAGGACCTATAATGAGAGTAGCCATACCAGAAAGGTAGGGGGAAGGGGGGTGGAGAAAGGGGAAACGGATCACAATGATCTGCATATAGCCCCCTCCAGGGGGATGGGCAACAGAAAAGTGGGTGAAGGGAGATGGCAGTCGGTGTAAGACAAGAAAAAAAAATCATCAAGGATTCACAAGGGAGAGAGGGTGGAGGAGTGGAAAAGTAAATTGATACCAAAGTCTGCAGTAGAAAGAAAATGTTTTGAAAATGATGATAGTGACATATATACAAATGTCCTTGACTCAATGTATGTTTGTATGGATTGTGATGAGAGCTGTAAGAGTCATCAATAAAATGATTAAAAATAAAGATAGAAATGAAAACAACTTTGAGATGTTGAGTCAATTTTTAGACTTACCAGCAAGGTCTCATGTTAATTACTCAACTAGGTAAGGAGCTAAGTTTTCCTCAAGTTGAATTTTATTTCTCTGACCAAATGAATCAGTAAAACATTTTAACCTAATAGCTTCCTGTCATATCCCTTTTACTTGATTAATTTTTTTTTTAGTAAATCAGTGCCCTTTAGTGTTAAAGGATGATTAAGGAATTAAGGTGAATTTTTATTCCATCCGTGTATTTTTAGTGTTAACACATTTCCTGGTTGGCCACTGGAGTGGGGATCTCATGAACCAGTGATGACTAATGATCACTTGTTTAATGTACATCTCAAGATTTATAAAAGGATGGTGTGGAATGAGTCATCATGGGTTAAGGCCAATTCACCTTTAGAAGAGTGTATTGATTTCATATACATGCTATTTAAGATACTGTAATGTGAACTGCAGAGTAAGTGACCACATATAGCTCATTTGAACTAGTGACTCTAACTGTAATTGTCACCTCTCTCTTTTCTATTATCAAGGGGATCATCCAAGATGGGAAAATCATCTTCATGCCTAATGGCTATATCACACAGTGCCCAAACCTGAACCGCAGTAAGTAGCAACCTAAAGGAAAACATTTTAAAAAGCACTTTGGAATTAAAATGAAAACCTATTGACAGTGTTGAATTCTGAGGTGGTGAGGGATGTGATGGAAGACTTATTTTTTTCTTCTGTATCTTTCTCTCGTTGAGTGTCTAAGAAAGTATATATTTTTTTTATCTAGAAGTAGATGTTAAAGGGAGGGAAACATTGCTAGCTCTTGTTTGGTAGGTTGATACAGAAAGATATGCTTCATATATAAGGTATGCTGTGCATGTGTATGTACACACACATTTCAAACGTGTGAAAGTTCATGGAAAAATGGAAAGGAAAGAAAGTGGAAGTTTTCAATCTCTTGCACATGAGCGTGTGCATGAATATATATTTTTTGCATTTATTAAATGATCTAAACTTACTTTCTGTTTTATCACATATCAGTTTCTGGTCACCTTTCAATAGAAAACGGTTTAATTTTAAGGTGTTATATTGCGCTTACTTGAACAGCCTCTTTTTTTTTTGGGGGGGGGGGCATCACTGCTCTCTGGTGGTGGGAGTAGGAGGCCCAGCCCCACTGCTGGAATTGAGCCTCCGACCCAGTGAGCCGCAGTCCCACGCACAACCACTACGCCACAGCCTCTTTTTCAGTGTCTTTATTTTTGCTTATAAAAAAAAAAATCCAGATTGGAAATCCTCTGTGATTTCACTCCAATTTGAAACACTTAACCCCACTCCAAATTAAAATCCCTCAAAAACAAAACAAAACAAAACAAAAAAACCCCTAACAATCCCCAAAGGCCAATACTGTTTTTAAAAAATGGTGCCAACTGGAAACACTATCAATATTTATTCTCCATTTTTCTTTATTGAGCTTGCCCAACCTGCAGTGACTTCTTAAGCCTGGTGCAAGGAATCATGGATTTACAAGAGCTTTTGGCCAAGATGACTGCAAAAGTAGGTATCCAAATATCACATGTAACGTCCTCTTTTTTTTCTCTCCTCTCTGGAATTTAGAGTGATGCGCTGTGAGCGATACATTTTTAGTGTTGGCTTGTGCAATATGTTACTACAAAACTGGCTATTCTTCTAGAAATAAGACTATATCTAGTAAACATAATCATTCATGTCTTGGATATCATTAAGCTGTATAAAAACGTTTTCTTGAAAAATGTTTAGCAGCAAGAGACAGTATGTATCACTGCAGAGTCTCATTCCTTGGGAGTGGAAAGGAATTTGTCCCTGGACTCTAAAAGCAGTAACGTTTTAAGAAGATATATGGTCAGAGCCACTGCTGCTTATAAGCTAATGTATTTTGGATGTAAGAATAATTGGCAGTAATCAGGAGGAGCAAAATTACAATGCTTAGGAACAGATTACTGTCAAAGGGAGACATTCAATCATATTTCTAAGGAATGATTTGTTTTAGGGCCGGCCTTGGTGTTAAAGACAGATCTGACCTTCAGTTTTATCAGGTGGCATCTTTTATATTCCTCTTTACCATCCACTGAATAAGCATCTTCTCTTTGCTAGGTAGCCATGCATTCCATTTGCTAGGTGCATTGAGTTAAGCGCTGTCCTGTTTTAAGGTATACAAGAGATCTCAATATCAAATATAATTTAAGCGGGTCATTTATTATGCCTTAAAAGGCACAAAATCAAGGATGCATCATCTGGATGAGCAAGGCTATTACATTAGCAGGAGACCTGAGGATTCACAGGTAGGACACTAGTTAAGGCATGGAGCAAAGGAAGCTCAGTTTCATGATTGGTGGCAATTCTTCCCAGTTACAGAGGGGAAGTCCATAAGCAGGCCAGGACTGTGTTTGGAACATGTACATTAGATGAGCTTACAAGGTCGGAACAGGGCCTTCTGATAAAAGCAGTTAGGGTATGACTCATGACTTCACATCCCCCAGTACTGACCGTCAAGGACAATTTCAGGAAACCCCCAAGACAGACTGACCCTCCTTTAGCTGGCTGGAGAGGGGTGGACCTGAGCCACTTTTCAATATGCTCTGCATGAAGGCAAGGTTATCTCCATTCTTGGTTAATGATCAGAAGGAATTCAAGGGAGGCTTAATCTACATGGGGACTCTGCAAATTGCTTCTGGATTTCCACTCTCCTCCTACCGTCCTGTTAGCAGAATATAAGTTTTAATGCCTAACAGAAAGGCCAGTGGTCCAAACACATCAGCTGCTCTGTGGGAGAACAATCCCACAGATTGCATAAACTATTGAATTACGTGATGTGTAAATTACTTCCAAATAAAACTGTTAAAAAAAGAATAGTATAATAATAACGAGTTCCTCTTGTATGTGGTTGTTCTAGCAAAGCACGCTGTCAATTCTTTATCTAACTTGTCATTTCTGGTTCACTGGGATATGAGACTGGTATCAAAATTTGGAATAAACACTAGCACTCTCAGCTCTGTGAGCCAGCAACCTACCATCTGACTTGCTGATGTCAGATGATGTCTGGACTCACCAGCCCCTGCAATCATGTGAGTCAGAAGCCTTCAGCTTACCCAGATTTGTAACTTGCCAGCTTCCACAGCCGTGTCAGCCATTTTCTTGACATTTCTTACTTGCCTGACTTCCAGAAAGACTTACATCCTCAGAAGCCTGTGGGAGCAGTTCTCCCTTGGTCTCTCAGGCCCCTGTGAATTGGAATCAGTTCAATGAATGGGGTTGGCTTGGTTTTGGTAATAGAGAAAAAGGAAGCAGTGATGGGTAAGACAGGGCATTTATCCCAGAGGCATTCATATTGAATGTGTTTTGGGGGAAGTCAGAAATGTAAACAATGAGTTCTGGTAGATATTCAAAATGTTTGGAGCCACAATGCCCAGCCCCGAGCCTTGTGGTGAAAATCTGGAAAGAAAATGGAAAACGTGGCTGTGCTGATGTTATGATACCAATCAGTTCTAGATGTGAGCTCTAGCCTCAGGTGAAGAAAGGATTAGATTAGGCTTACGAGATATTATATGCTGGTAAAGGGAGAATTTTAATAACAGTGAAAATGATCATTCATCCTTTTATACCTGCGGCAACCACTGCTCCCTGCGTTCTGCCATCAGCCCTGGCTCTTGGTAAAAACCCAGTAGGAAGGTAAGTGTTTGGCAGGTAGGGCTGTTCTTTTGAACACATAGCATATACCCTTGAAGATATCTCTATTTCAAATGGTGTTTTCGGCCCACCCAAGCCCCCCTGTCTCAGGGGGAGGGGGAGGAGAGATGGAACACTTCTGTCAGAGAGAGGCTGAGCCCCGAGACCCACAGCATGGCCTTTGTGCCTCCGAATGGGAGGCACCTCCAGTTAATCATATTCCCAACCTGTGCCAGCAAGAGGCTTTCTTTTCATGTCGTCTGGAGCAGTTAGGTCTCAGTTCTGTTAATTCAATTATCTTAACTTGTGATCTGAATTTTGGGATAAGGAGTGTGTACCTCTCACTCCCAGGTGATTGTAGGTCTCCATCCCCTAGCTTTGAGGAGGATGGCTGCCCTTTATCTTTCTTCCCTGCTTGCAGGGAATGTCTTTGCTCCCCTGTCATCCAGGAACCACGCTGAGCTGCGCTGCCAAGCATCATTATGTAAAATGGCCATTTGAGAGGCAGAAGGTATTTAATTGTGGACAATAGCAAGCAGAAAATGGTCTCATCCACCTTCTAAACCCAGCCTCTGGCCCTTTGGCATATTCGTAAGTCTGTTTCTCCCAACTCAACTCATCAATGGAATTACCATTGAAGAAAGAGTGCTTCCATTTTCACTGCAGGCCTACAATCACTTCATACAGGATTGGCTGACTTATTTTGCCTGTAAGAGAATACCTAGCAAATTCAGGTTTTGCTAGTCAAGTGACAAAAACTTAGGCCATCTAAGTATTTGTCTAAGCATTCGATGTGTAACTTTTGAAAAGAATAAAGTTCACTTTTTGTTCATAGGCCATACAAAAGTAGGAGGTGTGGCCTGGGTTTGGTCCAAAGGCCAGTTTGTCAGCCCTGGATCTATAACCTAGAAAGTCACCTTCTGGATAATACTTACTGAGCAATTCCTGTGCCTTCACTGCAATGTTTAAGCTCTTTTAATGTTTGCTGCCGTTTTAATCCCCATGACACATCTGTGAACTAGGTTTGCTCTAGCCACTCACTGTACAGATGAGAAAATGGAGGTTCAGGAAGGTGATGTAACTTGGGGAGGGTGGGTGGGGGGCGTAGAGAGAAGAACAGGAACAAGAGAGAGTGAGGGCAGGCTGAGGGGAGGTAGGAGGCACCAGCAGGAGGATGGAGATAGCAGCAATGTCATGCTTAATTAATAAAGAAAAATGCTTCCCTGATTATTTCATGGAGGTGATTGACGCCGGTGAACACAGAGCTGATGGTGGCTTCTTGCGGGGGGAGCAAGGGCAAGAACAAGGCTTCTGACCTCACTGTTTTGACTATGAGCCCCATGTTTTCCTTGGAAATGTGTGACATTCCATTGAGTCCTGGGCTGACATTGTGTGTACTTCTACCAGTACTCCCAGGAACTGCACTATATTTCATTACTTACTGTAAGGTGTTCAGCCTGCATAGATGGCCTTGTGAATTCTCAAGAACGATTCTGTGGGAGTTGTTAAGGAAAACTTCACCCTCCACCTAGAGGTCCAAACAGGAACCTTTTTTTCTCTGTACCTTGCATGTGTCCTGCTTCTTTCTGTTTACTCTTCCACTGTGGGTGCTGCCTGTTAGCATGCCCCTGTGCATTCATGGCTGTCTTTAAGACCTCTCCACTGTATGTAGACGGACCCTGTCTTTCCTTCTTCTCCCTGTACCGTGGGCAGCCGTCGAGAAGAAAGCTCAGGGCTCCCACCATCTCCACAGTCACTTTGTCCAGGTTTCTGCAGCTTTCTTCCTTTTCTGTCAGATCAGAGATGGCCACCAGAGTTTTTACTTACTTATTTTTTTCCAGCCTCTCCATTGTTCCTCTTAGTGAAGTCTTTCACAATATTTCATCAGCCTTATCGGTGGGAGAGGAAGTGTCAATCACTCTTTTAACAGAGGTGGAGTCTGGAGATAAGTGCCTTTTTCCTTGGAAGGTATTTCTGCACGGGTGACCGTGAGGCAAGGTGGAAGGTAAGCGGGATATTGAGGTGCAAAGGAAATTCTATAGTATCAGAGTGATCTCCGCCAGACTCTCCGGTCATTAGATTTTCTTTGACTCATGATACTCCTGAGCACAATCTGCTGTCTGGTCCTATGCCATCTCTATGCTTGATTGGGGATGAGATATTTGTGATCCACATGGTTTCTACTGGCTGATTTTCAGAAGTAGATTGCTAGGCCTTGCTTCCAAGTCCATCTGAGTCTGGAAACATCCCTAAAACCTGTTCAACATCACAGCACCCAGTTAGCCTCCAGTGACAGATGGGTGTAGCTATGTGTGAGGTGCATAGGATGGGAATTGAACTGGTAACTGTTACATGGATGTTGAGCATTCCACCACTGTTCCATCACTGCCCTCAGACTAGACTTTGACCTTATTTAGTGACCCTTTAGCTCCTCAGTAGTTTTAGTGGCGTATAATCCACATAGCACACAATTTAGTTGTTCAGCCATATCTGGAATGGTTGTCCAATCACCACCACAATCAGTGTTAGAATGTTTTCCCCATCCTTGTCCTTATTGCTGTCAGTCAATGAGACTTTTGTGACAAGATGTAGTTGTTGGGCTTGCTACATATGGTAAGTTTGGTTTGAGTTGCCCAGAAGCTTTGACTAAAATAGATACATATAGACTTCATAGAGATAGGATTCCACAAAAGACAGTAACACAGGTGGACTTCACCAGATAGACTCTACAGAAATCCAACTGCCTATATTTTAGGAAGAGACAATGGAGACACTCAATATGAGTGGCTAAGACCAGACCAGAGACTGGTTATGACACAGACAGTCACTTGCGCATATGTAAATCCAGATCGAAGCTGAAAAAGATTTCAACGAGTCCACGAGGGCCACAATACAACCTGATATATACCCACCTTAATTTTAAGAATATCTCAAAAATAGATTTGATGCACTGAACACTCATGTGAAAATGTACAGAGGTGTATAAAGACATCAAAAAGATCATTTAGGAAGAAAGCATCAAAAGGCTCCTTAAAGTGACTGCATAGAAAGACAAGACCACAGTGGATGTTAGAAGCGAGTTTGAGACTTACTCTTCATCGTAGGGTAACGGAAAGGTAAATGGAAGAAAGGAGGAAGTAAAAGAACTGGACAGAAAATCTTAAAGGACAAAGTAGAATGTTATAATGAAACACCTAGAATTAGAAAACCCCAAAGAACACACTCAGCACATCTTAAACTGGAAGCACTACAGACAAAAAAAATCAAATTTCAATATTAAAATGTGCCAGGGGAAAAATATTGAAGAATGCAGAAAGCACCAAAAGATGATGGAAAGGGGGCCTGAGCCCCCGTGGTGTAGTGGTTGAGTGCGGGACTGCGGCCCACTGGTTTGTAGGTTCAAATCCTGCAGCAAGGCTGGGCCTCCTACTCCTATCACCAGAGGGCCGTGATGCCCCCAAAACAAAAAAACAAAAACAAAACAAAACAAAAAGATGATGGAAAAGGGACATAGCACCACTGTACCCCAAAGAACGAGTCAACTTTCACCCATTTCACGAAGTAGCAAATGAGCAAGAACCACTGGTGCTGAGAGAAGAAGTCCAGGTCACACCCATGGTATCTACTAAAACCAAAGCTCCGGGAATGAATGGAAGAATAATCGAAATGTTCCATAAGCCGATGAAGCATGAGAACCACCGACTCATTTTTGCCCCAAATTTTGCAAGACAACTACCCAGCCAACTGTATTGAAAAGATCTAGATTTGTACCCACCCCAAAGAAAAGATGACACAACAGAGTGCTCAAATCATTCAACAATAATTATTAATGTCTTATGCAAGTACATTTTTTGCTGAAGATCATTCAACCAAGGTTGCAGCAGTACCTTGAAAGGGAGCTGCCAGAGATTGAGACCAGATTCAGAAGAGGATCTGCAGCAAGGGCTATCAGAGCTGATGTCTGATGGATCTTTATTGAAAGCAGAGAACACCAGAAAGATGTTTACTTGTGTTTCATTTTCGATGCAAAAACATTCAACTATGTGGATCATAACAGACTATGGATAGTATTGAGAGGAATGGGAATACCAGAATACTTTATTGTGCTTATGTGGAACTTGCATATGTATACAGAGGCAATTGTGTGACCAGAAGAAGTGAATATTGCATAGTTTTAAATCCGGAAAGATGTGTCAGGGTTGTGTCCTCTTGTTGTTCAATCTGTATTCTGAGGAAATAATCAGAGAAGTGGGATTATATGAAGATTTTGGCATCAGACTTGGAGGAAGGCTTATTTACAACTTGTTATGCAGATGACATAACCTTGCTTGTCGAGGAGAGCTTGAAGCCCTTGCTGATGAAGACCAATGTTTGTGGCCTTCAATATGGATTGCAGCTCAATGTAAAGAAAACTTAAATTTTCACAGCTGGGCCAGTAAGTAATATCCTGATAGAGAAAAGATTGATGTTGCCAAGGACTTATCTTGTTTAGATCCACAATTAATGTTCATGAAGCAGCAGTAAGTCAAGTAAGCAGACAACAAATTGCATTGGGTAAATATGCTGCACATGACCTCTTTAGAATGCAGAAAAGCAAGGGTGTTACTCTGAGGACTAAAGTTCACCTGACCCAAGTCGTGATATTTTTCAGTGGCCTCATTTGCATGTGAACTTTGGCTATTCAATAAAGAAGACTGAAGAGAAATGGATGCATTTCAATGAGGGTGCTGGTGAAGAATATTGAAAGTACAGTACAATGAACAAACAGATCTGTTTTGGAAGAAGTACAGCCTGCATGCTCCCTAGAAGCAAGGATAATGAGTACTTTGACCATGTTAGCAGGAAAGACCAGTCTCTGGAGAAGGACTTCATGTGTGGGAGAAGGGCAGCAAAGCAGAGGAGGACCAGGGGCTGCAACCATGGGCTCAAATGTAGCAGTGATTGTGAGTCTGCTAGAAGATGTATTTTTGATTTGTTGTACATGAATCAGAACCAACAGGCACCCGAGAGCACCATAATGGGGAGAGTTCTTCAAATTAGAAAGACTTGAGCCCCCTTTTTCTTACTTCCTTCAATGTTTGTAGCCTTAATCAAGCCTGAAATGAGATCATTATTTCTGTTTTGTGAAGATTCCATGAGAGTAGGTAAATGACTCTCGCATTTGGTTCATGACTCCTGTTGAACACTTAATAAATGGTGGCTATTGTGGTCAACTTAGAGGAAAATCTGGGTAAGATTTTCTTCCTAAGAAAATGTACAACTTACCTCAGAGTCTTGACATCACAGGTTCTGGCAGAAAGTAAGTTGCTCGAGAGTTTAGTTCTAGCATTAGTTCTTGGATAGCAGCAGCAAGTCTTCATAGTTGGGTCATAGTGAAAGCCATTGAGTCCTATCAGAGAGCAAGGGCAAGGTTCAAGCTAGACAGATGTTGATAATCAGTCAAATCAAACCAAATGGATGCATGTGCCAGAGATCCCAAGGGTCTATCACCTAGAAGGATAACTACTCCTTTTTTCCTTTCAAGGCAGGAGATGCTCAATGACACCCCCCCCCCAATTGTACAGATCAAGGAAGATGTATGCTTTATACAATAGGATCAGGTTAGAGAAAAGTCTCTCTTAAGCTGCGTTCTCTGTTGTTTCTAGGTATCATAAGGTTGATTTCGACTCATCTTGTGTACAAGAGACCAAAGCAAAGGCTGATCTTGCACTGTCCTTACAACTGTTATGCCTGATCCATTGTTGTAGCCACTGTGTCAGTCCCTCTCCTTGCTGATCTTCCTCTTTTCTGCTGACTTCTAATTTACCAAGCATGATGTTCTTTTCCAGTCAGTGGTCTTTCCTGATACATGTCCAAAGTACAGGAGGCAAAGTTGTGCCATTCAAATCTAAGGAAAATTTTGGCTATGCTTCTTCCAAGGCAGATTTGTTCATTCTTCTGGGTTCTCTAGGGAAGCAAAATTAGTGAAGCTTAAATACAGAGAGAAAAAGAGCTTTTTCTCTAAGAAATACCTCATGTGTTTGCAGAGTCTGGCAAGTCCCAAGACTGGAGGGGAGGCTTCTCTTGATTTACATACCCAGAAAGGCTCAGTATCCCAAGATTCAGGGGCCAGACACTGCTAGTCTATGACCTGTAGAGGTTAAAAAATCTGGGATGGGCAGTTATGAAGATAGTTGGCTGCTGGTTTACAGGCAGCACAAATTAAGGAATCTTAAGATTAGTAGTCAAGTTGACACACAACTTTAGCTTTCATACTCTCTGGGAACTATACTATTTTAAGGCAGGGAAAGCATAGAGTTAAAGTAATAATCCTTTTCTTGTCATCTACCACCTCCCTTAGTGAACTTGCCAGAGTCTACCAGTGTCCTGACTTTCTCTGGAAGTTATGCTACTAGTCTTGGTTCTGCAGACCACCCACGTGATGGGCCTGCCACATTCTGATCAGTCTAGGATTTGTACTACTCTTCCACCCCAATTCTGCTGTGTTCCATTCTGTTTCCAAGTTCAGGAAGAAGAGAGATAGGGACTGGGGATTTCCCGCTAACCTCTAATTAAATCTTTGATATACCTACTTGTGCAAAGAAAGCAACACTTAGGTGGTCTTTCAGCTTGTAACATATTTAATTTTAAGACTTCTGTTGTTTTGAGGAGTTCAAAAGTGATTTTTCAATTAAGCTTAAAGGGTTACTAACACATATGAGTTCCCCCTTCCACTACTTCCACATAGTGTCAAGTAAATAGTATTTCAAAAAGAAAAAAAAATCAATTGCCACATGACTGATGTAGTCAGATTTGTTCATTGACCTCTTACTGTGAAAAAGAATTCAGCTGTCTGTCTTTGAATATGCAGAGTTAAAAATAAATGTTTTGGTCCATGGTTGTGTATACATAAATGCATGAGGAAAGGTGGGGCAGAATAGAGATATAGATTTGTTTCCATATCTATTTTGGATCTGCAGGCATTCTTGGAGAAAATGGTAGGTAGTATACAAATAGCTTTCAAAAATGAATTTCTATGAATCTAGCATGCTAATACCAATGATGGAAAAGGTGATTCATTTTTTCATTTAATACTCTTTTTCTTCTTTTGTATTGTTACAGGTTTTGAAGGGCAGGGAGGAAGGCAAGTTTACATATTAAGCACCTTTGAAAATTAGCTTTTTGCTTGAATATCCCTTTGCTTTTGTGTGTCTTTGTTATTACAGAGATTAGGGCATTTCACTGTGGTCAGAAAAGACTCATAAAGTAAACATACACACACAGGGGAAGAGGAAAGCAAAGCCAGTCCTGAAAACAACGAGCATGATAATAAAGCCGAGGCTCTCTTTGCCAGTAAGTTTTGTAGGTGAGCATAACTCACCTCTGTTGGACAGTATTAGAAATTGCCAGTCTTACCCTTAGGCAAGGGACTGGATTTTCTAGAAAATTGGATAGAGAATTGCCATTTGAATCATTTTGTCCTAAAATAGTTACCTTCTTAGAGTGGCAGACACTAGAACTGTTCCATAGTTTTGAGTAAAGCAGGCACATTTCCTTTAGCAGACAGATGCTCCATTCCATGTCACTTATAGGTGGGAAGCAGATCAAGTTCAGTTCTTCTTTGTGCAATCTGAGATAAACCTTAATCACTTTCTTATATAGAGATTAAGGGTGAGTAAGGAGTTGAGGCTGGAAGCAGTAGTGTTTCATTGGTAGAATACTCATGGATGTGGCAGACGTGGGTTCACTTCCTGACCAGTGCATACCAATCACAGCTCCCCCTTTCTCTGGAGAATTGCATATTGATGCAGAACAGGTTTCAACCGAGCTTCCATTTCCCAGAATCAGCCATGGAAAACCTTATGGATCACAGCAGCCTGATCTGCAACCAATTATTGGGATGTGCCAAACTGTAGAGCATTTTGTTTCTTTGTACATGGTGTTTTGATATGTCAAAAGCCATCTCGTATTTAGACCACTATAAATGCCCTTTGCCTCCTAGTTCTTTCCTCTGTTCCCTTTTACTTTTCTCTTGTCCCCTTATCATGTGTGACCTTTACTCAGCTTTACGTCTTTCCTCTCGGCTACATTGCACTTGATCAAGTCCCACCAGGTATCCTACATCCATCTTCATCATCAATTGTAGATCACTTGTTGTTCCCTTGACCCTGAGTTTGTTGGCTCCCCTCTTCTTCTCCCCCAACTTCCCCTCTCCTGTGTCCCCCCAGAACCATTGGTCCTGCTGTTTTTGCCTCCAGATTGTTTATCATGCCTATCTTATCTAGATAGACATGAAGAGATAATAATCACAAAAACAAGACAAAGCAAAACAAAACAAACACAAAAAAACAAAAAAAATAACAAAAGGAAAACAAACAATAACATGTAACTGGGACTGGGGCCGGCCCTGCAGACCTCTCTAGTGGTTTTCTGCTCAATGCTGGTATATTGCATATGATCATGTCATGGTACACCGGGTTAAAGTCTGGTCCCTCTCCATCCTCTCCTGTGGAGATATAAACAATAGCCTCCCCATGGGTGGGGTAATGCTCTGTTCTTCGGCTACCCATGTCTTTCTCCCCGCCCCCACCCATGTCTTTTTCCCCTTTTCTTTCCCCCTCCTTTTTAATTGGCTGCCAAGTCTGTCCTCACCCCAGGAATATATGCATATAGTAGCTTTTTCCTTATGTCCCTTTTGCTTTGTAAGCTTACCTCAGTGGACTCATGTTTGACTTGTCTTTTTGTCTTTGACTTACTTTGCTTAGCATCATTTCCTTCAGTTCTTTCCATGTGGTGATGTGCTTCATGTGTTTATCACTGCTTTACAGTTATGCATATTGCTCCATTGTATACCACATTTCTTTTAAAAAAATAATTTTATTGGTGACTTGTATAACTCCTATCACCATCCATCGATCCATCCATCCACCATGTCAAGCACATTTGGACCTTTGTTGCCATCATCATTTCCAAAGCACTTTCTTTCTACTTGAGCCCTTGTTATCAACTCCTCATCTTTTTTACCCCTCCCTCTCACATAAACCGTTGAAAATTTATGAATTATCATTATTTTTTCATATCTTACACTGACTGAGTACCACAATTTTAAATCCATTCAATGGAAATGTTTTTAATTCCTTGCAATTATGAACTGTACTGCAGTGAACATTGGAGCACAGATGTCTGGCTGTGGTTTGTTTCTTGCCTCTTCTGGATATGTGCCCAGTAGGGGAACTTCTGGGTCATATAGTAGCTCGATTTCTATCTGTTTTAGATATTGCCAAACCTATTTCCATAATGGTGTACATAACTATATATTGATCAGCAGTGGGCAAGAGTTCCTGTCTTCCAACAGCCCCTCCTGTTGCTTTCTGATTTTTTGAGTTGGGTATCTTTGAGGTTGTTAGCTGGTATCTCATAGTTGTTTTAATTTGTATTTCTCTTATGGTTCGTGATAGGGAACATTTTCTCATATGTTTATTGACCATTCAGACTTCCACCCTTGTGAAACTTCTGTTCAGGTTCTTTGCCCACCTTCTCAGTGGGCAATACATTTTTTTTTTGTTATTGTAAGCTAGCAGAGTATTGTAGATTTTAGTAATAAGGCCTTTGTCTGATATGTCAGTGCTAAAGATGTTTTCCAAGTATGTGGGCTCTCTTATTACTCTTTTGGCAAATTCTCTCAATTTATACAGATGTTTTTGCTTCAGCATGTCCCACTTGTCAACTTGTGCCTCCTCTGTGTTTGTGTCCTTCCCTATTTCTGATAGTCTATTATTTCCCTGCACCAAAGTTTGTTCCAGTTCCCTCATTGTACAGACATGCACATATATTTATATATAAGGATAGCAAAATATATCTATGTACATATATTTATATGTTAAGTATTAAGGTAGCAGTCAGATCTTGGGCCTCTACTCAAGTACTCCCTCAAGTCACGAACACTTTATTTTAATAAAATGACATTCTGTGATGCACCTTTCCAACACAATTGCTAAAGACAAAATGGGTGCATAAACAAATGTGATGAAGAAAGCTGATGGTGCCCGACTATCAAAAGATATAGGATCTGGGGCTTTAAAGACTTGAAGATAAACAAATGGCCACCTAACTTAGAAGGAACCATGGAAGAAACACTTCACCCTGTGTGATCATGAGGTGTTGATGGGATAAGGTGTCAGGCATGGAGCAGAGTGAAGACCCCAAGCCTATCTGTAGACAATTGGACATCTTCTCACAGAAGGGTCACAAGGAAAAGACAAGACAGTCCGGGTGCAGTATAGCACCAATGAAAAATACAACTTCCCTCTAGTTCTTTGATGCTTCCTCCCACCCCCCACTGTCATGACTTCAATTCTACCTTACAAATCCTGCTAGATCAGAGCATGTACACTGGCATAGCTAGTAACTGGAAACACAGGTAATCCAGGACAGATAAACCTCTCAGGACCAATAATGAGAGCAGCAATACCAGAAGGGGAAGGAGAAGATTGGGGGGAGAAGGGGGAACCAATTACAATGATTTACATGTAACCCCCTTCCAGGGGGATGAACAACAGAACAGTGGGTGAAGGGAGACAGTTGTTGGTGTAATTTATGAAAAAATAATAACATAAATTATCAAGGATTCCTGAGAAGGGTCAAAGAGGAAGAAAATGAGCTGATTCCAAAACTGGAAAATATTTTGAAAAAGATGATGGCAACCTATGTAAAAATGAGCTTGATGCAATGGATGTTTATATGGATTATGATAAGAGTTTTAAGAGGCCCCAATAAAATGATTTCTTTTTTTTTAAAGTCATCTTGTTAGCAACTAACAACAGCATAGGAGTAAAATAAAGATAATATGTAAGTTACAATGCTCTCACTATATGAGATTTGTGTCATTTGGCCTCTATGTGTTTTACCAATACAACCCAAAGAACGGAATGATCACCATTGCAAAACAAACAAAACAGAACAACCAACACTGCCCAACTCACTGCTATGGAATTGATATTCTGATCCTGTCCTGCAGGGTAGGATTTCATCTGTGAGTTTCTGAGACTTTAATGCTTTACATGAAGAGACAGTCTTGTGGTTCTGGTCCTGGAGCAGCTGGTAGTTTCAAACTGCCGAGCTGGCAGTTAGCCATCCAATGTATAACCACCATGCCATCAGGATTGCCTTTAATGAGCACCCATTCTCTTCAATCATAAATTCTGACAATTCCATGGCTTGAGTTGTAAATGAAATCTGGATTTTTAGAGGATTATTTATTCAGAGAAGGAGCGATAGAAAGCTAAAACATGGAACATAATCAAGTCTTAATTTTTTGAGCCTTAATTATGCATGTCATTATCTAGGATCCTATTTGCCATTTCCTCTGTTCATCGGCATCATGCTCAAAAGGCAGGTATAGCACAAAAGTTTTCTTGGGAAATCCCCAAACTTGCAACAGGCACAGTACATGTCAGATGTCAAAGTTGCAGTTCTATATGGAAATGAATGAGAGGACCGTGTCAGGAATGGAACTCTAGTTAATGCAAAAAGAGGTTAGACATTATCATTCTTTAGGTCCTGTCAATATACCTACATTATTAGCTTGAAATAGTCTTAGTTGGATCCAAGATCCAATTGCTCTCTTGCAGAAATTACACAAAACATGGAGATGTGCAGATGACTGCAGGGAGAAAAGACCTGCATGGACTTTTAGGAAATGGTATTTGCTTTTCCATTAGGCAAGCTCCAGTTAAGGAGGAGAAAGGGGTAATATGAGTACTGGGTTGAAATATACCATATGAATGTGACAATAGAAAGGTCACATCAGGCGTGTTATGTTCAAGTTTCTCATGACATTTTGCAAGGTAAGTTGAATATGTTCCATGGAAAAATTATCAGGAACCATATCATGAGCAGCATTAAAGGAGCCTGCTGGTCCTGAATTTGATCAAGAGTAGATCATGTAGATGGTAGAGTGAAGACATGATAACCTCAAAGTTTTGACGGTGGATCAGACTTGTTCCGAATGGGTTGCAGACAACACTGGGTTTAAGGGGGAGGGGGTGGGAGAGGAGGGAGTGGAATGTGACTTCACAATCCAAAGCAAGAAAAACCTCGCAGACACACGAAGTAACCAGGCATGTGGGAATATTGGAGTGAGCAAGCTATGTATGTTGGGATCTTCACTTGATGCAGTTACTTGTGAGACTGCTCAAGCTGGAGAACTCCTCCTGATCGTCTCTGATTATTGTGGCAGCCATGACTAAGGCAAACACCAGAATGCTTTCCATCCAGCAGATTCTTCCTCGTGGATGTCTATGTCGGTTTCTGGGACCACCCCTCTGGACAGGAGCTGACACCCTCATCTTTCTCTCCAGGAGTGGCTGGTGGGCTTGAATGGTGGACCTATATGGTTAGCAGCCCAGTGACTTAGCTCACATCACCACCAGAACTCTGTCCGGTAGCAGAGAAATGAGAAGGTTCTTGGACAAAATCCTCACCGGCCCCACAGGGTTTGGTGCACTTTGCCTGCCTTTCCTGTACACATCAAGGAAGCTTCCCGGGACATTCCCTTTGGGGAAGGGGATGCTGACCTGGGGAAGAAGCTATATCCTCATATGACTATGCTTTTCACTAGCTCGAGCTCTTCCCTTTTTTATGCGAGGAAACAGTTACTTCATACCTTGTAAACCATGCCACTGTTTAGTGTGTGAAGAACAGGGAGATGATGGTAGGAGATAAATGGAAGTGTTCCCCCCCCCCTTATCCTCACATTCTCCCCCTCTGGCCCCCTCCCATCCCTGATTAAATATCTAGTAAACATTGTAATGAGTCCTTGAGAACATATTCATTACAAGTGTTTCCATGTGGGCTTGAGCTGAAAGTACACACGTTTATGAATACCCGTGAGGTCCCTGCGATGCAGTTTAATGTCTCATTTGTTGTTCATTAGACCATGGGAGCCAATATGTCTTCAATTTAGAATGATTCCACCTTGTGATTTTTATTTTATTTATTTTATTTTAAAGATCCTGCTAAGAATCACTGAGTCGGCAGTTGCTGTGAGCATTTTCTTCTGCCTCCTGTCTGTTTTTCTTTGAAAATTTCCTTTCCCTTTTCCCCTGTTGCCATTAGCTTTATTAAGATGCTGCAATTGAATTACAGAAATGACACTCAGTAATCCTTGTTTGCAGTTAAATTATGCAGAGACAAGACTGAGTCAATTGGAAAACTGTCATTGCGAGAAGACCTGCCAGATGAGTGGGCTGCTCTATCGGGACCAAGACTCCTGGGTTGACGGCGACCACTGCAGGAACTGCACATGCACAGTAAGCCTGTTCGTGAATCGGTGAGAGAAAAGCCATTGCAGGGAGTCAGGACTTCGCCTTTGTAGACCATCCTGGTTCTCGACTGTGTAACGTTAATTCTAAGAAGTGTTGTCTTTCACTCAGCACAGAGAAGCCATCGGAACATCCTTTGTCCTCAAGTCAATCCCACCTTATAGGGATGCTGCAGGGCCGAGTACCACGACCCCATTGGGCTTCCCGGGCTGTAATATTTAGCAAGCGACCTGCCACTTCCGTCTCCCTGAGAGCAGCTGGTGGACTTGACTTGCCTGCCATTCAGTTAGCAGCTGAGCACTAACCTGTGGTGGCACAGGGACCCCATTTAAGAAATACTGTTGTTTCTTCTATCTGTGCTTGAAAATCTTTCCATTGAAGGTACACTTTTTTTTTTAGCTCTAATATTTTTCCCCTAACATTATTAAGCACTCTATTGTTCAGAATTTGGAGATGAAACTACAGAGGAAGGAAGGAATTTAGATATTTAAACAAATGTTTTTCACATGTACAATTTAGTGACTTTGATTGCATTAATTATGATATGCAAGCAGCAGGACTCCTTTGATTTTTCCACACAACCCAGCAGTTAGCTTCATTCAGAACTTTTATCCCTTTGAATACTCTTTAAAAGACCTCTTTAAAAAGGGTTTTCACATTTTTTTAGGGTACAGAGAATTGAAAGACAGCCTCAGATTGGCCATCATTCATATACGCTTTCCTTGGTTTCAGAGGATTGCCAGAACCCCCCAAATTAGTATACAAACACTGTCCACTTGAAATTATTTGATAAATATCTGAAGAATTCCATTGTTTGTCCAGGAAAATAACAGAACAGATTGTTAGAGCCTCACAGTGATTGACAGGGTCTGTAAGAAGTGTTATTTATGTTCTTGTAAAAATGGGCTTTCTGTTTTCTGCCTAATCTACTTAGCCTGCATGGGCAGGTGGGATGAAGCCAGCGATGTATATCAAGAAAGTAATTGAGGTGGCTCGGGTTCATTCGGGCTGGAGAAAAAGCTTTATTTTCGGCCTTGGATTGGGTGGGACATTCCTCACACAGTTTCTATTCTCCTGGCGAGGCTTCTGGGGGGAGGCAGGAGCTTTCTCTTTGAAGAAGGGAGTCAAAGGACACTTCTGAGGTCCCCTTTCTTGTCCTTCCTTCCTCAGAGTGGCACTGTGGAGTGCCGAAGGATGACCTGCCCTCCTCTCATCTGCTCCCCAGACTCCCTCCCTGTGCACATTGCTGGCCAGTGCTGTAAGGTGTGCCGACGTAAGTGCTGACTGAGAGTCAGAGTGACCCTCTGCATGTCAGGGTTTATCTTTGATCCTGTTCTCTGGCCACTGTGAATTAATAGAGATGAAGTGGATTTCCAGGGGGTGGTATACTATTTCATGTATGGTAGGAGCTGTAATGGTTTACTCATCTGTGCGGTGGCCGACACACTATATAGGTTTTTTCCTTTGCCTTTAATTCTCACTTCAACCCTAAATGTTTTTTTTTTTTTTTTTTTTTGCCTTATGTGCAGGAGAATGGTGTTCACCAAGATATTGCTTGGTCAGGGTCAAACCATTGATCAACGGTAGTGTAGTAGTTACATACTTTTATGTCAACTTGAAGATTATATGAAAGTGTAGGGGGGAAGTTTCACCTATCAGTCAGGTCACAGCCTGATGGTGACTCCTTATGGGCATATCCTTCTCATAAGGTGGGTCTTGGGAACCCATCTTCCTCCCCACCTCCGCCTTCTTGCTGACTGACCCAGATTGATGCCAGAGCTCTGGAGAGACATTCACCACCATTAATCCACAAGAACTTGTACCCACTGACCTATGATATCCCTGCATTCTGCATCATTGCATGTGGCTGCGTCAATCTGAAGAGGGATTTATGGACTACTATCAGACTTAAGGACTTCAGATGGATAGACCTGAGATGTAATCTCAATATATAACTAGCTTTTGATATAAAGATTTTTCTTACCCCTACATGAATGCCACTGAGTTTGTTTCTCTAGTCGTCCTGGTCCCACACAGGCAGTGTTGACACACACACAGTTGTGATTCTAAAGCTCCATGTGCTTTAAGCATCTAGTTGCTACCAAATCCATTTCAACTCATGGTAATTCTTCAAGTGTTGGGGCAGTTTCCAGTGGCTGACTTGGCAAAAGTGGATGGCCAGGGTTTTCTTTGGAGACACCTCAGGAGGGACTTGAACCTTTTACCTTTTCACTAGTGACCAAGCTCATGAACCACTTGAATCACCCCACCACTGCTCACGTGCTTCACTCCCTTTCATTTTGAATGATCGAGTTAAAGGCAAAATTCTGTATTCTGACTAGTGGGTATCATGATGAGATTCTCCTATTATTAAATGCCCTTTGCTAGAAATTTTGGCATATGAATCAGTTAAAATATAATATTTAATTGACATAAAATAGTTAGTTGGCCTGCCCATTCTGTAACGAATTTAAAAATTTCAACCCCCAAACCTCATTATTCATGAAATGCGAAATCAAGTTAAGACAAGCAGAGTAATGCTTAGTATATTCTAGTATGCTAAGCACTTTAAGTCTGTTAGTAATGAAATATTCATGACAACCTTTGGTTGGATATTGCTTTATTTGCACCATTGAATTCTAAAGGATGTGGGTTATATGTTTAGGAAAGTTCACTTCCAAAGCTCATCAGGCTGGCGAGTGAGTGGCCGAGGTGAGTCATAAAACTAGATCCATCCAGCCATAGAGTTGATAGTCTTTTCTTCAGACAGTGCGACCTTCTGTAGGAAGAGGGAGTGTTTAGGCTAGGAATGTGACCTCCTGTGGATAAACTTCAAGGTCATCTTTCTATTAAAAACTGTGTTCATTGTCATTAGGCTTTGGATATGCTTTTGCCATGTCATCTCAGAATGATCGTGGGGATGGAGAGAGTTACCCAGCTCATGCTAACTGTAATCTTTGTTGAGTTGTTTCTTTCTTTCTTTTTTTTTTTTTTTTGGCATCACTGCTCTCCGGTGGTGGGAGTAGGCGGCCCAGCCCCACTGCTGGAACTGAACCTCCGTCCCAGTGGGCCGCAGTGTTGAGTTGTTTCTATAGGAACTTAAGAGCTTCCCTCCTGTTCATGGTTACCACTGGACAGTGCTCTGGAGACATGCGTTTGGGCTTGACCTCTAGGGAGGAAATGATTTGTTTTTCAAACAAAGCATTTTTCAAAAGGAACACACGTCTCAAGTGTCCTGCTGTTGACATTATCATTTCAGTCCCATAATGCAAAGATTGCCTATAGTAGGTAACCCTCATTTTTCCCATCTGGTTGGTCTACGAGACAGTTTGTAGAGTGAGAAGTTGAAAAACAGCGACACATTTATTTAAACTTGGAGAAACTTGTTTCCTCATTAGACCTGTGTGACAGGGAAGCTTTGGTTGGACAGGAAATAGGGAAGTAGGTGAGCCCTTCAATAGTTTTGTGTTTGGGTTTTCATCTTTTGTCTCTATCCCCACACCCCATGATAAAAGCAATATATGAAGAGAAATGATAACAATAGAAAATATCACCCACAATACCATTACTTTTAAAACAGTGAGTCTTAAAATTTAAATGAGTTTCATTTGTCTTCCCCTCATTTTATATTTTGTACATAGTTGAGCTCCTATTCTAGGGAGAATATTATATCCTATTTTGTTGTCTTAACTGTGACCACATATGCTTTTTTAATTTTTTTAAACTCATTTTAATGGACTTCATTGTGTTCCACTATTTGGCTGTTTAATTTATGCAGTCATTCCCCAATTATTGGAGACTTAGGTGGTTATTTACTTTGCACTCTTTGAAACTACTCACCAGTAACATGTTTTATACAGGAAAAAAAAGTTTTTTATATTTCCTTAAGATAGATATATTAGTCTGGATTGACCAGAGAAACAATTCCAGAGACACTCACGTATGTGTAAGAAACAGTTCTATATCAAAGAGTAATTGTATCTTTAGAAAACACCCCAGCTCATTCCAGATCAAGTTCAAAAGTCTGCTATTATTTCATCATTCACTCTTAAGACTCATATAGTCATATGCAATGATGCAAAATGCAGGAAGATCACAGGTCACTGGGTGCCGAGTCTTGTGGTTCCAGTGGCAGTGGAGGCGTCTCCGGGCTCTGGCTGCCATCAACCTGGCTCCATGTGGCTTGTTAACAGGAAGGGGAAGCCGAGAGAGTGTCCATCCCACCTCCAAGGAGGAGAGAGAGGAAGTTCCCAGGCTTCTCATGAGAAGGTCACACGTACAAGGAGGAATCGACAGGCTGTGACCTGATTGGCAGGCTAGACTCCACCCCTTCACTTTTAATATTCTTATGTTGACATGAGATTATGTAACTACCACAATAGAATTCTCCAGACTAGTCTGGAATTATTAGGCCAAAGGACAATTGTTAGTGTGTCCCTGACATTTTTAGGCTGTGAATACATGATGTCAAACTATCCTAGTAGTTTTATATAACAATCCAAGATAAAGACTGAAAAAAAAATCAGGATAGGTAAATCCTTTGAGATAGCAATTAGAGTGGTTCCTCAGGATAATGGCATGGGAGGACGATGGGTAATGGGGAACTAAAAATGGCTACAAGAACCCTTTTTAGCATATCTAAGCGATTCAACTATACAGTATGTCAGTTATATGCCTATTAAACTTTAAAAAATGTCCACGAGGGTATTTATTTTTCTGTATCCTAATTTATTTGAGAGTTTAAAAAATATTTCAGAATATTAGCAAGTAAAGTTTCTGCTAGAATCTTACTACATAGGCAATTTAAAGAATCAGTATGCTTTTTGCTTTTGTTTGGCATGAATACCAACTTAGCCAAGTGATACTAATTTTCTCAGAAGCTTTGATTGGTAGTTAGATGTGCTTATGGTTTATCAAAAAGGCAATATGAATAAACTACTAGGAACACCACACACACAATGTTACAGAGACACCATCAACAGTCAAAAAGTTGAGAAATTCTGTCCTAGAGGATCTTTACTTCTCTTTAACATTTAATATAAATATGCATTTTGCAGATAGAGAAGATACTGCCCAAATTAGGGTTTGAAGACCCTTTCCTGCTTTATAGCAGGTTATTTTTGAGCTGGAGAGATGCTTTATAATGTCCAGAATTATGTCCCTAATAGCATTAGGTATATTGGTGTGGGCATGGGGTGATGATATTTGAGTGATCGGTGTGGCTTGATGGAAGAGGACATTGGTGGCAGGCATGTGGCTTCCTGGAGTGGAGCCAAACTAAAGATTTCTCGCTTTCAAGGCGATGGAGAAGAAAATGATGACTGTTAGAGCATCATTCTAACACCAGGTGTTGGAATTTCTAGATGTTTTCAGACATCAGATAAAGGGGGCAGAATACTTACTTTAGTTGTTTGTTTCAGCAAAACGACTGTGTTATTCTGATTAGACTAGAGCAACAAATTCATAAGCATGCATATGTATATAATAAAGAGTTTTATATACAAGGGCCACTGTACATTAAGAAAACATCCCAACCCAGTGCAGTCCAAGGCCGTAAGTCTGATGTTAGCCCATATGTCCCATACTGCTCTCTCAGTCCTCTTCAGACTCAGGAAACACATGCAATGACACGGAATGCAAGATGGATCACAAGCCAGATGGGTAGAATGTCTTTGGATCCATTGACATTGTAAACATTTCATAACTGGCAGGGGCCTCCTCCGGCTTCAGAGCTCTGGTTGCATCCATGTGGCTTGTCCAGCTCAGGGTGCTAGGGTTGCTCCATGTGACTTCTCCTTAGGGATGTCTCACAGGAAGTCAGCCTTCTCAGTAGAGAGTCTCCACGGAAGTGAGACCAGAGAAATAGTGTCTCTGCCTCCAAGAAGGAATGACCTCATTTCCCAGAACTCTCAGGTGAAGCCCATGCGCTCCCAGAGGTCTCCTTGGCTCTCTCCACATTGACAGGCCAGACTCCACCCTCACAATGTCAGTTCTCAGATTGGTGCCAGATTAGGTGACTGCCACACCAACGCTTGAGTTTTGGATAAAGCAAAAAATTTTTTTCTGTTGACTGTTTTTGCGTGGGGCTGTTGAAGTTACAGATGACGGCGTGCACTTTCATTAGACCATTCTGTACAGCTCCTCTTTGCCTGACAAGTGTGCCCTAGCCTCCTGTTCTGGTCACAAGACTCAAACACTCAAACTGTCTCTGAGAGCAAAGGAGTTTTTCTCATTGTGGAAGAAGCAGGACCTGCACTGGGGTGTTGCTTTATCTGTCTGGGTAGCATCGGTGAGGACATAGGTGGACCTTGCAGATTACTGAGTTGTGAGTGTGACAGCTCTGAAAGTGTCCCAGAAGAGACAATTACCTTGCTCAAGCTGGCACAGCTTTGATGAAGTCAGCATCAAATTTCAAGTACTCTGGCTCCAGGGCTCATGTTCTTAACTTCTGTGCTCTGTCCCTGAAGTCCAGGAAGACACACGCACCATCTTCGTCACACGAGTTTATTGTGTAACATGAACACCGTGTAGGATACAGAGGTAGCGTGTGTGTGTGTGTGTATGCATGTGCATAAGGTAAAAACTGAGCAGGCTATTGGCAAATGAATAAGAGTTTCCCAGGTGGACACGATGGTCAGAGCATATCCATTCAAGGGAGTTACATGCACGCAATCAAGAAAGTAAGCACAGCATAGGTTTTGCAGCTCAAAAGGAAGATTTGAAGGCAGAGTCCTGGCAGAAACAAGGAAATACATTTAGAAAGATCCTTCCTGGACCAGAGGCAGAGGGCCTCGGGGGTGGACCATGTTGCTAGGGGGAGTGATGTGGTCAGCAGGGGAGATGCCCCTGGAGAGGTGTAGAGAAAAGGATGGAGGTGAGCAATAGCCTGAAGGTCTGGCCCATGAAAACACCCGTCAACATTTGGTGCCAGAGACGAGTGGACTGTGGGATTGAGGTATCTGCTGGGGAGAACGTGCAAGGTTTTGAACAGGCGCCTCTGGGTGATGTGCGGTCTGATGAACACATTGGGCCGGTGGAGGCAGTGGTTTGGGGAGCGATTCATTCTGTTGGGATGTTTGAGTTGGAGGTGCCTGAGGGACATCCCTTTAATGTAGGTGTCCTGCTCAGAGGACAGGTGTGGATGGTAAGGTTGTTCCTTTGGTATTCAGCCCCTCTGATCTGCCGCTCTTCTTTAAGATGTCACAGGGAATGTTGATTATGATAGTCTAAGCCTCTGAGTACCAAGGGATGCTGGAGTGTGTTCAGGGTACAAATTCCTAAATAAAGACAGAGCAATCTTGTGTCTGTATCTGATGGAGGCATCAACCCCTACCTGTCCACTGTGTATCCAGTTATACCCAAATGACAGATGTGTCCAATCATGGCAGCATAGAAGGGAAGTTCTAAGGGAGCAGGTGAGGTGCCGCCTGCCTCACCAGCCTCACCACATTTGTTTCTGACATCATGTGTGGTGGTGCTCGGTTTCAATTTCATGGTCAGACACTGTGAAATATCCCAGTTTGCATGTCCCCAGTGTGATGTGGAAGGTTTTCAGGTCTCCATTTACATTCCTACTCACACTGAAAAATGCTGGAATGGAGCCCCAAATGACTGAGCCAAAGGCACTGGAGCCTGACTCACCTTATGTTTGAATTTCCTCAGACATCCAAAGTAAGTGTTTTGGCTATAGATCAAGAAGTTGGCTAATGAGGACTGAAGCCAGGGCTCTGGAGGGTGGTACCAGGGGGGAAGAGCTACTGTCAGAGAGGAGGGTGGGGATGGGAGAAAGCAGGGGAGCTTCTTGTGACCTCCAGTGGAGATCCTGAAAGCTATCCGCAGATCAGTGCATAGCTACTCCATGCTGTTCTCATCTTTGCCTTCTGCACCAGTGCCAAAGCCCAAATGGCCTATGGCTGAGGCAGGCAGTAATGTGGATATCATCCCCCAGTCCCCAAAGCACACTCTGTGTGAGGACATGAAGTTCAGTGGACATTTAATTTTTATTCTAGACTCGTCTGGGGCTGGATCGGGGTGGACATGGGCAGAGCAAAGGCAATCAATTGGTGCAATATCTCCAGATAGGCATTCTGGGCTGACGCTCTGAAAAGGGAAGGGAGAAGTCAGGCGAACATCTTAAGGCAGGATCGTGTACATGTCTGATACCACCGTGTGGGTGGCAAAAGGCAAAGGAGAAAGAACAGTGTCTGTTTCCCTGCTTCCCAGTCTGGGCCAAAGAGCAGATGGCAGGTTTGACAGCAGTGCAATTAGCAGAACTGTCGAGAGAGAGAGAGAGAGAGAGAGAGAGAGAGAGAGAGAGAGAGAGAGAGAGAGAGAGAGCCCACCTTGCCAACTTGGCAGCAGCTGCGCTTGGGAGTGTGGGAGTTTATTAGACTGGAATTCCAGGCCCTTGGAGGTGTCGCCTCCCCCATGGTAGTAAATTGGGGAAATTCACATCATCATTAGAACCCATGAGTCACCATCAATGGATTTATCTAGAAAAGTGAGGAAGACGGGATAGTCCAGGAATAAGTGTTCTTTGTTTTGTTTTTTCATCACAAGATAAATGATCCCATCTAAAACGTAGGATGCTTCTCTACTTGCTGTTGTTTGGAAACCATTGGTATCTGTTTTTATGGCTGACATCATACAGAATACTGGGGGCAGGCAGGGTGGGGCTTGGACTTTAAGCTGGGTATCAGAAATCTCACCCCTTGCTCCACAGGAATAAAGACTTGATAGTTTGCTCTTGGGGATTTGCAGCCTAGGAAAGCATATGAGACATTTCTTTCCTGACTATGCTGGAATTGGATCGTAAGCACACAACAACCATGGAGGTTCATTAATTCTAATTTATTTATTTTGCTTGCTTAACAATAAGCCTAGAGGACAGAAGTTTATTCATTCAAATCTGTTTATTTTGCTCACTAGCAATAATCCCAGCAAGGCACTGGGCTTAGGACTGGTGATAAAATTCTGAATAGAAATGGTTCCTACCTTCATGGAGGTTGTAGTTAGCAAGGGAGCTATCGAACGAAAAAAAAATAAGAAATAATGGGATACTAATAAATACTCTGTTTAGGTCCAGAGTCTTATGGAAGCACCAAATGAAGGCACTTAGCCATGACTCCAGGAAGTCCTGGAGAAACATCTCACCTGAAACAGAGGGCTTTGGAGGTGGCCAGTGGCAGGTGGATGAGGCTGAGTGTGTCTTTAGACAGAACACAATGCTCAAAGCCTGGGAGAGAGACGATGAAGGCTTGACTGGAGCATATGTGGAGGTGGGACTCCTTTGGGTCGGGAGGAGAACTCAGGGCTTGGTGGGCCTGTCGGGGAGGTGAATCATCCTCTGTGTCAAGAGAAGGAATTTGAACTTTTTGGTGCTGGCAGTAGAGACCCATATGACTTGAAGCAGGGCCTCAGTTTTGAATTCTAAAGCTATTCCGACTGCTGTTGAGGAGAGCTTTGAGGATGGGAGAGTCTGGGGACTCAGATGTGGGAGATTCTTGCATCATGGAGAAGAGAGAGGATGGTGGGTGGTATCATGAAGAAAGCGGGGTGATTTGAGAATAACTGAAGGAGGGGCATTTATTGGATTTGGGTTTGCTTAAGAGGTAGGAGCTCAACAGGACCCAACAGTCCTTGACTGTGTGCTAGGGTGGTCCTTCCCTGAAAGATGAATCCTAGAGTGGAACGGGCTTGGCAGTTAGCGGGGCTGCTTCAGGGTGGGTCTTAAGAGGAAGGGCTTGTCTGATGCTGTCTGTTCCCATTCCTGGCACCCTGTGTGTTGCGGAGCTGAATGGAGCTCTCCAGGGCTTGTTGCGAGGAGTTTTGGAAAGTAGATGGCCAGGTTTTTGGTCGGAGGTGCCTCCAGGTCAACTCAAACTCTACCAGCTTTTCTTTAGGCAGCCTAGAATGGTCACCATGTGCACCCCACAGGGACCCCTCCCAGAGGAGACAGACTCTGAGCCTGAGCTCTGCTTGCACATCCTCAGGGAGTGCTGTTAAGAGGAACTCTCTTGGAGGTTACTGGTGAAGAAGCAGGGCGGGGCAGAGGAAGACCTTGAGCTGCAACGCATGTGCCACAATTGCCTCAGCCCTTCCTGGTGGGACTTTTGGAGCATCTTCTGGGCTCTGTGTCCTTTGCATCAACCACACATTGGAAACACCTCTAAAAACCACCCAAACCAGGAAGGGGAATTGGTTTTGGGTGAGGCAGGTCTCTCTGACTGTGGGCAAGTCCTAGAGCAAGACACAGCCAAGAGTTGTTGGTCGCCAATGATGGCAGGAGCAAGAAATTGAGAAAATTTTGCATGTGATCTCTTAGAGGAATGTGAGATTATACAAATCACTGTCTTGATTTGTCTGTGTGTCTCAAACAGTGGATTGCTAAGGGAAGCACTTGGGTATTCTATGACTCCCAAACATGAAACCCACCAAATTTAATGTACTCCGCTGTACACACACAGAAATAAAGGCTCTGAGAGATGATTTTCATAAGACCAGTGGTGAACTAATGCTAGAGATTGCTTTTAGGTTGTCTTCCCTTCTGAGCGCTACAGCTAGAAGGGCCTTCATTTGCAGCAGG
This sequence comes from Nesogale talazaci, assembly GCA_004026705.1. Classification (NCBI taxonomy): domain Eukaryota; kingdom Metazoa; phylum Chordata; class Mammalia; order Afrosoricida; family Tenrecidae; genus Nesogale; species Nesogale talazaci. The sequence continues at coordinate 286,156 of PVJH01000239.1, read as the reverse complement.
GGAGAGAATCACACGGCCTTGGATCTCTGTTTGTACTTAGTGTGGTCGTAGAATTTGGTGGAGTCAAATTAGGGTCATAGCAAATTGACATAGTCTGCACTGATTTAAAAGCAGGTCAGCAAGTTGAGTCAAGGACTGCATCTCAGTGAAATCTAAATTGAGTGATCGGAACTCCATTTATGCTTGTCTTGGAAATTTGTACAAGGCCTCCTTCTACCCTCTGCCCTCTGTCTTGGCCTCTGAAACTGGCCTTTCCACGAGAAGTCTCAGTAGTTCATTGATCTAGCACTTCACTGTCCTGACTTGTACTTGTTAGTTTTCTTTGAGCTTCTTAAGAATACATGTACAGGCTAAGGCTGCCCACTATTCATGCTGAAAAAGAAGACAATTGGCATCATTCTCCACCATTGCTGTAGTTCTGAGGAGTGGAACCTATGAGCTACTTGCACCCCATGGTTTCCTTTATGGCTGGAACCCATGTCCCAACCTGTATTCGCTTGTTTTGGGTATTGCAACATCAAAACAATGGTATGTCTTTGGTGTGCAGAACCAGTGGCAAACACACCCAAGATGAAAACACAATCAAGATGAAAGTCTGAATGGGAGGTCCTAGAGCTGTCCTATAGACAAAACAGATTTGCATTGCTTAGAACCCCAGAAACTGTGCTTCCCTGCCATCGATTGGAGCTAGGGGGCATCCCTGAGTTCATTTGATTGCATAGCCTGCCTGTATGATGCATTCTTCTCTTTTGTTACAGCTAAATGTATCTACGGAGGGAAAGTCCTTGCGGAAGGCCAGAGGATTTTAACCAAGAGCTGCCGTGAGTGCAGAGTAAGTTTTCATCTTAGGATTCTCATCCCTTCTGGGGAAGGAGCAGAGAGACATAGATGCAATCATTTCTTGCATGGGTTAGACTGGCCTTGTTATGAACCCTCTGGGTGGCAAAACTCTCTGGGTGAGCTGTGGTCCAGGATGTGGAGTCCGTGTCCACTGTCACTGTGTAGTCACCTCATCACCTGTGGTTCAGGTGGCCTTGGGAAAAACTATTTAAGGAATGATATGGGAGGGCAGAGAGAGGTAGCCACTAATAAGGTGAGGGAGTTTGACAGGTGTTCAGGTATCAAGTTATCACATGAACTAAGACATACAGAATCCTAGATCTCTTCCAGTAATCATCTAGCAAGCATACATTGATTGAGCTCCCTTGTACTGTGTTCTGTATATAGCAGTGGACAAAACCCCAAAGTCCTTGCTGTTATGGAACTTGCAGGCTAGTGAGGTAGACAAGCAGTATGAAAATGAACACGTACACAAGGCCAAATGCTGTAAAATTGTATGAAGCAGGATGAAGGCAAAGAGAGCTTGGAGTGGGGATGAATGCTTTGGGAAAGGCTCTTGGGGGCGGTGCTATTCACAGGAATTGTGGTTTGAGGTTTGTTGTCAGAGAGGCTAAAGGAAGATTTCTGTGAGATCTTTGGAAGGCATGGCATAAGTTCAGAGGTCAAGTTCATGAATAAGATTTTACCAATGTTAGGGTCATGTTGTGGTTGATCCTTTACTGTTTATATGAGCATTTGGTTGTTTTTTGACAATTTAGAAAGAAGTCAAGACTTAACCCTGTACACTGATGGTGTGTGTGTGTGTGTGTGTGTGTGTATGAGAGAGAGAGAGAGAGAGAGAGAGAGAGAGAGAGAGAGAGAGAGAGAGAGAGAGAGAAAGAAAGATTGAGAGGCATTGATTTTTTCCACTCTTCCTGGTTTTCAGTAGTTATCTATTAGTTATTACATGTACAAAGAGAATGGCCCACCACCTGAATATTTGTCATTTTAGGTACTTGAAGCAGCATTTTAATCCTTATCATAGTTTTGTGAAGTAACTCCTATTGGTGAAAGCTAGTAAGGGAGCTGCTGGAATCCGAACCTGTATAGTCTGGCTCCACCATTTCCTCCCTTAGTGTCTCTGTTGCCATCCCAATGGTATGGAATCTACTGAGAAATATTCTCACTTTCAGAGTTTTGGAAGGGTTGGTTTAGACATGCATGTGCATATATAGTAATTCAGAAAGAACTTCAAAGTGTTTATGTTTGACCAATGGCATGGAGACCATTACTCTGTGAGAAAACATAAAAGATCGGGTTTGTATCACCCATGCAAAGTTCCAGAGAGCATAATATAAGAACCAGGAGGATTCTAAGATGAACCTAGCTGGCATAGTGGGATACGAAATGGGCTGCTATGAGCAGATTCTCCGAGGTTTTCTACTCCCTTATGAGGAAAATATGAGGTTTTCTACTCCTTTAAAGAATTACAGTCTCTGAAATGCCAGAGGCATTTATTGTATGGTTGATATGGATTGGAATTGACTTGCTGGCTATGAGAGGGGAGCCAATTAGGTACTTTTGTTCTAAAAATAAAGTCTTAAAAAGGGTTTGTGCTTAACTTTGTGACTGGGCTAAGTGAAATTGATGGTGCTTTTACCACTCTAATCTCAGTGTAGTTTAATTCAGGGCCATAGACAAGTGTTTGTCTCTATTTAAACATTTGTAATTCAGATCCTACTCAATGAATAAGGCAATGATTGATTATAATTATTGACTGAGTTAATCAACAGTCAAAGCAAACCTCTTTATGTAAAGAGAACCTTTCATATGAATTATTTTAAAATAAAATTTAAAACAACGGTTCTCAATCTGTGGATTGTGACCCCTTTGGGGGGTCAAATGACCTTTTCACAGGGGTTGTCTGATTCAGAACAGTAGCAAATTTATAGTTATGAAACAGCAATGAAAATAATTGTTTTGTTTTTTTGTATGAAAATTTATGGTTGGGGAATTACTATGACACGAGGAGCTATATTAAGGGTTGTGGCATTAGGAAGGTTGGGAACCACTGCTTTAAAAGAAGAATTAAGAAATTGATTTACACACACTAAGAAAAGAAATATATGTTGAATTTCTAAAATTTGGTTTATGGACAAAAAAGTATAATGAGGAAATGGAAGGCAGTCCTGAATCCCACCACCTGAAGATAATCTCTTTTAGCAGTTTGATTTCTAAGAGCAAGAACAAACTTTATCCTGTGGACTTAGTTTGGGTTCATCCAGAAGCCACCCTGAGTTAAGGATTTCAGTAGAAGTGACTTGGTAAGGGCAATAGGAGTGATTTATTGAGGTAGTGATCCCAAGAGAAACCAGTTAGACTGTACAGCTGTCGACGGGGAAGGGGAACAGTTTTATTTAAAAGTGTCAGCCCTTAGCCTGAGGCCATGGGGCCACTAACTCCAAAGATTGTCCTGATCTAACAAAAACCCTCCACTCCAGTCAACTGTTGCCTTTGGGCCATCAGATGGAGTATTTTGAAGGTGCAGGAAACTTCTAGTGTTTTGATGGGGAAGGTGGATCCAGTGCCCCGGGCAGCTCTCTAAAAGCAGCAGGTGCATGCCTGTTGGCAAGAAATCATGCAGTCATTGGGAGAGGGGACGGTCAGGAACAGATCTGGTAAAAGGGTGCCAACAGCTCCTACTGTCAGTCACCCTTGGAAGCAATAGGTCATGAATAAATATAATAATATTGAAGGGTAGTAGTAGGGCTGTAATGCTAAGTATTTGGCATTTTGTTCTTTGCTTTAAGCTATTCCATTTGTGCAAGTTAATGTTTACATTGGTTTTACCTTGATGGGTTTGGTTCCCTGTTGCAAACACAAAGGAACATCTGGTTAGATTGCTAACCTTAGGATGGATGCTGATGTTTGAGGCTAAGTGTCTCCCAGTCTGGCTGAGACTGAGGGAGGCAGAGTAGGATGTAGGTGAATGGAAGTGACCACGTGTGTGTGAGGAGTAGGGTCAAATCTCAGACTCCAGGGCCCCTTCCTAGGCAGGAGAACAGACAGAGGTCTAGTGGCCTTAGGAAAGAGTGGGACTGAGGAGCAAACCTGAGGAAGAAAAAAGTGCTAAGGAGGGGCTGAGCCTCAAAAGAGGAAGCTATAGGGGAAAAGACAAAAATTTGATTTGTTGTAAATTAGCTTACATGTAACGTGCAAAGTGATGTTACCTTCCTGTTTGATCATGAATGTACCTGAGAGGATGGGAGTTTCTGGCGGACCTGAGAACTCCTAGGCCCTTAGATAAAGGGAGATGGAAGATTCAGGATTTTCCCCAGTCCCTGACTGTCAGTTCTTTCATATTCTATGTTGAGAATTGCCTTTTGTCCTTAAATGAGACTCCCTGATTGAGCTTGCTTCTTGGTTGACTCACAGGAGAAAAATGAAATATGTGAGATAAAACAGGGGACTCTTCAAACCTATTTTTTCCTCCCAGCAATTAATGGACTAATTACTAAATCTCTGAGTAAAACTAAATACAGATGCTAGAAGTGTCAACAAATAGGCCCTTAGGTGAAGTGAGGGCATAAAGATTCAGCTGCTGAATATTTAAATTTTTATTATAATTGTATTTTTTATAATCTGGAGGAAACCAAGTACTCCTTTTGGTAGGCTAGAGAAACAAAATCCATAAACATGCTTATGCACATAAGGGAGAGGTTTATATACAAGAGTAATTGAACATTGAGAAAAACATCCCAACCCAGTCCAGCCCAAGGTCATAAATCGGATTGATACTAGCCCATATGTCTGATACCAATCTATAAGTTCTCTTCAGACTCACAAAACCCATGCAACGATCCCAAATGCAGAATGACCACAAGCCAGTGGATAGAAAATCTTTGGATCCAGTGGTGTGGTAAACATCTCCGTGCTGTCAGGAGTCTCCATTTGACTTCTGTAGGTCCATGTTTCTGGCTGCAACAGGTGGCTTCTCCTCAGGGATATCTCTCAGGGAGCCAGCCTTGTCAGTCAAGTATGCCTACCTACACAGAGGTCTCATTGGCTGTCTCCGAATTGACGGTGCAGACTCCACCCCTACACTCCTAATCCTCATATTGACACCAGACTAGGTGACTGCCACACCTCCGAACTGGCCCTTCTGTGGTTCATTCATCCTGAAGCCCTTGACTCTTTGCTACTTACTGAGCTAGGAAAAGTAATCTTTCTTACCGCATCATTCAAATTCCCTCCAGTGTAACCTCTTCTCCATAACCTAGTCCTCCCTGGCATTTTCATTCTTTCCCATGACACCTAACAACACCTATATTTGAGTAGCTATTCTAGCCCTTACCATACTGTAGTCACTAAATGGTATAAACAGTTCACATACTTGCTGCTGACCAAAAGGTTGGAGGTTCCAGTCCACCTGAAAAGCCACGGGAGTCAGACCTGACAATCTACTTCCCAAAACATAAGACATTGACAGCCTTACGGAGTGTAGCTGTGTTCTGACACACCTGGGGTTGCCATGGGTCAGAACTGAGTCCCTAGCAATGGCTTCCAGTTTAAATTCCTTTTCCTCCTTCCATGGAAACTATGATCCCATCAAGGCTGAGGATACATCTTGAGCTTTATAATGCCTGTTGTAAAGCCAGTCATGTGCTGGAGCTGGGTCTCCAAGACTTTTGAGAATGACTGTACACATCTCCCAAGTTTGTATTCAGTGAAATCATTATTCTGGTTGCCCGAAGTTGGTCAACATGTGAATGATTGCACCAAGAAAACTGTCAGACACTTCAAATTAGAACTCTAGTGTCCAAAGGAAAGATGCAAAATGGCGTAGTGTTTGAAGTGCTTAGCTACTAAGCAAAGGTTCAGTGGATCAAGCCTGCCAGCATCTCTGTGGGCGAAAGATGTGTCCTCTTGCCTCTGAACACATTGATAGTCTTGGAAAACCTAGGGAGCATTGTCCCATGGGGGATTGGCTTTGTGGCGGTGGATTTTGTGCTGGTGTTTTCGGTCCCTAAGGTTTGTTGAGTAGCACACCACGACCAGCAGCTTGCTGTAAGGAAGTTGCTGAAGAGCTAAGTGGAGCGTTGTACAATTTATTCTTTTGTGGGAATCTCTTCCATTTTATTTGTGGTTTTGTCGACATTCATGCAATTCTTGGGAGAATTGTTAATTATTGTAGGTTGTTATCACTGCAGGCTCTTCACAATGAGTATTTTAAATTGGAATCACTAAAAATATCACTGTCTTGTTCCCCTAGGGTGGAGTTTTAGTGAAAATTACAGAAATGTGCCCTCCTTTGAACTGCTCAGAAAAGGATCATATTCTCCCTGAGAACCAGTGCTGCAGTGTCTGTAGAGGTAGGTGGCTTGGGGTGGCCTTGGGGTGGATGAGGATTTGATGATTAGTGTAATGCTAAGCACGCTGTTCCAAAACTCTACTGTGCACCTTAGAAAGCTGTATTTACCCCGGCACAGCCTCTGCCATGGACTGTGCTTCCTAACCCTGTTGAGAGGATGAAATGGGATAATGCAAAAGTACCTAACATTATGCCTCACATGTGATACGTGCTTAATACATGATCATTCCTATAATAATGATAATTATTCCTATAATGATGATTATTATGAGAACTCCTGCCATCATTGCTACATTTCCCCCCTCACAAATGGGATTTGGAAGCATTTATTTTCATTTTCTATGGACCGATTCCCATATCTTATAGAGAATGACTTAGGATGAATCCTTATCAATGATGGACATGCAATTTTTTTTTTTACTTTTAAATTTTTGTTGACAAAGACTAGCTTTAATAATAAAATCACAAAACAGAAATGGCAAATGACAGAATAAATAAATGAAACCTCATAATATTTTTAAAGACTTTCTTATCAAAAGATTTTATCAGAAAAGTAAAAAGACAAACTATTGATGGGAACATGGAATGACACCCAGCCCTAGTCAATTGCATGTACAGCATTTCAACTTTTGTTTTTGGTATCCAAACACTCAGCTTCCAGAAGATCTTTTGTGACTGAATGAAGAATCCAGGGACACTGGTATCATTTAGAACACAATTCTGGTCCTGCTTAACCCTGACCATGGACCAATGAGTTTATTTCATGCTTCCTTTCTAGAAAGACATGGTTCTTCATTTCTACTTGGAAGAAGTTGTTGGAGTCACACAGCATGTCAGCAGTGAACATAGTTTGTTGAAAGGAGAGTTTTATCGAAGGAATTATATATCTTCTACATAGTTTTCAATCTAATACCCTCATGAAGACCTAGGTGCTGTTGGGTAAACAGTTGTTGAGTAACCACAATGCAGACAGTTCAAAACCAATGGCTGTTCTGTGACAGAAAGATGAAGTTGTCTTGTTCCCAGAAAGAGCCATTGTACAAGAAAGTCTTTATGAGGTGGTTATGAATTTGAATTGATTTGATGGTAATGAGTTTGGTGTATTTAAAGTCTCAGAGTCGGAAAAATATTTTTGAAATCTATTTCTCATGTAATAGAATGAAATAGTTTTAATCATTTACCACCTTCAATTTCTTTTTTTTAAAGATGTTATTTAGGCCTTTTATTTATCAGAGGACAATTTCACTTCTGAAGAAGGTTTCTGCTTCTTTACTACACACACAATGGAAATAATTTTAGGAACCATGGTGGTTTTAGGGTCCCTATGAGTCAGGCCAACTTGATGGCAGTGGGTTGGTGGCATAGTGATATTATATGCAAATTTTTAACTTGTTACCAGAACGGAAACTTCATTAAAGGAGCACCTTCAATGAGCCAAACTGAACTCAATGCCACTGAAGAGCTTCTGACACATAGCAATGCCATTGCGCAGAATAGAATCACCCTTGCAGACTCCGCAGGCTGCCACTGAGTCAGTACTGACTCATGGTGACCCTGTCATGCAAGGTAGGACTGCTCCTTTTAGTTTCCAAGACAGGGCTAGAAAGCCCTGTCTTTCACCCGCAGAGAGCCTGGTGGCTTTGGAATGCTGACCTTGGGCTTAGCAGCCCAATGCGTAACTAGTATGCTCTCAGGGCTCCTCATGAGAATACAAAGCCTCGTCTTTTTCCCTCAGAGGAACTGGTGAGTTTGAACTGACCTTGTGGTTTGCAGCCTAGCTCAAAACCCACTGTCCCACTAGGGCTCTGTAAGTAACACTTTATTGTAAATTAATTTCTAAGCAGGACTTGTTTGACTTCCTATTTCTGGAATTTCATTCTTTCTCAAATTTATTTTAATATCTTCAAATCACAAATATCCACTTCCTTGCTGGAATGTCTCCCCACTCTCAGAATTAGATGACCAATAGATTCTAGAATTTATTTTTTAAAAAAACAAGCCTATTCAATTCAACTCATCACTGTGCTGTGAGATCTTATTATTTAAAGACTATATGCCTTTCCATGATGCTCACTTTCCTGAAATGATCACGGAAGAAAAATGTGTGCATAAGCAGATGTGGTGAAGAAAGCTGATGGTGTCCAACTATCAAAAGATCTAGAATCTGGGCTAGGTCTTAAAGACTTGAAGGTAAACAAACGGCCATCCAGCTGAAAAACAACAAAGCTCACATGGCAGAAACACGGCAGCCTGCGGGATCACAAAGTATCAAAAGCATCAGGTTACCAAGCATCAAAGAACAAAAGAGCATATCACTGTGAATGAGGGGGAATGCGAAGTGGGGGCCTAAAGCCCATTTGTAGGTAACTGGACATCCCCTTATAGAAGGGTCGCTGGTAGGAGATGAGCCAGTCATGTGTAGTGTAGCAACAATGAAACTTAAACATTGCTCTAATTCTTAAGTATTTCCTCCCATCCACTATCATGATCCTAGCTCTTCCTTACACATCCAGATAGAACAGAGGATATGCACTGGTACAAATAGGAACTGGTAACACAGGGAATCCAGGACAAATGAACCCTTCAGGACTAGTAGTGAGAGTAGCAATACCGGGAGGGTATAGGGAAGGTTGGGTAGAAATGGGGAAGTGATTACAAGGAGCTATATATAACCCCTTCCTTGGAGGACAGACAACAGAAAAGTTGGTGAAGGAAGATGTTAAGACATGGCAAAATAATAATTATTTATAGATTATCAAGGGTCCATGAGGGAGGCTGCGGCAGGGAGAGGGGAAAAAATGAGGCGCTGATACCAAGGGCTCACGTAGAAAGCAAATGTTTTGAGAATGACGACGGCAACCAATGTTCAAATGTTCTTGACACATGGATATATGTATCGATTGTGATGAGAGTTGTATGAGCCCCCGATAAAATTATTTAAAAAATAAAATAAAAACTACATGCGAGCCCCCAATAAAATTATTTAAAAAATAAAATAAAGGCTACATGCCTCATGAATATGTCCACACATGCTCACACACCCAGTGAGTTAGATGGGTTTGATTTTCGAACTTCCAGAGTTAAAACAAACCCAGCCGCATGGCACTTGTTTTCTCTTTGACCATTTGTCTCTAGCACAAACGTTGGCAAGTCATAGGACAAATGACTTAGGGTTTGCAGGCCCCAGTTGAAGTGTGAAGCAACATAGACAAGAGGTAAATGAATTCATCTGGTCTGGCGATGTTTCAATGAAACTTTATTTACACAAACAGGTGGCAACCCATAATTTCCTGACTTTAACTCTCACAGTGTCCTCATATATCAATGCTTGAATGAACAAACACATAAACACCAGTTGCTGTGGAGTCAGTTCTGATTCATGGTGACTCCATGGAGTGTTCAATGAGGCTATGTCTTCTTCTGGGGTACCTCTGGGTAAACAGAAACGACCAGCCTTTTGGCAAACAAGTTACCTGCTTGTAACACCCAGGGATGAATCTGATATATTGAAGATATATCAAACCAAATTTCATCTTGGTTTGTTTCCTGCTGAGATTCCTTCTTTGTAGTTGGTCATAAGAAACTGGTGTTGGGTAAGATTTTTAGGAAAACTCAATACCTCACTCAAAAATGGCACGTAGAATCAGTGACACATTAACCAGACCATCAGAAATCTGCCTTGATTTATCTTCTTTTATGACTACAGTCTTGTTGGCAGCTGGAATGCTTTTGAAAGGTTTAAAGATTGGGTGGAATTTTCTGAGGGAGCCATTTATTGGTAACCAATAAGGGTTGTTAGGAGGTCTTACAATTTAATGCAAAATCCATCATTTGCTATTTGTTGAGGTGCCAAGTAGGACCCAGTTTATGTAAATCCTTTCTGATTTATGATTTTATTAGAGCAGAAACATTGATCAGTCCATAGAAATTCAAGAGGAATTTCAATGTTCTTACGCAGTCTACAATAGACCAGGTGCCCTTGCTCCTGCTAGCACTTCCCCCAGAATCCATGGACTTCTCTCCCAGTGAAGATACGGAGACACCTGACATCTCACTGAAAGATGGTCTTCTAGGGCTCTGCTGACACTATGCAATCTGGAGGCTTTTACCAAACCTGGCTTAGCTTGCAAAGCTGTGTGGGAGGCATAAAACAGACACTTTGTAAGGTTTCATTCTTAGACATGAACTGACCTATATAATGGAGGGTTTTCTACTCCTCTTTATACTCGCTACCTTCTCATCCAGGGTTTGACAGGCGATGGCTATTAGGTGCACACACAAGTGTGTGTGTGTGTGTGTGTGTGTGTGAGAGAGAGAGAGAGAGATTGAGAGAGACATTCATTTTATGCATTCCTAAAAATAGTGATAAATATGTGTGCATCATAACATTTATCATTTTAACATTATTCATGTGTACAATTCAGTGACGTTATATCCATCATACTGTGCAACCATCATCATTAGTCAATCCATTTTTTGTTTCTTACTTTTAACAGAAGCTCAGTGTCCCCTAAGCCATGAGCTTTCATTTCTCCTTCCTTTACTGCTGACCCTGGGTAGTCACTAATTAACAGAGCTCTGTATACCCTTGCCTATTCTAGAGATCTCACATAAATGCTATCATTCCCTGTGTGGCATCTGATGGCTGACTCAGTTCACTCAGCATGATGCTTTCAAGGACCGTTTATGTTTAAGCCTGCATAAAGACATCGTTTCTCTATAGGACTGATTAATAGTCCATTATACATGTACAACATTTTATTTATACAGACATCTGTTTTTAGACATTTGAGTTGTTGGAAGATGCTATGTTCGGACTAGTATTGGAACGTTGTCTTCAGAGAAAACATGGACTGGGAAGAGAACTCTTACTGAGAGTTGAGAAGTATGAAGTCCTTTGGGCATGGGGAGTCTCTTATTCTACTTCCATTTCCAAATTCAGACAGGAGACACGCAGGAAGTAGTTTTTGGCTGAGGCATGCTTTAGCATCCTCTACTGCCTTTACTTCCTTTGATGAGCCCCCTGGGAGTTTCGGCCTCGAACTCAGAGTGGAGGAGCTCAGAACATCCAGTTCCTGAGTGTACATCCTTAGACTTGCACTGCAAACTAGCGATTGAGAAAACAGGCATGTTTGTCCCGGCAGGCATGTTTGTCATGGAAACCTATACTTTATGATAATTAATAACAACCAAGAGGTGAGCTCAAAGATACATTGTCTTGAACTTTGTTGAATTTTTTTTTCTTTCAACCCTTATGTCAAATTACTGTCTGTTTCCCAAGAACATCTCTAGAAGTCACAGGATAGTCTTTCCCAGGATTGTGGGCAATGTTTTTTTTCCCTTTGACTTCTATTTGTCTTTCATCTTTTCCTTCACATTCATGTTCTCTGAATGATAGCTTGCAAGAGAAGGGAGGAGTTGGACAATTTCTATTCTGAAAAGCATTGGTAAGCCCAGAGGGCCTTTCTTACGGCAAATCAGTCAGTTCTTCTTGCTTCCTCCCCTCTTTCTCTCCTCTCTGTAAAACAGAAAGTAATGAAAAGGTGAGAAACACCCAATTTTTATGGAAAGTAATTTCTGTCCTGCAAGGGGAAGGTCGCGCTGTTTGCTCTGCAGATTCAGAGTGCTGACTGTGAGGAGGTGAAGTGCATGATTTCGGGCTGAGCACAGTGGTGGGGAAAGCTGGGTGGTGGCTGCACCCCCCTGATGCTATTGATGACAAGCAGCTGGAGCGGCTGCCATCTCTCTGAATACCTGTGCTGGGAGGCCCTTCCATTCACCTATTTATCTCCTAGCTGCATCTTACTGTGAGGTGAGGTCATTAGTCTGAGTGAAATCACCACTTGAGAAACGGGTTCCTCAGAAGGTAAAGGCGGACCTCTCTGTCCTGCATGGGGAATTTTTACGTTTTCCGGGCTTGTTTCTCTAGAACTCTGAGAAACGCCTGCCCCCCCCCCCCCCACCTCCCCACTCTGGGGGGCGGCTTAGATGTGGAAGCTGAGACAACCACCAGAGAGCCTTTTGCTTTTTGGACCCCAGTGGGCTGAGTACAAAAAAAGAAACGTTTGATCTGATAATCCCAATTTATGAAGGTTTTTTTTTTTTAACTTAAGAGGCAAAGCTCAACTCACTGCCCTCAAGTCACTTGTCACTGCTGGCAAGGCGAGAGGACTAGGCCCAGGGCCCTGTGGGTTTCCGAGACTGGAATCTACACAAGAGACGGCCTCGATTTTTCTCCCTCAAAGTGACTGGTGGGTTCTAACAGCCAACCTCGTGGTTAGCAGCCGAATGCAGAGCCCATTATGCCGTAGGGAAAAACAGACAAACAGTGTGACAGTGTCGACCTGAGGTTCATGGGCTTTCCTTTGCTGTAGCGTTGATGGCAGTGAATCCTTTGGTTCTGCTGCTGACTGAGTTTCAATCCCCAGTCGTATTCTTAGTAGTGGTTGTGCCAGCCAGGGGCCCGCTGAGGCTCAATGAAGAGGTGGAGATTTGTTCCTGCCACCCAAGACCCTTTCGCCATTCTCCTGTCAATCAGCATGCATGGGCTTCTCCACTGTACCAGTTAGTCGGCTTTGTTTCGCATGCAAGCATACCATGAAAACTCATTTTCCTGAATGTCAGTGTTTCCCCCCAGTAGAACTCACGGTAGATTGTGAAGCTATTTTCATTTGTGTTGATTGTTGCACAACCCCATGAGGGGTGCCGATGGCAGCTTCTCTGACATTCCCTCTTGGGGGGAGTGAAGCTAAGACCTTCGCCTTTAGGGGAGGCGGCTCTAGAGTAACAGAGGGTATTCCTGGTGGTCACAGAACGGGCATCCAAATAGACCAGGGGCCCTGCTGCCGACCTCATTAGATCCTGGGTTGTGCTGCGTGCTGTCCCAATCCCCCCTCTGCATCAGAGAAAACAGATGATAACAAGCAGAGCAGGTCGTTAGACCCACAGGGTTGCTAGTGTAATGGGACCCTCCTCACCCAAGTGAGGCGCAGTTAGGGCAGACACATGCAAAAGGAATTAAGGTGATAGACGTTGGCAGAGAGGCACTGGGGACCATCACCCTAAACAGCCCTAATCACTGTGCAGCTTCTCTCGGCCTCTTATGAACAGCAAGTGCAGAAGAACGAAATGTGTACATCGTCCTTATTACTGGAGGTCATGGCTACAGAAGGAGCCTGTCTCCTTGAAGTGTGAGGCCATGAGTGAAGAAGGGGGAGTAGGTCATGTTGTGACATCCAGGAATTCTAGCTGGAGGGATGCAATCAAGGCATGAAGGTAGCCCCTGCAGGAAAAGATGGCTGTTGAATTGCTAGTGCTATTGGTTAAAGAAAAATAACTTTTGGCACCTTTTCTGTCTAGTCTTAGTCACACTGCAGGAAAACACACCAATCATCGGCCCATCTCTTGATTCTTGACACACTCCTCAGTGTTTTATTTCCCTCATAATCGGCTCTAATTGTATCTGCGGTGTTGTCAATGACTTTGGAGGGTTTTGCTGCATGTTGATAACTCTCGGTGTTGGGGGAAAAAGTTCTTGCTGACATCTGTTCCAAATGTGTTTATCCGTAATTTTAATTCATGCTCACTTGCCTTATCATCTGGCCCAGTCTGAAATGAGTTGAGATTATCTATATTATTTAAGATTTTATGCCCTTCAATTAATTAAATCCTCCCAAAGAGTCTTGGCATCAGACAATTTCCTCTTTAGTTTTTCTCATAATTTTAGGTGGGTGTTTAATTGAAAGGGCTTCAGAGAGAGAAGATCTCAGGGTAGTTGTGGTTAACAGAGACCCAACAAAGACCCTTTAGTGGGAGTATGAGTTGGTGCCTACATAGGCAACCTGACCACTTTCAGCTGGGCCAGGTCCTTCAGATGACAGTAGATGGAATCCAGTGAAACACAGAGAAAAAAAAGGAAGCCCTCCAGATGTGAGTTAAAGAGTGTCAATACAGTAGAGCTGTAGAAAAGCCCTGGTAGTATAGTGGTTACGAGTTGACCTGGGAATCACAGTGTCAGCAGTTCGAATCCACCAGCCACGGCACAAGAGAAAGATACTGTGTTCTACTCCTATTAAGGAGTTACAGTCTCAAAAACCTGCAAGAACTGTACTTTCTTGTCCTAAAGAGCCACTCTGAGTTGAAAATAACTTGTTGGAAATGATACAAGTTCAACGTCAAGCTTAGGAAGGAATGCCCTTGAATGGAAAGTACAGGGAGAATATAATATCAATGACCATGAAAAATGGCACAGGGACAAGGGGGCCAGGAAGCCTCCAAGAGGAAGCATGTTCCAGAGAGAAGACTTGAAACTTGGGGTGCGTCATCTGAAACAGGAAGATCATTGCCAAAGACATCGGTATTTCCTGAGATAAAATCTCAGGATTTTAGGATAAAATCTCAGGAAATCAGGCTCCCGCAGTCCTTTTCTGATGGCTGCCCCTTCTCCCACCCCAGTCATGTCTATGAGGTATCCAATGGATATCTGCAACCGTCACGGGCTCCAACTTCTCCAGTCGGATGTCTGCTGGTGTCCTGTACTGAAAGATATCCATGTCTCATCAAAGATATATGGGTCATCTTCTGTCCTTGCCAGTTCATGAGTAGAGTTGACGCTGCACCTTTGGGGCACATGAAAGAGGCTCTACTCCTTATTTCTTTGGTCCTGAAGTATGACTTTGATGGTTGGTCAAGCACAGTAGATGTAAGGTACTGGATTTGTGAGTTCAGCCGAGTGCAATTTGAGTGGTGGTGTTGTATGTGGAGGCACACTGGATCACTCAGGAGAAGCTAAATCTCATGCCCAGGAATAGTGATGCATTCCCCCTTTATCTGGAAGAAGTCAAAAAATAGGCCAATCTGAAGATGCATGCTTACCACTAGCTTCAGAGACCAGTGATGAAGCAGAAATGCGGATGGTTTTGCCAGTGTTAATTATCAAGGGTACAATGTGGGGGCCTGTGTTTTTAAAAAACAGTACTTAATTGTATGCAAATTGGGCTGATGGATCTAAAGAAAGTGATGCAATCTTCCTGGTGGTCTTCTCTATTGGTCTTTCTCTGGCAATGAAACTCGAGAGACGGGACCACTAGGGGGAGTCCAAATTTCAGACTGCTCCCAAGCAGAGCAGAAAGCATCGCCCCAACATTCTTGTTTTAAAACTTAATTTCTTCGAAGCACATACTGTTCCCAGGATCTGGAATGGTGATCCTTTATTATTCTCCCCTCCCAGTTTCCTCTTTTACACTCCATGCTGGGACTCTCTTCTCTGATACATTCCTCTTCATATTCCTACCATAGTTTTCTCTTGGAACCCTATACTCAAAGGCAGTAATTGTGGTCGTGTGAAAACTGAAGGAGGGCAACATTCATATTTCTGCTGCTGGTGGTAGTTTGTTACAATTCCTACAGCCTTGTACAACGTTTCAATGCACAGTAGAGGTGCTTGATAATTAGTTGGGGATTGAGTGGTACCTGTGTTAAGAACTTGAAGGAGCTTGCCGGAGCAAAAGTGGGAGCTTCATTTCAGCAGCTCCTTTGCTTTTTTAATTTTTTGATCTTGTTTCCTCTCAAATGTGAACTCCGAGTGATCTTCCTCATCTTAGCAGTTCATCCATGGGTTGTTTCCTCTGGCATGACAGATAATGATAATTATTATTTTCCCAGCGTTCGAGTCTCCAAGGGACAAGTAACTAGAGTATTTCCTATCGCAAGAAACAAAATCATTTCTTAGTGAAGTCCCCAAATGTTTCCTGTACTGGAAAATGTGAATGATAGATGGAATATGGATCTCCTCACACCAGAGCCAGGGTCCCTGAGTGATGGTGGTCTATATGTCCTTTGAGGAGGAAAATTATTAGTGGGAATTGTGAGGAGTGATGGAGAGAGAAGGTGCTTTTGAATCAAATGAATTTATATCTCTATTTTACCTGTTATCTACTATATGAACAACCATCCAAAGTTTATTCATCCTAAAATACTCTCAGCTCTTTTAAGAACTGTGAGGACTTAGCCAAGTCAGGAAATTGACAGATAGCTGTTGATTTCCTATTCTGTGCTTGATGTTGTTTTAGGCACAGAATGATCAAACTTGTATAATCCTTTCCCTTATAGAGCTGAGCTTCTTGTGGGGAAAGAGATTTTCACCATATTAGCAATAAACTCAATGTGGCAATTTTGGTAAGGAAGAAGAGGTGGTACATAAGAAAATGACAGATGGCTTCATGGCTTACACATGGTGGTGGTGTTGCTAACCACAAGGTTGATGGTTAAAATCCACTAATGACTCCTGGGGAATAAAGATGAAACATAATGGTCCCCCAAAAGCATATGGCCTTGGAAGCCCACAGGGCCAATTCTATTTTGTTCTAGTGTTGGTATGAGTTGAAATTGATGCAATGGCAGTGAATTGTTTTTTAAATTTAATTTAAACTGAGATAGACAAGGGAAACTTCTTTGAACATATGATATGTATAGTGAAATTCAAAGATTGAGTAGGGATGGTCTCATAGGGATGGATAATAGTGTTCTGAGTCAGTGTTCTGCTAACAGATTTGCAAAAACTCTGCACGAGGAAACGGAGGCATTGAAAGAAAGAGCAATGTGGTTGGAGGGCAGTGATGTATAACATAATGTATAACATTATGTCAAAGTTAGTTATTATGTATTTTCCTTAAGTTAAACGGGAAGTGCAGGGGAGATTTTTCAGTGGAAAGTGACATGATCCAATCTATGTTTGTTTTTTAAGATCATTTTATTAGGGCTCATGCAGCTCATCAAAATTCCTACATCCATCCATTGTGTCAAGAACTTTTGTACATTTATTGCCATCATCATTCTCAAAACATTTCCTTTCTACTTGAGCCCTTGGTATCAGCTCCTCACAAACCCTTCATAATTTATAAATTATTATTATTTTCCTGTCTTACACTGTCTGATGTCTCCCTTTATCCACTTTTCTGTTGTCCATTTCTCAGGCAGGTAGATTCTTGTGATCAGCTCTTCCTTTCTATTCCACCTTCCCTCCACTCTCCCTGTAGGGCCACTCTCACCACCCAATCTGTGTTTTTAAAGGATTCCTTGTGTGGAAATAGATTAGAGGCCAGCAAGAGGGGGAGCCAGAAAGCAAATGTGGCCATGTCCAGTTGAGAACTGATAATAGCTCGTAATAGAATGGATGTCCATGTTGTTACTGTGGGGTAGAAGGAAAAATCAATTCAAAAATCATTTATGAAAAAACATGGACAAAGGATTGGTAGGTATATGCGATTTTTACTAGTGAGAACAAAGAGGATTCCTGGTTGTATATTTTGGGCAGATAACAAAATTGCTGATGGATGTGGAGGACTAGGGGATGGTAGATTTGGGTGTCAGGACTAAGAATTCAGTTTGGACCAGGTGATTCATTGGCTTTAATACCATATGAAGGAGAGCAGGCTGGCCTGAATGTTACCTGGCTGTTCACTCAGTGGGGACTTAGCTCTCCTGGATTGCGTCTCAGTATCCTGAAACAATTGGGGGCAAGTGCTGGTCCGGACACAACTTTTGCTAAGAATAAATGAAACAGCTTGTATTTGAGACCTAACTGGATGTGTGTGTTTTCGATTATAGAGAATATAGAAGGGTTGGGACCTACAAACATTAGAGGGTAGACATTTAGTTACTTATACTACCAAATTAAAATTAGAAAAAGTACTATTGGTGATTTGATTTTGGGTAAGTTAGTTAAAATCTCAGTCATATGTACCTAAACTGTAAAATGGGGATAATAATACTAATATTTAGGGTAGTTGTGAAGACTTAATGAAGTTTAGCACAATGTCTGGCATGTTGGGAAAAATAAACAATAAAGAGAAATTTTTATAATTAAGTTGGGCTCTGTATATAGGCCACTGCAGGTTAAAAGATACCACTGTGTACTTGTTTGTAATTATAGGTGAACAAATTTGGAAACTCCAGAGTCACTAATTAAAAATAGCCAAGTAAGAAAATGTGAACACAGAGTAGTTTATTTTTTGTGTGTGTTCTTCTAATTCAGAAAAAACAAAATTTAAGAAATAGGGTGATATTAGACCATGGAACCACAAAACAAAAAAGGGGAACAGAAAATGCAGCAAAGAAACATCACTAGTAAGATTTAGCTGCAGGATTTAAGGGAAGAGAGCCTTTGGGTAGCAACAGGTGATGAATATCTGGGAAGAAATGGCATGTGATTCAGACACATCCAATAAGAAAGAAAAAAGCCCTTAGATTGTGAAGTACAGTGATTAACTTAAGATTTTTGAGCTGGAGCTTACTCAGCTGTTGAGGTGAGTTTTTTTTAGATGATGATACTCAGCAAGGGTGACAGAGATGTCCTAACCTTGGATTATAGTGATGACCTCACAACTGTACAAACACTAAAAGTCATTGACCCTGTAGACCTACAATAGCTGGATTTTATGGTATGTAGATTATATCTTAATAAAACTGCAGGAGGAATGATGGTAACCAGGAAAACCATTGTGATTAATGGATCTTCTTTTGGGTTAGGAAGGTCATTGCATACCAATATATATATATATATATATCTGTATATATATCAATATTTATATATATTTGGGAAGACGTGCCATGATTTTATATATATATATATATATATAATTATATGTCATCATTTTATTGAGGGTTCATACAACTCTTGTCACAATACATACATATATCCCTTGTATGCAATCCACATTTGTACATTTGTTGCCATCATTATTCTCAAACATTCTCCTTCTTCTTAGGCTCTTGGTATCAGCTCTCCATATTTTCCCTTCTTCTCCACTCCCCTTCCCTTATGAACTCTTAATAATTTACAAATTATCATTATTTTGTCATGATGTACACTGCTCGATGTGTCCCTTTACTCACTTTCCTGTTGTCAGTACCCCAGGGAGGAGGTTATATGTAGATCCCTGCAATTGGTTCCCCCTTTCTAGTTCACCTTTCCTCCACCCTGCTGGTATCACCTCTCTCACCACTGGACCTGAAGGGTTCATCTGTCCTGAATCCCCTATGTGTCCAGCTCCAGTGTACATCCCCTGGTCTAGCTGGATTTGTCAGGTAGAATTGGGATCATGATAGTGTGTGTGTGTGTGTGTGTGTGTGTGTGTGTAGGGGGAGAGCAGTTCAGAAATAGAGGAAAGCTGCATATTTCATTGTTGATACAGTGTACTAGCTCGTCACCTCCCTGCAACCCTTCTGCAAGGGGATGTTTCTTCATCTACTGATGTGCTTTGGATCCCCAGTCTGTACTCCCCCTCATTTATAAAAATATAATTTCTAGTTCTTTGATGCCTAAGACCTGATCCCTTCAACACCTTGTGGTCACACAGGCTGGTGTGATTTGTTCATGTGGACTTTGTTGCTTCTGAGTTAGATGGCCGCTTGTTTACTTTCAAGCTTTTAAGACCCCAGACATTATATCTTTTGATAGCTGAGCACCATCAGCTTACTTTCCCACATTTTTTATGCACACATTTGTTGTCAATGATCATATCAGGAAGGTGGACACACAGTGTTATGATTTTTAGTTCTTTGATGCCTGATAACTGATCTGTTTAACACCTCATGGTCATACAAGCAGGGGTGCTTCCTCCATGTGGGCTTTGTTGCTTCTGAGCTAGATGGCCACTTGTTTACTTTCAAGCCTTTAAGACCCCAGATGCTGTATCTTTTGATAGCTAGGCACCATCAGCTTTCTTCACCACTTTTGCTTATGCACACATTTGTCTTCAGTGATCGTATCACTATATATTTATTCCTTTATCCAGCCTCTTATTTACCTACCACATTCATACCTGTCCATATGTCTTATCTGTCAAACTCTCCCAAGGTGAGAAGCACTTGGTTGGCAGAAGTAAATCACACTCAGACTTCAAGAAATTTCAGTGACTCAATTATGATTTCTTGTTAAGGAAATATAGAATACCTAGCAGAAAAAAATAAAATGAGGATTAGATATTGGCATTGTAGTCTGTTTGAGTGTATATGTACAAAGTGGATATCTTTTTAATACCTTGTGAAATATAGTACTTGGAAATGTATTGCTTTGAGGAGAAAAGAACAGTGAGTAACGTCTTGGGCCACATTCAGACCTGGGCTTGAGCTCTAGCCATGTGTTATTTACACAAATACAGTAACTTCCCTAAGCTCCCACTGGCTCCACTGTAAAATGGGATGAGAATAGAATTGTTCATAGAATTAAATGAGGTAATATATGTACAACAATTATTTGATACCTGGCATATAGTAGATAAGCAGTCCTCAGACTTCAAATGAGTTCCACCATTAAGTCTGTCTTTAAGTCTAATTTGTCCATGAATTGGAACAGTGAGGTACATCTTTCTAAAATTGGTCAAATGTTTGCCTGAGTGTATAATAAGGGTCATTTTCTGTGCATAAAAATGCTAAACACTTTCGGGTACCTAAAGCCTCTTTAAAATAATATTACAATAGAATGGTAATAAAGAAGGCCTGGTGGTTAAAAAAAAAAAAGAAAAAAAAAAGAAGGCCTGGTGGCATACTGGTTATGCATTGAGTTGCTAACTGAAAAGTCAGCGGTTCATTACCACCGGTTTTCTACTCCTGTAGAGTTAGAGCCTCAGAAACCCATTGGGGCAGGTCTGTCCTGTTCTATAGGGAGTTGAGTTAGAGTTGACTTGGGTTGGGTCTGGTTTGGTCATGTGTAGTGGTTTATCCACTGGTCTGCTTACCTCATGGTCAGTGGTTCAAACCCACTAAGTGCTCCGTGAGAGAAAGAGGAGGCTTTCTACTTCTGCAAAGCATTAGAATCTCAGAAACCCACAAAGAGAGCTCTGTGCTATCCTACAGGTTTGTGTAAGTCAGAATTGATTCGGTGGATGGGAGATTTTAAAAATAATGATAATGTTGTGATGCCCAATTTATTATTACACTCCATTGTATTGTGTTGATGGCATAGGCATTGAGGTCTTTGTCTTCCTCTGGAGACAATGAGCAATATGATGTCTCCCATGCCAAGATTCCCCTTTTTCCCATCCCTGGGAGCCTGGCACTAGGTTTGGGCTACACAGAGTGGAACTGGGGATTTCAGTGTGGTAAGGTGACATGGGACCTGGGACAGCCAAGGTCTAGGTCACCCAGTTGCAGACAGGGTTGAAACAGCACTCAATCGGGTGGATTGAAGTAAAGCTAGGTCCAGACCTGTAGCCTTCCTCCAGCAGGAGCTCCTGCCAGCCCCAGACAAAGCCCATGTTGGCTTTGGGGCCATGGTGGAAGCATCATTCCATTATCTGTTTCCACAATCACCTCCGGGGCTTAGTGGACTTGGTCAGTGTGAGGAGTGGCTACCAAGTCAGAGGTGAAGCCGGATATCACATTCTGCTTGCTGGACGTGGTCTCTGGGTTTACAGCCCAGGCAAGATGTGAGGGGCTTAGCTCCTTCACTCCAGGTTGTTCTCAGTTGAAGGTTTGTGATCTAGGGACTGCTGGAATTTATTAGCTATGTTATTTTTCCAGGAGCCCTGGTAGTGTAGTGGTGCTGAGTTGTGCTGCTCAGTGTAATCTGCTACTCAGGAGAAAGATGGGGCTTTCCCCTCCTCTCAAGAGTCAATCTCAGAAACTTCACAGGGGCAGTTCTGCCCTGTCCTGTTGGGTCACCAGGAGTCGGCATCAACTGGATGGCAGTGTTTGCTTCTTCTTATACTTTTCTGGGAGTGATCTCTCTTGACGATATGTCCAAATCATGTGTCCTATTAACATGTCATGATTATTACACCCATGTTGCATAATTTGAGGTACCTCGTTTCCCAAGATCTTCTGAAGTTTCTGCCTGCTATGAATTCAAGATAAGTCTTGTATCATCTGGAGGTGATCTCTCCTTCCTTAAGTCACTATGACACTTTATCCCTCTTTCATCTCACTTTAAGGCAGATAGCTTTGTATTTGAGGCTATCTATGTGTGTGACTGATTTCTTCTCAGAGTTTGCAGTTTCCCTGTGGGCAAAGAATATGTCTTAGCCATCTTTCCTTTGTCCCTAGAAATGTGCACGGCACTACCTTGCTCCTGGGGGCTTCTGGAATAGGTACCCCATAAATACCCAGAGAATGGTTATTTATTTATATGTGCAGAGCAGCAAGCATACCCTAAAATAATACTTTAGTGAAGTTTTGCATTAATGAAAAGAATGCATGTCTTTGGCGTGACAGCTGAACAGAACCAAAATGGATTTGACATTGAGGCCAGTGTGTCCCTCTGGCCCTTTGCTGTCCTTGAGGTGCAATTTACTCAACTCCTCGTGTTGTCAGTTGCCATGGCACATGGCTGATAGAGAGAGATGCACTGAGTAATCCACAGTGTTTGTGGGGCTTTAGTCAAGCTGTCAAATACACATGGATGGGAAAGGACAGTTGCAGTCTTCTGGAAAGAAGCAAAAAGGAAAGTAGACAAAGAATACATGTCATCAAGGATGCATAGATGACATGGAGTCAAGCTTCCTAATGAAAGTAAATGTGATGACTTAATTATTGAGCAGGTCTGACAAAGACAGCATTATGGTTCCTGAAAATTGTATCTTAAGCATACAAAAAACACACCAAGTACCTTTAATTGTAATGGAACATAAAAGCTTTTCGAGCCCATCTGGGTGTGTACCCAATGGGCAGAAGTTATATATATTGACAAGTTAAACTCTTACTTCTTCTTTGGGGTAATCACCAGTTTTAATCTGCTATAAGAATCCCTATACTCATCCAGGATTATTGAACTATTAAATTTTTTTAAAAAATAGATCATTCTTTTGGCGGCTCATACAACTCACCACAATCCATACATCCATGCATTGTGTCAAGTACATTTGTACATTTATTGCCATCATAATTCACAAAACATTTGCTTTCTACTTGAGTCCTTGATATCAGCTTTTAGTGGCCTGAGAAGTAACTGTCTATTTTACAGTTTTATCACTGAGGTTTACTGCTGAAAGGATATATGATATAATGAGAATATGGGCATGGTAGTTAGTCATACACCATTTAGAACCTATTGCTCTTTAGATGCTAGTGAGTTTGAACTTCTCTTTTCTTATCCTTATGTTAAGGATACCTAGTGACCGATTGACTTGTTCTGAGCTTTAGTCATTGTCGTCGCCATCATCATCGCCACCATAATAATGGTTCATGTTACTGACCTCAGTATGTATCAGGCATTGTTTCGAATGTTTTATGTGTATTATCCTTTCACAGTTTTCTCAATAACATTTGAAAATAAAGTATATAATATCATCCACATGGAAACATCTAGTATAATTCCAGACATATCAAAAGTGTTTTCCTCTCATCATTATGATTATGTCATCATCATTCTCATTGCGGTCTAGTCAGTTGTTAGGTGCCCTTGAGTCTGTTCTGAGATGCAGTAACCCTGTGCCCAACAGAACGAAGCACTGCCACGTCCTGGGGCACCCTCATGATTGTTGTTATGCTTGAGCTTCTTGTTACAGCCCCTGTGTCAATCTATCTTGTATTCCTTTTCGGTGTGGAAGGTGTCTAATTGATCAATCATGCTGTTCTTCCCTGGGTGTCTACTCTCTCCGGATAACATGTCCAAAGTACAAGAGACCAAGTCTTATCTGTTTTTAAGGATCCTTCTAGTGGTACTTCTTCCAAGACAGATTGGTTTGTTCTAATGGCAGTCATTGTATTTTCAATATTCCTTGCCAAGCCCATCATACAGATGCATCACTTATTCTTTGGTCTTTCTTATTCAGTATCCACCCTTCACATGCATGTAAGGTGAAATACCCCTTACAAAACACAATGGCTCAAGTCAGGATCATCTTAGCCCTCAAGGGGACAATTTTGCTTTTAAAAATACTTTATTAATAGAACTCTCACAGCAGATTTACCAAAAGCAATAGGTCATTGCACTTCTTGATTGCTAACATAAGCACTGATTGTGGATGTAATTTTTCAGTCTAAATATGCCTAAACACCTTGATTTAGAATTGTGTTCCACACTAACTAGAGGGTAGGCACATGTTAACTTGGGTGAAAGGAAGCCCACTTCACTCTCTTTGAGTTGATCCCAACTCTTAGCCACGTTTTCTAGGGTTTTACAAGCTGTAAATCTCTGCTGATAGCCTCGACATGCTCCTTTGGAGCAACTGGTGGGTTTGTACCAACAACCTTGTGGTTAGCAGTTCAGCATTTACCCAATAGCTCCACCAGGACTCGATTGGGTGAAAGGAAAGGCATTATACCATTCGGGGGAGGTTAGCTTGAAATGAGTAAAGCAAAGGAGGAATTTGGGAGGAACATAAGAGTTAAAGTAACAGCAGTAACTATTATGATGTACATCTCCCACAGTTACCATCATGCTTATCTCTGAGTGGATACGTAAACACTGAAACTTAACATGGATGGAGAATTATATGGAACAAGTCCTGTGATAATATAATGGGGCTTCAAAAATTCATGGAAAAATTCCATAATCTGTTCATTTCATTCTTTCACAAACATTATAAAGGCTTCTTGGCTATAGTTAGAGGGTATTTCCACATTTGTCATAGTTTCAAAATACCCTTGGAAAAATGAAATTCAAGGCTAATTTATTCATGCATTTTTGGAAGTACCTTTGTAGATATTTGAGTTGTTATGGTTCAGTGCCGTTCAGTATGTTTCAATTCACAGTGGCCCGAGGCACAACAACATGAAACCATGGCTGATCATGCCCCATTCTCAGTATCGTCATGTTTGAGCTCCTTGTTTATTCACTGTGTTAGCACTTCTCCTTGAGTGTCTTTCCCTGACCGGTGGAGTGAAGTTTCCTGGAATTATTCTTCTACCCATGTTTCTATTCTCCTTCAATAAACTCGCTGCTGTTGAGTAGACCCTGCCTCCCAGAATCTGTAGCTTCCACCAAATGATGGAGTGGGGCCCTGTGAATAAAGTGTGGAGACTCTTAACTCAGGGCTTGGTCAGTTTAGTCATTCCTCTGACTATGAGGTATCTCTCTCACTGGCTGGAAGGAAGAGAGAGTTCCCAATGAAATATTCTAGAATTCCCATTCTTTTCAGGATTGTCTGTCATTTGTTAGAATCCATACAGTTGAATGCTTTGGCATAGTCAATAAAACACAGTTGCACATCTTTCTCTGCTTTCAGCCAACATTCATCTAACATCAGCAGTGATAGCCTTTGTTCCACATCCTTTTCTGAATCTGGCCTGAACCTCTGGCAATACTACTGCAACCACTGATGGAAGATATGCAGCAAAATTTAACTTGCATGGCATATTTTACAAATTTGATCATTCTGTTGGGTTATCTGCATTTGGACTGGGTGCATAGATGGCTCCCTTCCTGGCAGTTGTCCAAGTGGTTGTTGTTCACAGTTCTTGGCATAGATGAGTATTGCCAGTGCTTCATCAGAGTTTTAAACTATTTCAATTGGTATTCCATCTATTTCTGGAGACTTGCTTTAGGATAATGACGTTTTCAGTGCAGCTTGAGCTTATTTCAGTACCATTGGCTCTTACTCATCTGCTACCTTTTGAAATGATATGCTTCAACTATTTCTTTTTGGTAAAGTGACTGTGTTATTTCCATCTTCTCTTGGTGCTTCCCGCATCATTCAATATTTTGCCTGTGGAATCTTTCAGTATTGTGTCGCAAGGCTTGAATGTTGTTCTTCTTCTAGTTTCAGTTAGGCTAAGTATATTCTTCCTTTTTGGTTTTCTGACTCTCAGTCTTTGCACATTTCATTATAAGACTTTGTCACCTTGAGTTGCACTTTGAAAGTTTGCTTGGCTCGTCAACTCCATCATTTCTTCTACCTGCCTTAGCTATTCCTTGATTAAAAGCAAGTTTCAGAGTCTCTTCTGACATCCACTTGGATCTTTTCTTTATAATGAAAATCTGCTTTCTTTGTGTATAATATTCTTCGTGTCTTTCCACAGCTCATAAGATTTTCTATCATTGTGTTTAATTCGTCAAATCTGTTCTTGAGGTGTTTTTAAAATTCAGGTGGGATGGACGAGGTTGTATTTCAACTCCAGCAGACTTGTTTTCATTTGGTCCTGACTGGCAGTCACTGTTAACTTCACTAATAAGTCCCTCTAGCTGTGAGTGTTATCTGTAAAATTCTGTGTGGTCCTTACAATAAATTATTGAAGCTAGCAGAAAAGTAGACTGTCATGGGGGAAGTGGCTTGTGTTAGAATAGGTTGAATAGAGATGGAAGATGGAAGCATGTCTGACTTTTGCCTTGTGACAATAGGCATTGTGTTGGTGAGGACCAAGATTCATCTCTTGTGTATAGCTAAATGGGTCTTTCTTGTTACAAAGTCTCACCATCTTCCATTTTTAGGAGCTGTCTGGCTATACTTCTTCCCAGACAGATTTGTTTGTTCTCCTTGCCATTCATGTTACTTTCAATATTCTTCACCAATATGATAATTTAAATACATCAGTTCTACCTCATTCATCATCCAACTGTCATATACATATAAGAGACAATTGGAAATTCTATGGCTTGGGTCAGGCTCACCTTAATCCTCAAAGTGACATCTTGCTCTTTAATACTTCAAAGAAGTCTTGGGGAATAGATTTGTCCAGTGCAATACATAATTTGATTTATTGACTGCAGCTTTTAAAAGCATTGATTGTGGATCCAGGTAAAAGGAAATTCTTGACAACTTCAATAATTTTTATTATTATGCTGTTGTTTACTGGTCTAGTTGTGATGATCTTACATTGAGTTGCATTCCATACTGAGATCTGAAATCTTGGTTTTCAAATCTTGGCTTCAAATCCTCTTAGTTTTGACAAAGTAAGGTTGTGTTATCTGCATATCACGTGTTGTTAATGAACCCTCCAATCCTGATACTTCCATCCTTTTCATGTAGTTCAGCTTCTCAGATTATTTACTGAAATCAGAATTTAAATGTATTTCATTCAAATGTATTTTATTTAAATCAGAATAAAATGTATTTTAATGAAAAATATTATAGAATGCCATAATTGAAAAGAATTGAAAGCCTTGAGTTTATTGAATTCAGCAAATTGTATCTATTTTTAAGCCAGAATATGTTCCTGACATGATCAACATAAAATAAGGATGAAGCAGAACTATCCTATCTGAATACGGATTGGGAGACAAGTCCTACCTAATAATCAGCTTGGTTCATGACTCTGCAGAGCATAGTTTGAGTATCACCAACCTTGTTCATTTCTAGTATATATACACAGATAGGCAAAGTGATTTCTAGAGTTTGTTAGCTGTAATTCTGCATCAGAATTGAGATCTCCTGAATCCCAGATCAATTTCTTTTCTCTGTCATTTATGGAAAATCTCTCTGCCTTTGAGCCGAGGCTAACTCACCGTGACCCTCTACGACAGGGTGGAACTGCCCCTATGAGTTTCCCATACTGTCCCTCTTTATGGGACTAGAAAACCCCATTTTTTGTCCAATGCAGAGGCCGGTGGTTTCATACTGATGACCTTGTGGATCACAGTCCAACTCGTAACCACGATACCAGGAAGGCTCCTGATATGTAATATGGAACATTATTATTATTAACACGTATAGTGATTTAATGTGAAAATACCTTCTTCATATGACTTAACTCATGATGAAACTTCATAATCTTTACGGGAGACTTTAGGAGTCCTGGTTACATAGTAGTTACTCTTTGGGCTGCTAACCTTGAAGGCAGCAGTTGAAAACCATCACACACTGCACTGGAGGACAAGGAGCCCTCTGCTCCAGTCGAGAGCTAGTCTCTGGATCCCACCGGTGTGATTATACCTGCGCTGTAGGGCATGAGCCAGAATTGATGCCATAGCAATGAATTTGATTTGGTTTGGGGGGGGGAGGGTAATAACCTACTCTTTCTAATTCACATAAAATATGTAATTTTTAAAAATTTTATAGAACTGGCAACATCAGATGGGGGAAAGAATTAAGGGATCAAATATGAAAAGAAGGGATTCCATTAACATAAACACTGAAGTGTAGGTATTGCTTTCAGAGCAATTTCTGGTCCTTGGCAAAGTAGAATCTGGCTTTTAAGATTCCATGTATAAGTGTACAAGGGACAAATCATAGGGTTTCTTGGAGATTCACAAAGCAAGAACTTTGGTGAATTTTCAGTGACATGAAAAATGTCTTTATAAGGAGATTTACCTGTCTTGATTTTATGCAGAGGTCTGGAGGAGGAAACCCTGCTTTTGGCTTTCCTGATTTCCAATTTGAACACTTAAATGCATAGACCCAGATTTTCCTTTTCTTCCTATATGGTTTATTATTTACATATCAGAGCAAAAGCGTAGTGCAAAGTTAACTTGGGTTGATTGTTCACAAAGGAATGGTCCTTCCATCTTATGGAAAGACAAATCCTCCCCTAAGAAAAATGAGAAGCTGATACCAAGGACTCGAGTAGAAAGCAAATGTCTTGAGACTGATGATGGCAACAAATGTATAAATTGCTTGACACAATCAATGGATGTACGGGTTGTGGTAAGAGTTGTATGAGCCCCCAGCAAAGTGATTTTTTTTTAACAAAAGCAAATTAGACATTGTACATTTATTGATATGGAAAAAAGGCAATTTGTAAAACACAAGTCACAAATCATTTCCATAGATTAAATTATTTGAACTCCAAATTATGAGCTCCAAATCATGTGAGCTCAAAAAATAATGAATCACTTAAAACACAAGAAAATACTCCACATGGGATAAATCTCAGAATGAAGAAATAAGTATAAGTCTAATACATAAAGAATGAATCTATTAGACTTGTCAATATAAAATATAGATGTGCAATATGTTTATAGAAATATAAGTGGAAACTGAGTGGTGAAGAAAAATGACTATCAAACTTGAACAAGGAAACTAAAAGTAGAATCAAATAGAATGCTATAAAGTAAAAATAGAACATTTTTTAAAAAAGCATGGTCTATTTGTGGAGCCCTGGTGGCATAGTGGTTGCTCTTGGAACTGCTAATCTTGAGGTCTAGTTCAAAATCACTAGTGAAAAATGTTTATTAAATAGCATTGAAGAAAAAGCTCTAGAGAGAATATTAGTAAACTGAATGATACATGCGAAACTTACTCAGAATTCAGTACAGTGAAGAAGAGGTGGATGACATGAAAGTGAATGTAAAATAAGGAAGAGAGGCTGAGAAGTAATAATACCCAGCTAATTGGAATACCTGGGAAGAAGAATAATGAGAATGATTAAGAGAAAATGTTTGAAAAGATAATATTGAAAATTTACCAGAGGTTGAAAAGCAATATTTAATCAGGAACCTCAAAGGATCAAAGAAGCTCTCACCTAGACCCCTCAGAATGAAGCAGAAGCATGCCACGTGGCAAAGAAAGCAACCACCTAAAGTCTTAATGAAATCATTCATAGAAAAAAATGTAAGTCATATGCAAAGAAATGATTATTAGGTTAGATAAACAGCTATCCTCTAAAGAGCATTAGCACTGTGGAAAAACACCACCAAGTTTTGAAAGAAATGAATTTTCTTTTCTTTTTTTGGGGGGCCATCACTGCCCTCTGGTGGGAGTAGGAGGCCCAGCCTTGTTCCTGGAGAGCTGCTGCTGGATTTGAACTATCAACCCAGTGGGCTGCAGTTCCACACTCAACCACTACACCACCGGGGCTCAGCCCCCAAAATGATTTTATACATAGTGAAAATAGTTTTCCTATGTGAAGGTGATATAATGATACATGGAGACAAATTAAAATTGTGCACAGTCACTCCCACAAATCCTTACTAAAAGCATTTCTAAAGGATGCTTTCTGAAGAAAAGAAAATATCCTTGAAGGGAATATCTGGAATGCAAGAAGGAATAGAAACTGAAGCAAGTGTTATATGTGATAGAATAGAATAGAATCGATATATTTCTCAGGAAACAAGATCCAGACTATTTCTGGTAGCAGTATGGGTAGTATCAAATCCTGTAACCAATTGTCCATCCATAGTATAATGGATGATATGTATTTTGATATATGATATATTACTGTACAATATTGACGAATGAACTATAATCACAGGCATTCACATAGCTAAATTACAATAAAAAGCAAAAAAAAAAAAAAAGAAAAAGAAAAAATCCAGAAAAGAACACTTCTTTCAATTCCATTTTTGTCATCAAGCAGATATAATCAAAGGATAATGCCAATATTATGGCGGTACTACTTTATTATAAGGCAAATCATGTATATCCATTTTACATACTCTTGTATGTGTGATGAATTATATACAATTTTAATTAGTAAAAGCTCCTATGGACGAAGTCTATAAACACTTTGGAATCAATGTGATCTGAAGTCAAAGGAGGGATGGGTATCAGAGTGCAGAGGGATTGTGAGAATCTGATGTGCAGGAGGCCATGGGTGACAGTGGGAACCCAAGATTCTTCTCTGGAATGACATGGGAAATAAGTCTCCTGACTAACTCCCCCTGTCTAAGATTGAGGGATGGGAGGAAAGTGGTCACTCAACAGAGTGCTTGGGAGAGTTGAGTCTAGAAGACCAAAGGCATAAATCCGACTTGAACAATTAACTTTGTCAGTAGATCCCCCTTATGATGCGGGCTGGACCTGATCTGGTTATCCAATTTTTCTGTATTTTTAATTTATTTTGTTTTGTAAACGGGTGAGTTCAACCACACCACTGTTTTAATAATTACAGCCTTTATTAAACAGTTGAACTGAGAGTGGGCTAGCACCTGGGAACTTCTCAATCCAGATGAAAGAAATTTTAAGCTTTTTATAGCATTAAATAGAGGGCTAGCTCAAGGGGTGGGCTATTCTAGCAGTTATTTCTGATCAGCTTGGCAGGGTAACAAGGTTGTCGGGAACAGCCCAGCGACTGGCACTCATTCAGGGACTTACAAGATCCTATACAGTTCTTGCTAGTTTGGCTGGCAGGGTTTGGGGACATCGTGGAAGATTCAAGTTCTTGTTGGGAGAGCAGGGACAGGGAATACGAGAAGGGGTTACTTACTGCTAGGTGGGGTTAAAGGCAGTTTGAAACAAAATGGAGTTTTTCATTTTAAGCTAGGTGCCTAAAATTGTTTTTTTTTGTTTGTTTGTTCCTATTAGAGTGTATCTCAGAGGTGTTATGTCAATGGAGGTCACTCTTTTGAAGCTGTGTTATATGCTTTTCTATTCTTCAGTATATAAAACCTAGGATGGATTAACCTAGAGGAAGAGCCAGTAAAAGAAGAGGTGGGGAGGAGAGCAGTGGTGCAGATGGGGTAAAAGGGAGATGATGTCGAGGAATCCATGTATAAGAAGAATATTTGAAAACTGATTTGAAAACAATTGTACATTTTTCTTTATGTGATTGAAATGTGGAATTATGTATGTATTAAATCCCTAATAATAATAATAAGCAATAAGAGATCTAAGGATTTAGTATTGTCATGGACTAAAGTCTTCAGTCATCACAAATATTAATAATTTTGAATATTAGGGAAAATACAATTGCCATTTAGCTTGAAATGATTCAGTTTCCTGTTCCCAGTCCCCACACTCCTACCCTTTGTATATTGGTAAGTTATATTTACATATATAGTGACAGTGTCTTATATTTTATTATTTGTGTCTTCTCTTCCTTCCTTTTCTAATGTAAAATATATTTGTTTATCAGGTCATAATTTTTGTGCAGAAGGACCTAAATGTGGCGAAAACTCAGAGTGCAAAAACTGGAATACAAAAGCTACTTGTGAATGCAAGAATGGTTATATATCTGTCCAGGGAGACTCTGCCTACTGTGAAGGTGAGTAAACCACTTCATGAAATCAGCTGGGAGAAGCATGTGCCTGGTATATGCGGATGAAGTGTAAAAAACATCACTTGGTTTTGGAACTTTATGAGCAATCATAATCCTATGCGAAATCGTATTAACTCAATGGGGTTTTTCCATTCTCGACTGCTTTGTTGTAGCAAGAGAAAGAAATACTTTTGAAGCTAGTGATGAAATTTCAAGCCAACTCCAAACAGTGGAACCATAATTCTGTTCTCTGTATAAAATATCATGAGGAAATCCATAGGCACATCAGTTTGTGTGTGTGATTATCTCCAAGTTCAAGGAAATGTGACCTGGTAGACTTTATTTTGGAATTTTGACACTAGTTCATGCTAAGAGCCTACTCTTTTAGCTTTCAAAGTCAAAAATCTTATTATATCAGTTGGATTTCTTGCTGACGATTGATGGTCTTCCAATCCCAAATCTCTCCTTGAAGTCACAAAGTGACTTTGATAGATAACTTTGATATGTGGGTTGGTGCCCTGGAGTACTAGTACTTCCCATTTCCACTCTGGCTTAGGTTAACACCACTTTCCAAGCTTAAAACTCTCCCCTGGTGAGTGGTAAGCACAGCAAACTCTGTTTACACAACAATTTATAGAGAGATCTCCTTTTGCACCTCTCCCTGTACCCCACCCCCCTTAAAATTTTTCTATGTGTCACAGTGTCACAACACATGAGCCCATGCTCACTGATTTACTGTCGTCAGCTCAGGGAAGCTTCAATAAGTAATATGATGACTGGTCCTTGTCTCTGACTCGGTTGTACCCGAGTATTTCTGACACTTTCACTGACCATGAGAATCTGTGTTAATTAGTACAGTGCTCATCTTGAATAGCATGGGTTGGTTAAGTCTAGATAGTTTGTGTCCTCCAGGTAAAGGCAGTATTACTTGATGATTCTTTTAGCACACTTATTTTAATTCTTTTAAATGACCAGAGGTAATGACCTCTATCTTGTGTGTCTCACTGTTTATCCCTTGTTATTTTTATTATTTTTTGGTTTGCCTAACAACATGTTTAGTTGCTTATGTATTATATCTACTCACCTGTAGCCATTAGTATCTGGTAAGGGTCCTTTATTTTCAACATTTTTTTTCAGGAATATTTTCTTTATTATTAACCAGGTACTCAGCAGCAATACAATTTAACTAATGAGTTGCGTCTTTTTGTATTTTTTGTTTCTTTTTCACCTTTAAAGATTTGAATTTGATTATGTATATCTGGAAAGTGATGTTTCCCTTTTAACTGTGAATCTTTTTTTTCCATCTAGTCCTTTGTATTGTAGCTAATTGTTATTTTTAGATCTTACCATGTGTTCGGGTTTTTATCAAGAAAATAATACAATTTAAAAGCAAATGTTTTGAGAATGATGAGAGCGACAAATGTACATATGTGTTTGACACAATGGATGTATGTATGGATTGTGATAAGAGTTGTATGAGACCCCAATAAAATGATTGAAAAAAATAAAACAAAACAAAAAAATGAAAACCTAACAGGTCCGGTTCCATTCCCATGGTCAAATATTACCTGCTATGTGATATTATGGTTTAGAAAATTTGCTTCCATACATTTTTGCTACTACACATTGGGATAAACTGTGGAAAACTATAAAAAGAGCCCCTGACCAATTTGAAACCTGCTGATTACTGGAAAATCTCTTTGCTTTCCATCAGAACCGGTGTGACTTTCATTCCTGAGCCCCATTAACTATTGTGGTTTGGTAAAATCTTGGAGAAGATTCCAGATATTAATGCTGTTTGGAACTCCTGTATTAGGTCACTTCTCTTTGTATTCATAGAATTGCTTACTACATGGATTGAGTTTCACGAGGATTCAGTGGTGTGAGTGAAGCTGACCTTTCTCTTTGAGGCCTTGATTTATGATGAGCGACTTTCCTGAGTATGTCCCTGTGAGGCACACTGTGCAGCTGCCCATGTGGTACCATTTTAGGCCAAGTAGTGTACTTGGACTTGAGTCTTTTGTCGATCATGGGTACTTTCTATAAGAGCAAGGAGGGAAAGATGAAAAGATAGCACTTAAGGAGGAAGGACTGAACAGAGGAGTCAATCTGAGGTATAGCGGTGCCCCTCAGGGTGTCAAGTTAGAATGTCAGGTGGACAATGAGGAGTGAATAAAGCATTTAGAGAAATGCCCCTCCCTTTTCTTCTGTTCTGTAATCTTTTATATGTCGAATTTTGGTTACACAGTGGCTGCCAAAGTTCTAGTCATGTTGTGCTCCTCACAGCAGCTCAAGGAAGAAGATTTTATATATACACACATACATATAAAATATGACATACATGATGTTATATATGTATATATATATATATATATATATATATATATAATGACAGAGACAGAGAGAAAATAAGGATGTGTGAGATTATGCCATTTTATGCTCAAGACAAATCTCCCAGAAGCTTCCCTCTCCTGTCTTTTATGTAAGTTTTCCTTGTTTGATTGTTTGGGCTGAGGTTTTGTCCTCTCACCCCTTCCTTGAGAAAGGGAAGTGGGATGTTTGTCCTTGACTAACTGTAATTTGGCATCCTCTAAAGTGGAAGCTTGGCCTTTTCTTGAACCAAATGAGGGTTGATAGCAAAAAGAAGGAGGAGACAGTTTTGGAAGAAGCAAAAAACAATAACTAAAAAACTCAACCAAACAAAGCAAGCTGTTTCCCCTTCTTTCTTATGGTCAAATTTATGAAACTCTATAATTATTCTGCTAGCTCAGTCCTGAGCATTGGTCTAACAAGGGTGCTTGGAGGAAGCATCCATCCACCTACCTGGGTCCCTGAGCCAGGCTGGGGCTGGGCTTACTGTTTCACTGTAGCTTCGGAAGAACTAGATGCTTAATAACTTCTGTAGGTAAGTTCTTTTTTCACCCCCTGAGTAAACGGAGTGAAAATGACCCATATTGTTACAACCATGGTGAACAAGGCTGGCTTGCCAATTAAAACAAAATATTAGACATGTTTGTTCAAGCTATCTTGCAAAGTTTATTGAGGCTCTTAGTAGAAAAAGAAGTACAAAAGACTTTCAATTTTCTTTACTTCCTAGGGTAGTAGCAGAGATCGGGTGTATTAAAGACTCCTGCTCTGCAGAGATTGCCAATCAATAGGAGATAATAAGACCCTTTGTCAACTATGATATGACTTACAGGAGGTCGTTTCACTTTGTCTCATAGATTCATACAGAAACTTTCCCCATTTTGAAAATGGATGTCATTGGATTTTAGTGGTTTATGAATCTGATAGTAGTCTGTTGAGTCTTTTTCCTTTTGTGATAATATTTCAGCTGGTTATTCTGAAAGAACCCCCAGAGACATTAGTTTAAGTTTGAAGCTGTGTGAGGAAAATATAGCAGTTCTGGTCATATATATAATCTCACTGCTGGAACTTGGAGCCCCGAGAGTTTAGAGTCTCAGAAACTTAGTGTTGTTTTGATTTAAAAGGTTTTTCCTTTTTCTAAAACAAAGGGAAATGTGATGTTGTATGCATTGTGCCGTCTTCTGATGTTAACAGTGCTGCAATTTGTAGAAATGTTGATATGATCACCTTTCTGAGTGTTCTGAATTTCTTAAACTACTTTTGTATACATTTTTTGTTCAGAGCCTAAAAGTAAATTTAGTATTTCATAACAAATTGTGATAAAGTGACATGATTGGGCAGCAGTTCTTAACCTGTGGGTAATGACCCCTTTGAAGGTTGTACGACACTTTCACAGGGGTTGCATGATTCATAACAGTAGCAAAATTGCAGTTATGAAGTAGCAATGAAAATAATTTTATGGTTAGGGGGATCACCAGGAACTGTATTAAAAGGTTTTAATATATTAATGTAGTAACAGAAAGGTGTGAAGAGACACAATAAGGAGTAATATGAAAGCAATATAAGAAATAATATAATTGATTGTGGTTTTATGGGGGAGGGAAGGGAAAAGAGAAACTGGTACTAAGGGCTCAAGTATAAAGAAATTGTTTTGGAAATATTGTTGACAACAAAAGGACAAGTGTTCTTAATACCATTAAATGACGGATTGTTATAAGATTTGTAAGAGCCCTCGAGTAAAATGATTTTTTTAAAAAGGACACTACTCCCCAGACTTCTTCAGCCTTCCTCATACTGCCCTGCACTAATGCAGATGTGCCAGTATTTAAAGGAGGTTTCTGCATTTTGAGTGTCACTTTATTCTCTTTTTTGCACCTAGTGTATGGTATTATTATTCAAAACATTCACTCCATCACCCTTATCCCACTGATGCCAGATTTGGATATCAAACTTGCTTTGGTCAATGAAAATGGCACACACAATTCCAGAATAGAAGCTCTATGAGCAATTGTGTAGTTCTCCCATATCCCTCCCTTCCCCATAATACAAGACACACAACTGACAATGCCCAGAGATCTTTCAGGTGATGTCTTAGAATAACAGGACGTGGAGTGGTGGGAAAGCTGGTATGGGATGAACCTGTGGCCTATGATACTCTACAAACCACTCAACTTTGGGAGTAGGACCCTTTCTGTTACGTACCATAATTTAGACTTCGCTTAATGCTAACCATCCTGGAGTTAGTCCACCCAACTCTTTAGGTGTCAGAAGAATACCTTCTATTCTATTCTTACAGACATTGGAATGGATAAAATGTGTGGACCTTCAGCATGCTGTTCTGGCTGTGCTGTCAGGATAGGGATTTCTTGATGACCACTCATTGCAAATAAGCATGGCTAACTCCAGCACGAGAAAATGGATTTCTCAATTAGGATGATAATGAGATAATGCATTCAGAAACATCAAATTGCCTTGAATTCATAAAACACATCATTACTATTATTTTTAAAAGAAAATTTAAACATTTTATTGGAACACAATAAATTTTTTCTCAGAAATATCATGACATTTCATAGTTCAAGCACATCAAGCATTATTGTACAATTGCTACCACAATCAATTTCAAAACATTTTCTTTCTTCTTGAACTCTTTGATATCAGCTCCCCTTTATTCCCTCCCTTCCCTCCAGGAACCCTTTTTCCTCCCTGTAATAGTTTTTTTTTTTAACATATCTTACACATTTCAATATATTCATTCATATACAATTCTGTTGTTCAATCCCATTGAGTAGGGTTATGCAGTCCTCAATGCTGTCTGCTTTCTTTGTTTTGTTTTGTTTTTTGGTGGGGGGCACCACTGCCTTCTGGTGGTCATGGGAGCTACCCAGCCTTGCTCCTGGAGAGCTGCTGCTGGATTTGAACCTCCAAGCCTGTGGGCCGCAGTTCCACACTCAACCACTACGCCACTGGGGCTCAGCCCTTTCCTTTTTCTCTTCCCAGAATGTCAGGGAACCATTACTCCTATTAGTTTCTGAAGGGTTATCTCGCTTGGCTTTATGTACAAAATGATCCTAGATGTACTAAGGACATATACAAATATAACATGATTGGTGAGATAAAACAAATAAAACTACAATAGTAAGGGCATGAAATATTAAAGAACTAGAGGATAGATATGTGGGTTTTGTGTCTTGACTACATAAATGCTTCTTCACATCAATTTGGTTGCCGGTTTTTGAATTTCTGATACCTCTTTCCATTGACACCTCATGATCACACTGAGTGGTGTGCTTCTTTCATGTGGGCATTGTTGCTTCTCTGTTAGATGGCCCCTTGTTTCACTACAAGCCTTTAAGACATCAGACACTATATCTTTAATAGCTGGGCACCATCAACTTTCTTCAACATACTTGCTTATGCACCCGCTTTGTCTTTAGCAATCATGTCACGAAGGTGTGTTATACAATGCTACATTATTAAAATCAACCATCATTGTAGTGATATTACCATTATTCTTAGTCTGGATCATAAATATAAATGGTAATATAATCTTAGGGATAACTCTTGAAATTGGCGGAGTTAATGCTGACTGAGGCTAATATAAGGGGGTATCAAAAAGTCTGTGAAAAATGATGACTTTTGCCCAGGAATTTTTAGAAGCCCCTCTCATGTTTTGATGGGTTTTCACATCTGCATGTTTGGGGGTAGTTCTGGCAAGTATCAGGGAAGAATGTTTTAGAGTGAAAGGAGGACCAGATTTGATCAGTTTCTCTTTGTGGCAGTCATGTGCTTATGTTAATTTTATGATTGAAATGTAGGGGTGGAGTCTAGTCTGTTAATCTGGAGATAGCAATTGAGTAGCCAATGAAGCCTCTGTGTGGACATGGCTTTCTCTTGGTACGTCTCCTGATTTCGGGCATATGGGTTAATACCGGACTTATGACTTTGAACTGGACAGAGCTCAATGTCCTGTTCCTCTTTATATAAGCCTTTTCCTTATATCTGTATGCATGCCTATGAATTTGTTCCTCTATTCTGCCCTGACTTTTCCTTTCGCCCAGGAATAGATTCTTGGCAATGCAACATTAGATGTAAAGCTTTACAACCATACGCTCAGTCTTTCTTTTGAAAAACATGAATGAAGCTATGTTTGAAATATATAACACGATTTTTACATCCTGTTCCTATGAACTAGACTGCTTTCTGTTTCAAAACTGTGCTACTGTAATGGTGGAACATGGCAACTGATCAGGGATGTGGCTTATAACTTGTTTTATGCCTGACTGCAGGCAGTGAAGGGGTTGGCACTGGGAGTGTTCGGAGGCTGGCAGAGGGGTGGAGAGATGACAGTTCACCCAGAAAGCAAGGTGCAGAATAGCTCAGTGGCTGGATTCTTACTGGAGGCAGAGGCTAGCATGAACGTGTCCATAGAAACAAAACCTTGCAAGTTCTTAAGAGATGGCATGGGAAAATGGGCCAGGGTGCCTAATTACATTATCTGAGCAGTAACTGGGTAACTCTTGTGAAATTTTGCAAGATGTGTGTTCTTCATGAGCCAAATTGTCCAAATTCTGTTGTCATCTGGGCTTTCTTTTGGACAGCACAGGAATCAAAAGTCTCTTCTGACAGTTCATTAGTAGCTAAACGGAAAGGAGCCTCAGTGGTGCAAGCAGTGTGTAGTGGACTCCTACCAGAAAGGTTGGTGGTTCAAGCACAGGCAGTGGATCTGGGAGGGGGGGTATCCTGGCATTTTGCTTCTGTAAAGCTTTTAGCTGAGAAAGCCCCATGGGACAGTTCTACTCCGCACATGAGATCACCATGTGTTGTTGGAAAACTTGATGACAGCTCAAAACCTCAACAGTGAAACCTTAGTTTTATGCCTATTGTGTCCTTGTGGGTTCAGAGTGTTTGAAATCAGGGTACCATGAGTTAATACTCTCCTCCTCTTTTAACCCAATATTAAGCCTTTAAGATACCAGACACTATATCTTTTTTTGAGGGGTGGGCATCACTGCCCTCTGGTGGTGGGAGTAGGAGGCCCAGCCTTTGCTCCTGTGGAGTCGCTGCTGGAATCGAACCTCCATCCCAGTGGGTTGAAGTACCACGCACAACCACTGCGCCATCAGAGCTCAGCCCCAAGACACCATATCTTTTCGTAACCAAGAACCATCAGCTTTCTTCACTACTTTTGCTTATGCGAAAGTCTGGTACCTAAGTATCCTTTAATATTCCTTTGCTCGAAATAACCCCATCACCTACCTGCTGGCAGCAGGTACATCCTTCTTCCCCGACTTGACTTTCTCTGCCTCTGCTTCTTTTTTTCCCCCCAAGGCAACTTGGTAAAAACACCTGCTCCATCTCCCTCATCCACTTACCCTGTTGCCTCTTCTTAACACCTTTAACTTCCTTCTGGGAATTACTTTGCTACAAAGCTCTGACTCCATATTGTATTTATTTCAATTGGATCAGAGTCTCAGTAATGCTGGCTCAGAAGCACCAGCTTGGGCCATGAGGGGTTAATTGTTTAGCTTTGCACTTTGGAAGGGAGCACTCTGGAAGCCCCTGGGACGCCAGTCAGCACTGTGGAGGCTAAAGTAGTACTGGTCTGTCCACGTAGAAGCAGACAGGGGTGTGGTTGCACAGTATACTGTCACTGCATTGATGCCATCCAGTGATACATGCAAAAGTAGATGAAATTCTGAATGCTTTCTTTGGATAGTTTTAAAAATCACAATATAAAACTTCTTTTGTAAGATTGGGGATATTTCCGTTTTCTTCGCGATGATAATGTGATTGTTAGTTGCCTGGGCTAGCCTGTTGACCCTGTTCTGTAACTGAATGATCACCTGAGCCCCAGACTCTGGGGAACAGAGATCATCATGTACTTTCCCCCAAGCTCAGTCTGCGCTTCCATCCACTTAGTTGCTCCGGTCAATAGATAGAGAAACCCTCCTTGATTCTTCATTTTCTTGCCTTCAAATTTGCTACTTCTGGTAGCCTTATTAGGTTTATCTCCAAATTGTACAGGCATTTACTCATGGTTCACTAGCATTCCTGCTACCACCCCCTTCCAGATGACCTTTATCCTTCACCTTTATTGCAATGGCCTCCATTGTTGCCTTGAAGGGTGCATGTTGCCATCACATGACAAAACTGAGCTTTGGAAAGTAACATATGCATCAGATAATATGACTCTTCTGATTAAAATTATGCAGTGGTTCCACAGGCTTGTGAGAATAATATCCAAATTAGATCTCTTCTTTTTTTCCTGTATTAATCTGATACCATTCTCTCTTATATTCACATTTCTCTAGCCACACTGACATTCCTTGTGTTCATTGAGCAAGCCGGTACAATCTTTATTTCCTATAACCTTTATTTTCTTGATTGCTCTTCACCTAACTCTTTGCAAATCTGGGTTTTAAATAAGCATTCTGATTGTCACCCAAGCATCACTTGCTCAGAAAGATCTCAGGTTATCTCTGTTCTACCCTCTGTTATGCTCTCATTTTATTTCCTTGTTTTAATTTTCTTCAGAGCAGCTTCCTGTATAAAAATGTTTTGTTTTCCTATGTAAAAGTTTGCTTTCTGGTTTTGTTTCTTTACCAGAGAAGCTGTAATGGGTACGAGTATCTGACTCACTGTGTTAGTCCGGGTAGACTAGAGGAACAAATTCATAGACATGCATATGGATATAAGGGAATGGTTTATATACAAGAGGAATGGGACATTGAGAAAGCATCCCAGCCCAGTCCAGTTCAAAGTCATAAGTCCAATATTAACCCATATGACCGATATCAGTCAATAAAGTCTCCTTCGGACTCACGATGTCATAGACCACTGGGTGCAGAGTCCCAGCGCTGGCAGGGTTCCCCTCATGGCTCCTCGCTTCCAGGGCTCAGGGTCCATCAACAGCATCCAGTGGTAATAGAAGCAACTCATTGTTGGCAGGGGTCTCCCCATGGCTTCTCCAGCTTCAGAGGTCTGGTTCCATCAGGGCAAGGCCATATGGCTTCTCCTCCAGCTGCTGCAGCAGCTCGGACGCTGCCATCTTCTCTTGTCTGTAATTCCTTGTCTCCGAGACTAACTCCCAACAACTAGGGAGACAGCTTCTCATCTTCACAAGGGAAATATCACGAGATTTCCCAGAAGTCTCAGGAGAAAGCCATGCCCACACAGAGGCCTCATTGGCTTCTCAATGGCTATCTCCAGATTAACAGGCTAGACGGCACCCCTACATCTCAATCATAAAATTAACATAAGCACATGACTGCCACACTCACCATCGATCCCTTCCATCACGAACAGGGGAGGGCCTTTTATGAACACAGGGAAATCCTTGCTGATGGCATATTTAAAGAAGGGGAAAAGGGAAGTGAGAAACTCCTAACTTAGTTTTCCTTTTTTGTATTTGGTATCATGCTTTTTTAGTCATCAGATTTCTCTCTTTTGACCTGCTCAAAGACTGCTTTGGAAAGCATGGAGTTTGTTTCTCAGGGACTCTTTTTGTTTCTTTTAGTTCAGGCTCTTGGGGTCATTCAATTTTTCAAGTGCTTTCTATTCATTTTACTCCATGAAAATTGAACTACTATTTTTTGCTACAGATATTTTTTATTTACAACATGACAAGAAGGAAATTGCAATTTTCACTTAATGCATGCATAAAGAGGATAGACCTGTCTGTCTGTATCATCTATTTATCTGTTTATCTATATTACCTATCATCTTCTATATCTATCATCTATCATCTATCTATCTATCTATCTATCTAACTATCTATCTATCTATCTATCTATCAATCATCTATGTATCTATCTATCATCCATCCCATGTAAGGGAAAAACTTTTCTGAGAAGGAAAACTCAAATATTTTTCATTAAAATAAGCAATAGAAAAGTGATGGTCCTGCATCCTGTCAAAAGTTGGAAATTGTAAGATGGAGGACAAGGCAGTCCTATTGAGTTCTGGCTGTCACAGTTTCCACTGTCTATAATTTTGACCAACTACGAATAGAAGAAATGAAAACAAAGCAAGTCTGCATTCTCTGGGACTTTTCCCAGCACAGGAGCTTAGGTCTCTACTTCAAGTGTATGCTTCTGGTTCACAGGTGACTTTGCTCAGAGCAATGGTGAAAGGACCCAGGCTCTTCTCCTTGAGGTTCCCCCACATCATCCAGGTCACTAGGGGATTGAAAAGGGAATAGAAGATGAGGCTATAGAAGCTTTGGGGTCAGAGTTATGTTCTCTGGCAAGATCTCCTATACCTTGCTATCCCTAATGAGGGAGAATGGTTAATGCAATCTAGCTGTAAACCAAGAAGGAAAAATCGCAATTTTCTGGTATGTGTCTTAGTGAATATATTTTTCAGTCTGCTATGTTTACTAAACAAAAGGATATCCATTTATTAAAAAAGTATTGTGAATTTTGTGAATGTTTACCGAACAGATAAAAAGAGTTTTACATTCAACAGTTTGTACACAGTCTTGTTTCATTGTTGCAATGCCTTCAATACTCTATCACATTGCCTCCTATGCATGTGAAAGTTGGACATTGAATAAAACAGACAAAAGAATTGATGCATTTGAATGATGGTGCTGGTGAAGAGGATATTGAAAGTACAATGGACAGCTAACAGGATAACCAAATCTGTCTTTGAAATACCACTAAATGCTCTTTAGAGGCAAGGATGGTGAAACTTCCTCTTTTGTACTTTGGACGTGTTGTCAGAAAAGACCAGTCCCTGGATAAGGACATCACGCTTGGTAAAGTTGCGGGACAGTGAAGAAGAGGAAGGCTCTCAATAATGATTGACAAGAGGCTGAAATCACGGCCTCAAACATAAGCACAGGTAAGAGACGGGTACAAGCCTAGCGGTGTCTCACTCTCTTGCACATGGGTCACCATGAGTCTTCACTGACCAGAGGGCACCTCACAACAACAACAACAACAACAACAACAACAACAACAACAACAACAAACCTGCTTCTTCCCTGCATTGTCTGTTTCCCCTCTTTCTCCTTTCCTAACCCTTCCGAACACTGCAGTTGGATAAAGCCTGCCCTTTTGACCTCCAGTGGTTAATCAGTCAAAGGAGTTTGTCTCTTTTTACTCTTCCTGGGGTGACAGAGTCTGGTAGAACCCCTAATACTATGACCCTTAGCTGAAAACTAAACTTTTCCCCTTGGCTCACTTTTTCAGCCAAATAATAGGTGTATAAGGTAAACAAAAACACTGGAAAAGAGTCAACTCTCGAAGACAGAGTTGAGTTTCCCCCAGGAGAAAGGTCAGGAGGCAGGCAAGGAGAGGAAACAAGGACAAATCGAAACAGTCAACACAGGAAGGAAGTGGGAAGAGTGTTTTCAGGTTGTAGGGACTGCAATTGATGTACCAAATCAAAGCATAGATGACTAGTTGAATGGAAAACTGATTTGCACTGTAAACTTTCCTCCACAATCGAACATTCAAAAGAAGAAAGAAAACCTAATTCACCAAATGTTGCAGTCACTGTCAGTTTCAGAATTGGGAGGGTAGGGATGGAGTCTAGCCTGTTAATCTGGAGGTAGCCATTGAGACTTCTGTGTGGGCATGGTTTTCTCCTGAGAATTCTGGGA
Organism: Nesogale talazaci; assembly: GCA_004026705.1. Lineage (NCBI taxonomy): Eukaryota > Metazoa > Chordata > Mammalia > Afrosoricida > Tenrecidae > Nesogale > Nesogale talazaci. Next base: position 242,198 of record PVJH01000239.1, on the reverse strand, counting down.
AATCTGGTGGTATTTCCCTCTTGATGCTGAGGGATTTATCACTCTGCTCCTTGGAGACGCTCTACTGACAAGACACAAGGCTGACTCCCTGGAAGACATTGCAGCTGACAAGACACATGACAGCAGGCTGATAGACTTTGAGCCTTGGAAATGGAAGGAGCCATTAGGAGACCCCTGCCAGCACTGACATACTTCTACCAGCACTGGATACATAAGAGTCTGCACCCACTGGCCTGTGATTGTCCTGGCATTATTGCATGTGCTTCATGAGTCTGAAGAGGACTAATGAATTGGTATCAGATATATAGGCTGGGATCAGACTTAGGGACTTGAACTGGACTGGGCTGTGAAGCTTTCGCAGTTCTATTCCTCTTGCACATAGACCTCTCCCTTATATACATATGCATATTTATGAATTTGTTTCTCTAGTCTACCCAGATTGACACACCAAATAATTGGGGAGATTAAACATGGCATGAGACAGTACTTTTTAAAGATTAAAGCAGTATGGCTGAGCCCCGGTGGCGTAAGTGGTTGAGTGCGGGACTGCGGCCCACGGGCGTGGCAGTTCAAATCCAGTGGGGGATCTCAGGAGCAGTGCTGCGTAGCTCCCACGACCACCAGAGGCAGTGATACTCCCCCAAAAATAGATAAATAAAAACATTGCTTTCATGATGGACACAATGAGAAAGAAATTCACTGAGAGAGACAAGTATTTACTTGAGTATAAGCCAACCTGAATATCAGCCGAGGCACCTAATTTTACCACAAAAATTGCATTAAAAATGTGCTGGAGGGCTGAACCCCAATGGCGTAAGTGGTTGAGTGTGGGACTGCTGCCCGCAGGCACGGTGGTTCAAATCCAGCAGCGGCTCTCAGAAGTGGCACTGGGTAGCGCCCATGAACACCAAAGGCAGTGATGCCCACCACCCCCCCAAAAAAAAAGATTAAAGTAGTATAACTTGGATTGCAATAATATTTGATTATAGTGATATAAGTACATGTTATTATAGCAACAATTGATATTCTTGAAATCCTTAGTCGTGTTTGGAATACTTTTCAGATGTTCATGTCTCCAAAGTAAAGTACTTGCACATAGGTGTTTGCATGTATCTTCTAATAGAAATCTATATGTAACAGCATAGGTTTTGAGTCGTTGTTTTGTGTTGGACCCTTTGTTAATCACTGACAGTTTATAGACATGGGCCTTCTGTGTAGTAAATCTCTAGGAGACACTCCTCATGTCATAAACTTGGTGATTGGCATTTACTGGAATCATATGTTATAAAGTTACAAAGTTGTACTTGGTAACCCTACCAAAGACACATATGAAATGATCCTAACTCTTGATTCATTGTTTCAGCAAATATTACTTAAGCTGAATCCTGTGTAAGGTCTTGGGGATCCAAAGATGATTTGACCATCAGTTTTCTCTAGAACTTCACAGAGAAAAGAGGAAGAGAGCCTTTTAATCAAATAATGGAAAGGAAGAATTGTTACATCTTAGGATTTAAGCAGTTTTCTCATGTAGGTCAGTGTGTAATCAAATGGAATTCATGCATTATATCCACCCACCCATCTACCCACACCTGACGGCATCAAAATCTAACTCTTGTTCTCATCACAATGAGTGCAAAATTGTGTGGGGGTTGTTGGAAATTTTTCTATATGTTACTTTAGTTCTTAGTCTTTTCATTTTGTTACATTTTATAATGTATATGATATAGCAATAAAGTAGCACACATACATTTTATTATAGGCAAACATTTACACAGAGAAGGTACATGTTCACAAACTTATCAACTGGAAGTGTGTAAGTAAAAACACATCACAACTTTAGATGACAGGGCAGGTAGTGGGGAGATGGTAATTAGCTGTGGATGATATAAGTAAATTGATATGTCAAGAAATTCAAGTTCTGGAGGCCATGTTGTCTGGAGATATCTGGAGGCAGGAAAAATGTTGCTTAAGTCACTGATGGTCTCTTGAGTTCTCAGCTTGGCCAAGGTAGGTCGAAGAGAGAAAGCATTATTGAGAACATTAAGATCGGAACCTGTCCAGTATTATTTTGTCTCTTCAATCACTAGCAATCAAGTCATATCTAACTCTTCATTGTGGCTTCTCTCTGAGAATGCCAATGCCTTGTATTACTTCAGACAAATTTATTTTGGTCTGCTGTTTGGGGCTTCTGTCAGAGGAGCTTGATCAGGTTCCCTGAGGCCAGGCCTGTGAGGATATGCTTATATTATTGCTCAGTGATGCTCATCGGTCTGAAGCAATCACATTGTGACACCAGTCAGCTCATTGTACAAGTATTTTAGAATTTAACAATGTCACATAGAAAGGCATTATACATCCATTGTCTATAGTGCTTAGAATTTTTTAATGTAGCAAAAAGGAAGAATGAAAAAGCTTTTTAAAAATCCCATTGATTTTGTCGGGCCAAGTATATATTTCAGAGTTGTAAATAAAAATTAGCATTGGCTTAAACTGGTTTTTGTTCTTAACACCAAGATTCTCATTTTCTAGACATGTCTAGTAAGCAAAGCAACTAACTGAGTTTTGTATTGTGCCTTTGTCATTGTGACTGGCAAAGCAATATTTGCTTTGGCAGATGCTTCTTGGCGAAGGTTGCCCAGGATTGTGAGAATTATATACCCAACACAATTAAAGAGGGGGATAAAAGGGTTTAGTAGCAAGATTGTACCCAGATTTGGGGAATGAATTAGTAATCTTGGCTTTGCCAATATTTTATGAACTTCTACAAGGAATTTCATCTTTCTGAGCTTTTCATGTTTAATAATAATTGATTAATTCTTATCTTAGGCATTTATTTTAAGTGCTTCTCTAAGAATCAGTGTAGGTGAAAAGATCTATGGCAGTGTCTAGCACAAATGAGGTTCTCAATAAATCTTGTTTAAATTTGAATACAATAAATACTCAATTAGACAAAAATCATTAGTAAGATTCTGTGGTTTAGGATATGTGCCAGTAGGCAGTGTGGCAGTCACCTAATTTGGTGTCAATTTGAGGAATAAGAGTGTAGGGTTGGGGTTTAACTGTCAATCTGGAGATAGCCAATGACACCTCTGTGTGGTCATGGTCTTCTGAGAATTCTGAGAAATGTGGTAATTCCTTCTTGGAAGCAGGAGACATTGTCTCTTTTGGTTCACTTCCTTGGAGACACTTGACTGACAAGGTTGGCTCCCTGTGAGACATCCCTGAGGAGAAGTCATATGGACCTACTCTGATGGCGTCAGATACTTGGACCTAGAGAAGCCACGTGGAGGCTCCTGCCAGGCTTGAGATACTTACAATGCTACTAGATCCAAAGATTTTCTACCCACTGACTTGTGATCATTTTGCATTTGGCATCATTGCATGCACTTTGTGAGTCTGAAGAGGATTTATAGATTGGTATCAGACATATGGATTAATATCAGACAATGACCTTGGACTAGACTGGGCTGGTATACTTTCTTATGGTACAATTCCCCTTTATATAAAATTCTCTTTTATATACACATGTATGCTTATGAATTTGTTTCTCTAGTTTACCCAGACTAACAACAGGCAGAATGGGCAAGACTTATTCTTGGAATCTGCAGGAAAGATGCCTTAAATATGGGGATCTTGCAAGTCATGGGCAATGACAGCGTGGGGTGGTGAGTTTTTGATGGGGAGGTTTAGAGTGTTATGTGAAAAATCTAAGCTGAGACCATAGCAGTGAGTGGGGCAAGAAGAAGGGTGAGAGGGGGATTGTTACAGCAGTTGGAGACCATGTCTTTAAAGACCTGGGGCTGCAAACAAGCAAAGGGGGCACTAAGTATGTTCAGAAACTGCTCTGAGAGAGAGTTTTGAGTGCAGAGAGGCAGGATTCAGAAGACTTGTAAGCTTTGTGAAGCTTGGATTCTATTAAAAGAGGGATGGATTGTTGTTGAAAGGATTTAAAGAGAGATAATATAATCTGATTGGTAGTAGTGGCAGTCATGTGCTTATGTTAATTTCATGATTGTAATGTAGGGGTGGAGTCTAGCCTGTTAATCTGGAGATAGCCATTGAGTAGCCAATGAGGCCTCTATGTGGGCATGGATTTCTCCTGAGACTTCTGGGAAATTGTGTGATATTTACCACGTGAAGATGAGAAGTTATCCTCCCTAGTGGTTGGGAGTTAGTTCTGACGACGATGAATCACAAACAAGACAAGATGGCAGCGTCTGAGAAGCTGAAGGAGCCGGCAGAGAGACCACATGGCTTTGCCTTGATGGAGCCAGACCTCTGAAGCTGGGGCAGCCACATGGAGACCTCTGTCAGCAATGAGTTGCGTCTGCCACCACAGGATGCTGTTGATGGACCCTGAGCCCTGGAAGCGAGGAGCCATATGGAGACCCCTGCCAGCTCCAGGATTCTGCAGCCACTGACCTATAACTTTGTGAGTTGGAAGGAGACTTTATTGACTGATTTCGGGCATATGGACTAATATCAGACTTAAAACTTTGAACTGAACTGGGTTGGAATGCTCTCTCTGTGTTCCATTTCTTTTGTATATAACCCCTTTCCTTATATCCATATGCGTGTCTATGAAATTTGTTCCTCTAGTCTACCCGGACTAACACAGTAGTTTTGCAAAAATCATTTGCATCAGTAGGGACAGAATGTAGCAGTGGGTGCAGGGCCAGGAGTGTCAGTCTGTTGCATTGACTGAATTAACGTGTAGTGGTGCAGGTGGAGAAACATGGACTGGAAGTGGCACCAGGATTCATTGGTTGCATGTGAAGAGAGAGATTGGCTATTGCCCGAAAGGTGAATTTTGAATGAATCTCTGTGACTACAAGAGAACTTCCAAATGTTCATAGAAAACTATAACTGAACACCAATGAAATTTATTGATTCCTCATCACACTCTCATGGCAGACTTTGGATTCTTTCCTCCTGGTATTAATAATAGCACTTTGTTCCAACTTTTATTAGCGTGTCTTGACATAGGCTCTTAATTATTACTCACACATTTTCTACATTTAGAGATTTCCAAAGCCAAGTCTATACATCTGACTCACTTTAAAATCCCAAGACCCAACCCAGGGGCTGGCACCACAAGCCCAGAAAGGACTTTCCCACTGAACTGATAAATAACTGTGGATGAGTCAACTTGGAAGCATTTGATATAATATTTTTATGTATTCATCAATGCTACACTTTTAAGGTGGAAACAGCCAAATTGATATGTGTTCCAGCTACAGCTTTGCCATAAAAGCTGTACATACAAGAACCTTCTCCTTTGATTCTTCATATGGAAATGATTTATGAAAGGTCAGGCTTCTTTGAAGCCTCGCTAACCAGATTTAGTTCATCAGGTAGATTAGGGCTCACATTGTGAAGCTTTCAACATTATGAAGGTTGTGCTTCGTGTATGAGTAATAAACCAATACTTGTACTTGTTTAGGGTTGTAAGTATGGAAATAATCATTCTCGTTATCACCACTAGAATGTGAGCTTCATCTGGGCGGAGGATATTATCTGTTTTGTTTACTATTGTATCTTAAGGACCTCACCTAGAGTTGATGCTTAATACGTATTTGTGAATGAATAAGGTAGGACCCATTGTTTTTCTGCATAGCTGAGAAAGCTACCATAATCTTTGTTCCAGGCAGCGAGCTGACATAATGTTTGTACTTGCTGTTTTAAACCTTGAGGCACATGGATAGAGTGCTCGATTGCTAATTGATAAGTTGTCTCTTTGCACCTTCCAGTTCCTCTGTGGGGAAAGACTCGTCAGTTGGCTGCTGTCAAGATCACTGCTGTTCAAGTCCTGTCGGGCTGGTCTACTCTCCCCGATAGTGTCAATATGATTTGGAATCAATTTGATGTTGGTGGGGTTGGTTTAGTTTTGATTTGCTCTCTAATTGGTCAATAAGAAATGGAAGCTAATCATAAGAGAACCAGGATTCAATCTTAGATCCTCCTGAGAAAATGTAATTCCTAGTCCCATGCATGTTCCAGAGGAAAAGGAACTTCGGCCAATTTCGTTTGTATTATTATTATTATTATTTTTACCATGCTGCATTTCTTTGGTTAGGCGCCTGTTTGCTCTAGTTCTAGTCTGAGCTGACTTTTTTTTTTTTTTACCCAGAAGTCATATTTCTCCAAATGTGTACTTGCCTGACACCCCAACTCAGCATTTTATGGTGGCCATAGCAAGTGGAACATCCTTTCCCAATTGCAGACAAACCACGATATATAACCATTCTCAGGATGCGAAAGACTGTTTAGCCGCTGTCCTTCCTGGAGCTGTCCTTCTGAAAGTCCACCCCAGACTGGGTGATTGGTCTTACGTACGAGAGGCCTGACTACTGTGCACTGGTCTGGAGTGCAGGCCATCAAAGGAAGTCTGTTTAATGACAGTTCTAAGTATAGAAATCAAAGAAATACATTTCACTTGAATAATTAAAACAATGTCAGCAGATCCCCCCTCATGATGCATGCTGGACCTCATTTGGTTTCCAAAGTTATTTGCATTTTTGCTTTGTATTGTTTTGTTTGTATTTATTAAAGTGTATGTCAGAGGTATTAGGTCATTGGGAGGGTCACCTTCTTGTAATTGTGTTATCTGTTTTTTCATTTTTTCGGTATGTGAAACCCAGGATTGATGAACCTATAGAGATGGCAAGTAGGATAAGGGTTTCAGGGGGAGGGGGCATAGTGGTGGTGGCGGACTAAAAGGAATTCTTGTAGAAAAGGAATACTTGGGAACTGATTGTGATAGTAAATGTACATTCCTGCTGGGCATTATCGAACTATGGAATGGTATGACATGTATGAATTTATAATTGATAATAAATTAATTTTTTAGAAAAGAAAAATATCTAAGTAACTTTGTAGTTTATACATGCATAGTCTCTCTCTACTTCCAAAAAGTTTTTCTAGATTTGCTTTGATGAAGTAGAGCTAATTTCCAGTTATTAATTTTAATACTGTTTGCTATTTATATGCTAGATAAAAATTGGAGAGTTCCTATTAGTGTTCTTGAAAATACCCCAAAGGTAGGAGCTTTGTCTAAGGAGGCAATGGAAAATCAGTGCTTATTGAATTATTAGTTCTGGTTAGGTTCAAACACAGGCTTCTTGGTAAGGGTCTTCTCTATATGTGCATATGCATGCACACATATACGTTCTTATGTATACACATATGCATATGTATATGTATAGGTATGTTTACAATGTGTTCAGATTATTTCTTTGATTTTTAGGCATAACTTACAACATATTTTTAATATAGATAATGAATATTCATGACATGTAGGAATTGGCCAAACTACCAAAAACTTTAACTGGGAAGCACACAATTTGTTGGCTATATTACAACCCAATTTCATGGTTCTTCCTTCTGCCAAAGTTGAGGACCTATTATTGAAGATCCAGAGGGGTCACTTAACTGTTTTATTCTATTTAGAGTAGCATTTATCACTTGCTCCACAATGATGTTGTTTAAATATGTTGAGAACCATGTTGTATGCCAGATATCAAAATTGCTAAAAATGGTGCGAAAAGCTCTGAAGAAACTGCTTAACTTAGCATCTCTTAAGTATATTTCTATAGTCACCTAATTCATTTCAAGACATGACATCTATTATCATTTCATGAGAATAGTATTTTGTAAGTGGTTCTTAATGTGTTTGCTATATACTTATAGACTCTACTCATGTTTATAAATTTGGAGATTCCCCCAAATATCTGGGTATTTATATTACATCTGTCCAGATTTTTTGTAATGACTGTAGAGAGTTGCAAAAATGTGAGGCATTTTTTGCAATACGAACTGCTATAAAACCTACTGGTTTTCTTTCCTTCATATTTTGCCTAATGCATTTAAAATGATTATGAGGATGATCATGCTTTTACTCACTAATTTTGATAAAGTTTGAGTGTGTGATCTTTAAGCATGCTTATGCATAGAATAGAATACAATGACAATAAATATTTATACACCATGGTGTAGAGCAAGTTTTTATAAGCCTTTCTCAAATTCTGATGCCTTGTTCTTCTTCATGCAGTCCAGATTTTCTAATTCTTTTTCCACCATACAAATGGAGTAAGTGTGGAGGAAGGATACAACTCTGACACATACTTTTCCCAATTTTAAACATGTAGTATTCCCTTGTCCTGTCTGAACAACTGCCTATTGCTCCATGTATGGGTTCTATAGGCATTTGTTTGCTGGAAGTATGGACAACTTGAAGTACTTGCTGATGAAGAGAAGTGCTTATAGCCTTCCATGTGGATTATAACTTTCTGTAAAGAAAACAAAAATCACAACTGAACCAATAGGTAACATCATGATAAATGCAGAAAAGATTAAAGTTGTCAAGGATTTTTGTCTTGCTTGGATCCACAGTCAGCGCTCATGGAAGCAGCAGTTGAGATCAAACAACTTATTGTAGTGGGTAAATCTGCCGCACCAGGTGTCCTAAAGTGTTGAAAAAAAAAAGATGATGTCCCTTTGAGGACTAAGGTGCACCTTACCCAAGCCATGGTATTTACACTGGCTTCAGATGCATGTGGAGGTTGAACATTGAATAACAGCGACCAGAGAGAAATCAATGCATTTGAATTATGATGCTGTGGAAGAATATCGAAAGTATCATGGACTACCAATAGAAGCAACAGGTATTTCCTGAACAAAGTACAGCCAATGTTCTTCTAAGAAAGAGAGCGAGACTTTGTCAACACTTACTTTGGACATGTTGTCCGTAGAGACCAGTCCCTGGAAAAGTACATCACATTTGAGAAATAAGATGGATTGACAGTGGCTTTAACAATGGGCTCAAAAAGAGCAATTATGAGGTTGGCCCTAGCTTGGGCAGTGTTTTGTTCTGTTGTCCATGGGGTCACTATGAGTTTGAACCTACTCAGCAGTGCTTAACAAACCACATATTGTTGCATGTGAAACACACACACATCAGCTTAACTGCCTTAAAATTCCCATAATATACAGATTCTCACTATAGAATATTTTATAGATGAGGAAACTGAGGCCTAGAGAAATGAAGTAGCATGCCCAAGATTCAGAACGAAGTCTTGAACTCAGGTAAATGAGATCCCCTCCTGGTTTATGGTGCTCTTCATGATGATGTTCACTCCTTAGACACACTCATGAGAGCCCTGGAGGTGCTGTGGTATAAATCTTAGACTTCTAACCCAACGTTGGCTGTTCAAATTCACCAGCTGATCCTTGGGAGAAAGCTGAGTCTATGCATATACTCCTTAAAAATTTTACAGCTCCGAGTCAGAATCGACACCATGTCAGTGGGATTGGTGTTTTGGTTTATCTTACACAAGGTACCCTCATTGGTATGCAGAGCAGGTTTCTTGAAGTCAGAGTTTTATCTGTTTTGTTTTGTTCCTGAATTCTCAGCATTATCTTCTTTATCACATTTACTGCCATTGAGTCAGAGTGACCCCATCTAATGTTTCAGAGATGTTAAATCTTTATAGGAGCAGATAGCCTCATCTTTTCCCCAGATAGTTTTCAACCACAGATTTTGCAGTTAGCAGTCCAGTCTGTTTATCTGACAGTGACCAAGGGCTCCTTGTTTAGCACATAGTCAAAACCAAGCGAAGGTCATTGACATCGAGTCAATTCCAACTCAGTGTTGGGTAGAATTGCTCCTGTGAGATCCTGGGATGGTAATTTCATATAGGAGCAGAAAGCCCTGTCTTTTTTCCCTGAAGTAACTGTTGGTTTTGAACTTCTGTCCTTGTGGTTTGCAGCCCAGTGCATAACTTCTATGCCACCAATGCTCCTTTTAGTACATAGTAGCTGCTGAATAAACATGTTTTGAGCATAAGTAAATAAAGCAGTCATTGTTACTCATAGCTAAGTTTGTGTATTTTATCTATTTACTTGCTAAATGCTTGATATGTTTTGGCAATTTAGATTTTAATTGCGTTTTTATTCTCATTATAATGATGAGAAAATTGTGTCTAGGAGAAATCAAGTGGCTTATCAGAAATGGCCTGGCTAGTTACAGGTGAGACTCTTGATTTTAAGATCCTGTTTCGCATCTCTCTAAGAAGGAATTGAGGCTCAGATGATATACAAAGGAGCTTCAGAAAGTTCAGGGAAAATTTGAATTGGAAGATCATGGGATTTTTCTATAGAATTTTAGGGCCTTTCCTAATTAAGGCTAGATCTTATCTTAAGTCCAATGATTCTATATCAAATCCCATCCTTTCTCTGTATCAGATTGTCCTGTTGCAGACACATGCTGCTGCCAACAGAATGCCACCTGTCTCGCCTCAATGGCAGTCACTATGCTAAGGAATGTTGATGCACAGCTTCATTTAGTGCGCACAGATATATGAGGGACTTCCTGCTATTATTTTCCTAAAACCAATGCACCTCACACCAACCTTATGAGCATTGCTTTGTGTCTGATTCAGAGAAACCTGACAGGACAGAGAGAGACTCCCCTGCATGGTCAGCAGCTCTGTGTGTAGCCCGGTACACCACCAGGCCTCTCAGAGAGGCAAAATCACGTTTGCAAGGCACTCCTACCAGGTTAAACTAGCCTGTCTTGGGCTGTATGAAAATGAAGCAAAACTGGAGAAGCAGATGTCACCTAGGTGTTCTGCCACTTCACTTCTCCTGCCCCCTGCCCCCTCACCCCCACCCCACTTCCCGTGGGTCCTGGAGGTCGGACTTGGACACTGTATCTAGGGGGCATTTTGGTTAACTCTAGATCGACACAGATAAGAAATAAGTTGTTGTCCCTGGTCCCTCTGGACCATACATTGGGACTTGTTTTCTTTTATATAGATTTTATTGGGGGTTCTTAGTGCTCTTGTAACATTCAATACATTGTTCGTATTAAGCATGCTTCTACACATGTTACCACATTCATCTATAAACATTTTCTACTTGAACCTCCTCCCCACCGCCAGCAAAAGCTCTTCTTTCCCTCTTTCCTCTAGTTCTTTATTTTTTTAAGTTCCAACTCCCTATATTTCTCCTTCCCCCTTCTCCTCCCCCATGAACTCCCAATAATTTACAAATCGTTATTACCTCTTCATATCGTACACTGTCCAATATGTCACTTCACTCTCACCCGCCCCCCCCCCCCCGCCCCCACCCTGTTGTCTGCACCCTGAGGCTTGTTTTCTTAATTCCTTCCTCCTTTCCTCTACTCTGGAATGCTTCTGACCACGTGTAGCAGAATTCTCTTCCTGGCCTGACTCTCTATGGACTGTCACGCTTTCTTTCCATTAAGACCCAGGAATCCTGTCTGCCTCCATAACTTTCTCCCCAGGAGACCCTTCACAATCATCTACCCACACTTGGCTATCTGCTCAAGTTCTCTCTTCTCTAGTCGCCCCATCCCCTCAAGTCTTCCTCACTATCAATGTTATTGATGCGGGGTGCTTACTGTAACCAATGGGCATGCTGTTTGTAATGGCCACAGGAAGTTGCACTCTAGAAGGAAGGAATGGACTTTGGCAAGGCCCCCAGCACACTTACCTGGGAAAAACAACAGTTTTAAGTGAAAGGATTAATTGGAAACCTCTGAGGTATGCTTCATTCCTGGTTGACTGAACCAAATTCTTGTCGTGAAAGGTCAATGCGTTTTTCCATAATTTTTTAACTGCTCTGCAAAAGAAACAGTAAGTTTTTCCATTTATTTGATTTATAAATCTCCCGTCAGCTTATTTAGTAAGCAGCTGAACATAATTAATCCATGACTTTGTTTTAGGAAAAGAAAAACTCTGTAACCCAAAAGAGAAAACGTAGGCAGAAAAGTCATTTTATCCCTTCCTGAGGACAATGCTTTGGAGGATGTGCCTGTGCATTCCATGCCATATAACTATTCCTCCTTATAGTGGCAGAGAGGAAGGGACGAATTCTCTGGAAAAAAAGAGATGACATCATATTCCTTGTTGCATTTCTAACCTAGTACTGCACATGATACAACCAATTAGTCTGTTTCCCACAATCTCTAGGATTCAGGAAGGGAGGGAAAAAATGAGGAGCCGATACCAAGGGCTCAAGTAGAAAGAAAATGTCTTGATGATGGCGATACATGTACAAATGTGCTTGGCACAATGGATGGATTGTGCTAAGAGCTGTTTGAGGCCCCAAATAGAATGGTTTAAAAAACAAACAAAAACAAAACCAGGTATGGAGTTGATCCTGATGCATGGCAAGCCCATAGAGCAGAGCTGTAAATCTTCAGGGGAGCAGACCGCCCCGTTTGTCGCTCATGGGGGTGGGCTGGAGGTTGGGGGGGCTGGTGAATATCAACCACAGGCCTTGTAGTTAGCTGCCAACCATTCAACTACTGTGGCACCAGAACTACCTTATTAAAACTAGGGGATTCTAAAATTTATCAGAAGGATGCTTTATTTTTTTCTCTCTCTCTCCCTTCTTTATCCAACATTTATTGAGCACCTCTTTTTATCAGGTTCTTTTCCAGATGCCAAAGCTACCAGAAGGCAGCAGATAACATTTCCTGAGTCCTTCCGAGCATCAGAGATGGGGCTGGTTCCTGTCACAGATATTATTTTATATACATGTCCTAGTACACCATATGGTGATTTCATTGTCCTAGCTTTTAGAGACAAAGATTGTCATTCAGATTATAGCCCATATATGCCTTTTAAAAGTTTATTTTTAAACATCTCTTGTTCCTGTACTTGACTGAGCAGCATAGTTGTCTGGTATGTATTTAGTTCTCCTCCAGATGCAGGAAAAGGAACCCTGGGGGTGAGCTATTATGAGTTGAGCTGCTAACTACAAGGTCAGCAGTTTGAAACCACAAGCAGCTCCTTGAGAAAACGGTGAGGCTCTCTGTTTCCATCAAGAGGTACAGTCTAGGAAATCCACTGGGACAGTTCAACCCTGTCCTATGGGGTCAAGGTGAGTCAGAATTGACTCCATGCCTGAAAACTTGACTTGAGTTTTCAGATTCAGGATTAGAATAAAATCTTTAGACACTCAAATCACTGAGCTGTTGGTACTGTAGTTTTAAGAGCTATTAAAGATATGATAAGGATGATTATATAATTGGTTTTGTTTTTCCTCATGATGAGTATTGAGAACTCTAAAAAATGCTGCGGTCTTAGCATGTGGAGCTGTCCACACAAAGTTCCGCAAGGTGGGTGGAGGTTTTAAAGAAGAGACGTCCATTTTCTTACTGGGCTACCTGCTAGAAGTCTGCACTCTGAGCCCCCTGGGGCAGCACCTTGCCTTCTTCAACATTTGTCGCTCAGATATTCTTGGCTTCCAGTCTGAGCCCCAGATACTCTATTCTCCTCTGTGCGGCTTTGCCCATGTCTGTGGTGCTCTTGCCTCACAGATGCCATTCAGGAGAGCTAAGGATCCACCCATAGTCCAGTATGATTTCTCTGAAAGATATCCCCATTTCTCCAAAGAAGATCTCACTCATTGTGGCAGTCATATGTTTATGTTAATTTCATAATTGAGATACAGGGGTGGAGTCTAGCCTGTTAATCTGGAGATAGCCATTGAGTAGCCAATGAGGCCTCCATGTGGTCATAGCTTTCTCCTGAGACTTCTGGGAAATCCCATGATATTTCTCTCATGGAGATGAGAAGCTATCTCCCCAGTTGTGGGGAGTTAGTTTCAGAGACAATGAACTATGGACAAGACAAGATGGCAGCATCCCAGGAGCTGAAGGAGCCAGAGGAGAACCCACACAGCTTTGCTCTGATGGAGCCAGACCTCTGAAGCTAGAGAAGCCACGTGGAGACCTCTGCCAGCGATGAGTTGCTTCTGCCACCACTGGATGCTGTTGATAAACCCTGAGCTCTAGAAGCAAGGAGCCATGAGGAGACCCCTGCTAGCACCAGGATTCTGCACCCACTGACCTATGACTTCGTGAGTCGGAAGGAGACATTATAGACTGGTATAGGGTATGTGGGCTAATATCGGACTTATGACTTTGAACTGGACTGGGTTGGGATGCTTTCTCAGTGTCCCATTCCTCTTGTCTATAAACCAGTCCTTATATCTGTATACATGCCTATGACTTTGTTTCTCTAGTCTACCCAGACTAGCACACTCACAGTCACAGGTTAGGATTCCAGCATACTTTTTTGGAGCAATACAAATCAATCCATATTAAGTGTATCAGGGGCTTCAACAAGCTCATGGGAAAAATCTATTATCATTTAACTCCACATTTTCTAAACACTTTGTGTAGCTCTACCGCAAATCAATCTTTCTTCATCCTCTGCCCTTCCAAACCCTTTATTGACGCTCTTCCCACGTTGCTTGCCTATTAAGAACCCAGGAACTCCTAGACTTTGGGATTATGCTATCGCGTTGTTAACCAAATATTTCTGCTTCTGCCATACTTTCCCATGGCACTTGACGTTCAGAAGCACAAGTGCTGTCAGCAGCAGTGATGCTGTTAGGTTTCTGGGATAATTTACTGCGATTCTTGCTTCTTAGTGCTGAAAGGATTCATGTGGCAGAAGCACTTATGTAAATACAAGTAACTTTTATGAGGAAAAGAGAAGTTTCAGGTATTACAGTCTCAGAAAATTCATGCTATTTCTGGAAAGTGTACAAGACTGTGACGAGACCACAAAAAGTCACATAAAAGAGTATTGGAACAGGCACATGAAATCCAGGTGCGCAGCCAAGAGAGGGCGTCTAGACTGCCTTTGGTCCCTGCTTTTATCCCCCTTCTGTATTTCTTGAGGGGGTGGGGTGAAGGGTATTGACATCCTTAGTGGCTGAATATAAGCCCAGCTGTGATGTTATTAGCTGGTGCCTAGGCTTCCAGGTTGATCTTCACCTGTGCCCAGGTGACCCTACTCTATCTGTGCTCAGTTCTGGATTTTCCCATGGGTTTCTAATGTATGACTGATTTCTTTACAACCTCTTTATTGTGGCATGGCCAGCTAATTTTTGTTTGCTGTTCACATTTGGTGGAGACAACCCCCCTTTATCCCTATTCTTTCTATCTGTCATTGTGTTTTGTTTCCAAACTCGAGTATTTTAACTGCTACATAAAAACCTCCCCACATCCTTCCCTTTGTATAGTAAATGTTATCTAGCTCGAGGCAGAATGAAGGGTTGTCTTTCTATATGCCAAAGCCTCCCTCCTCCATCACAGGAAGTTGAAAGCTGCTTAAGGCTGGAGGGCATTCACACATTCAGGTCTTCAAGACAGGAAGCTGGTAAACCCGGGTGGGACCTCATCTAGGCCAAGTGGACTTAATTCAGCCAATGGGGTCAGACAATATCATTGACTAACGCCTCCCAATGAAGGGGTGGGAGAGTGCAGCACAGTCAGAAATTTTGCTCTCTTGCTTTCTTTCCCAGTGGCTGACACACTGCAGCCTGGTCGGGCTGTGATCAGTCTTGGAATGGCCAGGTCTGGGTCCTGTGCTTTTGTGCCACTTCTATCGTCTATAATACGCTCACTTGGATCCAGGCTTCGGCATGAATTCTTTTTCTAGTGAAGCCAAGGACCAAGGTATATCTCTCCCATGAGAGACTAACATAACCAGCAAGTTGACATAAGGTTTTTTTTTTTTTTTTTTTGGTCACCATAGATTCTTTAGGACTACGATGCTCGGTGCCCACCTGCTGACTTATGATGGACACACATGGACTTTTGGAATTTAAAGCTACTAAGTTACTGGGATTGTTCATTATCCCAGCAAAACTTAGCTTACCTTACTGCTTCAATAGCCTTATGTCCAAACTATCCTTCTGTGTCCTACGACACTTCAGACTGAGTTTTAGAGACTGAGGAGTATATGGCCAAGTGAATAAGGCAAGAATGACTCAATAAATGTCAGTCAGAGAGAAAGAAGGCCTGTTTTGGACATTTATTTATTGGATTCTTTTTAATTTTTAATCCTAGAAGTGATTTTTAGAGAAGATCATTTCTGCAGGCATCATTAATTCTTCCTCTGTGGGTATCTTAGGGCTCATCAAAGGCATATGGATGGGCATGGTGGAAAATCGCTTAGAGAGCAGGGTGATGGTGCGATGGTGAAACACAGTTGGGTAGTTCATTATGCCCACACCATAAATTATATGTGGGGGAGTGGTAGGAGATGAAGCCATGCATAGTTCTTATTATAGTTATGGTTATTAACAGTGTCCTGTAGGCTCCCCTCCTCTTCTGAGTAGAGTGGAGTCACATTAGGGTTATTGCCTTGAATTTGTGAATCATTTGCAAAAGTCATTAGACTCTAGCCAAACTCAGTGAAGACTGAAACATTGGTCTCAGCCCCGTTTCTGTTTCTCCCCTTCTGGTTTCCCGTGTAGAAACAGAGGATGTAGACGTATGTTGGGTGCCTGAATGCTTAAGAATTACCAGCAAGAAAGCCATTCTGTGAAAAACCTGTGGGATTGAAACTCATGATGATGGATAACTGTGCTGATTGTACTAAACCAATATATTTCACCTGCAGTTGTCAGAAATTCATGGCAAAAATTATGGACTCAATGAAATAACAGGTGAGGGCCATCCTCCAGGCAAGGCCAGATTCAGGGACCTTACCCACTCTCTACCTCTGGCTTTCATTGGTTTTCTCCATAGGCAGATCTTAATTCTGTGGGTCCATTTCTCCCCCTGAACCAGCCACTCACTGTATCTCGGAAGCTATCACATGTTCTTGCTAGGTGCCCTTCAGTCAGTTCTTGTCCACAGTGACAGAATGACACACTGCTCAGGAATGTGCCATTTTCACAATTGCTCCTTGTTTGAGCCCATTATTGCAAGCTACATTGCTTGATATAGGTAATTGTAGGCAGAACCTTCTGCTTGGAAAGAGAAAGGAAATCCATCTGATAGATGTGGTGGTTTGAGAGCAGGGAAGAAATATTTTCTCAAAAGAAGGTTGTGCCAGAAAAACGGGGGTGGGGATGACAATTTCTGGGTAGAAAAAGACAGAGTTTCTGTACAGCAATGGCTTTCAATTTTTGTGATGAGGAAACTTTAAAATAATGATATGCTTTATTGGTTGTATAGAAAAAAAGCACAGAACTCAGATTTAGGGGACGTGGATTTGAATCTCAATTTGTCACCATCTGGCTGTGATCTAACTCCCAGGACCCCTAATTGCTTTACCTGTTTAATGGGGGAACATTGCTAGTCATTCTCTCTGAGAGACCAATGCAGACAGTTGGACTCATTCCTTTTGCAGTCAAGGAAGATTAAGACACTTGACCAATGCCATCATGTCAGAAAAGCAGAACCCAGTGCCTTCGGGCATGAAGGCCAGATGATGATTAATTTGATTGTGAATACAATGGGGATCTTACATTTCAGATCCTCTTTACAGTCAAGAGTTCAAACCACGTATTGAACTCAGTCCTCCCTCTTCTAAGCAAAGCCTTCTTCTCTGATTTCTCTTTTTCCTCTTGTCCTCCGTTATCCCTTTCACCCAAGTCAACACCCATCCACCCTTTAGTCCATGGCTTCATTTTCCCTCTTTGCCCTCTCCTTGAGAGCCCCCCAAAATTGGTTCTTTTAGGTAGGTAAGTCTTTCTGTCACCTTGAATGCGGCCCTTTTACTCTAGAGTATTGTAGCTACTTGACTCCAATCAGAGGAAGAAGGAGAAAGTTTTTATTTCAAAGACATAGGCTATTTAGCAGACCACAGCAGTACAAAACACTGTGGTATCCTGTTTGATCTCAGAATATATAATATATATATATATATATATATATATATATATCGTGGATTTGGGACTTTAGACTTTTGGGGAGCCCTGTATAGATGTTTTATGTTAGCTCAGGCTTACATAAGCCTGTTTTATGTTAGCTCAGGTTTTATGTTAGCTCAGGATAACAGAAAATAACTGTTGACCAGGAACAAGCAAATGGTACAATAATGTTCCTCAAGGTCTTAGGCCAGTTTCCTGAGGTCTTTGTTGACTCACTAGACAGTAGGGCCTAGCTTTTGATCACCAACAGGTAAATAGGAGGAGACTCTCAGGATTATCTGTTCCTTTTGGTGACATCTACCTGCAAGCCGTCTGCTTCTGAGTAATGTAGCATGTAATAAAAATTCCATAGAGATTGTATGAAATAAAGTGCCTTAGGCTAACTGTATTTTTAAAAAATCCTTTTATTGGGGGCTCATACAACTCATCATAATCCATATGTCTGTTCATTGGGTGTCAAGCACATCTATACATCTGCTGGCCTCATCATTCTCATAACATTTGCTTTCTATCTAAGCCCTTGGCATTGGCTCCTCATTTCCTCCCTTCCTCCCTGCCCCTTCCCCTCACAAACCTTTGATAACTTATAAAATATGATTATTTTGTCATATCTTACACTGTCCAATGTCTCCCATCACCCACTTCCCCATTGTTTGTACCCTAGGGAGGGGGTTATATGTAGAGCCTTATAATTGGTTCTCTTTTTGCCACACCTTCCCTCCACCCTCCCAGTATCTCCACTCTCACCACCAGTCCTGAAGGGATCATCTGTCCTGGATTCCCTAACGCTAACTGTGTTTTACAAGGGTTGTTTTTATTTTTTCTAATTACATTAAGTAAAATAACTTGGAATACATTTTACCTTGATTTTTAGCCATAGAATATAGATGCTGTACAATGCATTTTTGTGATTGAATAACTTCAGCAACAAAATTTCTTAGCCTATCCATGCCATGAAGTGCATCATGGTTTTTACTTGTCGATGTGTGGTATTGACATGTAGTATTCTATCATGTGTGTATATACACCCAAATTTATTTATTCTTCTTTCTACTGATGTACATTTGAACTATTTCCAACCTCTGTGATGAACATAGGAGTGTGTTTATCTGATATGTCTCTTATTTCTTATATACCCAGCAGAGGAAATGCTGGATCATATGAAGTTTCTATTCTCTGTTGTTTTACGTAGCGCCATATCACTTTCCACAATGATGCACATAGTTATTGCCCAGTTACCAGTGCTAAGAGAGTTCCAGCCTCTCTGTTCCCTCCAGCAGGGGTTGTTCTGTGTGGGTAAGTTGTTCTGTCTGTGTAAGCTGATCTGTGTAAGCCATTATATCTCCCAGATGTAAAGCTGGCCTTTTATTAGCAGTTGTGAAAGTGCTTTAGAAGATTTTAAGAGTTATGGTAATGTGATTGGTTATTTCTAAAAGTTCTTTAAGTGCCATTTTGGTAATCAAATAATTTAAAAAGTACAGATCTTACTGCTTGAAATGTTTTCTCTGGTTAATCATTTAGAATTTCTGTGTATGCAAATGACTGCCACCAGCTCATCTTTGCCTTAGTAAATTAAGGCTTTTTTTGTGTTTGGTGATTTCCTTTAAAATGTGGCCATATTTTCTTCTTTTAAGGTCATAATACTGATTTTCATTCATTTCAACATAGTGTCCTGGAAAGAGAACATACTTACCATTAGAAAGACTTGGGTGCAAATCGGCTTGGGCCCAGAGAAGCTTGGTGATGTAGAGGAATTCCTGAATCTACGAGTGCCTCTCTCTTTATATGATTGTCCTGTGCCACAGTCTAAGTGATTTGATTCTCACCCTACCAGCACCTTCTTAAGCTATTCTCAACCGCAACATACCAGCAGTTGCAGATCACCAGGTCCCCTGAAGGAAAAAGAAGGGGTTGTCGGTTTCTGTAAAGAGTGACAGTTGTAGACAGCCAGAGGGCAGGTCTAGACAGTCCTCTCAGGGGTGCTATGACTTGGCATCCACTTGATGCCAGTGAATTTGTTTTGCTTTTGATTCCCCTCCCCACTTAAAGTAGGACTGCATATCACAAATGCTAGAAAGTTCTTCTTACCCTTTCCTGGCCTCTGGAGTCATCTAGCCTGGGCTGGACATCCGAGTGACTTCATTAGTGATGAGTCATCACCATCCTGTGTCCTCTCAGTGGTCCGTGCAGAATCACATGGCACCCGTAATGGCTAACATTTTTGATGATAGGCCATTTGCAGGGAGAGGGGAATAATTTGCTTAGTTTTGAAGGTACATTAGCTTGCTCTGCTCACTAAGACTTGATGATTAAATTTCTTCTCAGTGTCCCCAATGAGCATCTATTCAGGCCCTCTTTTTTTCCAGCCAGGCTTTAATGAATTGAAAAAAAAAAACCCATGTGGACTGACCAAGGTAGTGACTTCCTTTCAATTATGCTGAGCCCATCAAAGTTCTGTGGAGTCAGCCTTGTTTGGTTAAAATATCACAGTACTTTTGGAAAGGGACAATGCACTAGGGCATCTCAGAAGAATGACTAACCAAGTAGCCCTGAGTTCCTGGGAGGAAGAATAGATGTGCTACTTGGAGAATGGTGAGCTCAGACAAAGTGTCTGTCTTGTTCACTAGGTTTGGTATTGCTCAGGAGTGTATAAAAGGCTGATAAATAGAAGAAATGAATTTTAAGGTAAAATCCCACATATCAGTGAAATCATACACAGACTAGGATGTAACAGGAATACATTCTATGCCTGAATTTTTCTGGCCATAAACTTAATAAAATTGGGAACATTGGAGTGCACATTTTCTGCAGAGCATAAGAAAATCCCTAATTAGGTACAACATTTACATTGTTCATGAATAACGTTTAAAGGATCCTCAGAGGAAAAGTCACCTTGGAGACAGGACCCAGGCTAGTTCTGGGCAATATGGGAAGACTTCAGTGTGAGCAGCTCTGCTGAAATGCGAGGTTAAGTACTGCACTGCCAGTTTGGTTTGAAACCCCCAGCGGCTCTGTGGGAGAAAGAGGAGGCTGTCTCCTCCGATAAAGATGCCTATAATTTCAGAAACCTAAGGAGTAGTTTTACTGTGCCCTATAGAACACGGATGAGCTGGAATCAACTTGATAGCTATAATTTCTTTGGGGGTTCTGGTGGATGAGGCTTTAGTTTGTAAAGGAGCTCTGGGGACATCCTGGTGCAGCACTGGGTTGCCAATCAAAGTGTTGTTGACAGCTTGCACTCACCAGCCACTTCATGAGAAGGATGAGACTCTGCTTCTGTCAAGGTTACAGCCTCAGAACTGCCCCCGCCCCCCACCCGGGGTTCTTCTACTCTGTCCTATTGAATGGCTGTCAGTCAGATTGACTCCACAGTAGTGGGGTAGGTTATGGCTTGGGAGCAGTGGTGGTGGTTTACCTTGCAGCAGAAGCTGCAGCCCTTCAATGAACCCTATTCTTCTCCACAATACTCCCTTGTGGTATGCCTTCTTTTCTGAAAGATAGGGCATCCTTTCGGTATGCTGGTCATGTGAGGCTTACAGGTTGGGCTGCTAACCCCAAGGCTAGCAGTTTGAACCCATGAGCTGTTCTGAGGGAGAAAAATGAGGCTGTCTACCCCTATAAAGAATTACAGACTTGGTAACCCACAGGGGCAGTTCTCCCCCGCCCTGTACACTGGCTATGAGTCAGCGTTGACCCACACGAGAGTGAGTTTGGTGTGGGGTGGGAGTGGGATATGGCGGGTTGGGGTGGGGGGTCACTGGGAAAGCATAGCATGTGGCATCCCAAGCGCCTCACAATGGAGTCTATGTTTTATCTGCTCCTTAAAGAGCTCCAGGACCCTCCTTTCACATGACAGCCTGCCCCGCTTCCAGCCCTCTCCCTTAGCACTTTGGTTCTCCCTTCTCCACTGGATGAAGGAGAAATGGCATTGGCAGCCTGGTTGGCCCACCCCTCCTTTCCCGTCCACTATTTGTTCTATTAGTCCTCTGTTTTCTCATTGTGCACTGGTGGCCCCTGTTCTGTCCACGGGCCCTGAAGGGTCTGCCTCTATCAGGTCGGTGGTTCAGAGATTGTAATCTGCCTCCGACGGCCCCCGGAGTCAGGTGGCTGTGCTGCTCCTCCAGGGTTCCGATCCCTAGGTCAGATCCTTTCTACTTCCAACAAGCTTCCAGGCGATGCTTAAGGCTCAGGACTCATAATGTGGGGACCACTTTCTTCAGTAGTTTTTATTTTTAATCTTTTCACCTTTCTCAAGGTGACATCAAGAAAACAGATATCAGGAGACATCATAGAGTTTGTACCCATTAATGGAGGGGAAATAAAGCACTCTTTTTTTTTTTAGGGCATCACTGCCCTGGTGGTGGGAGTTAAGAGGCCCATCCTTTGCCCCTGTGGAGCTGGAATTGAACCTCCATCCCAGTGGGCTGCAGTCCCGCACACAACCACTACGCCACCGGGGCTCAGCAAGCACTCTTTAAGAGAAACAGAAATTGCAGGTTTTGTTGTTCCTTTTTTTTAAAAAAAATCTTCATTTACATAACATCATGTAAAAGAATTTTTATACAAATAAATTAAAATTTATATTAAAATCATTAAGTTGGATGACTAAAGTAAATATATTTAAGAGTTCATAAGGCAGTGGTTGGAACTAATAGGCTTCAAACAGTTCATTAATAAAAGGAATGAAAATATAGTAGAACTTTTTCCATGATGGTGTTGAAGTCCCCTTGTATAAAACAGTATTTTCCTACAATCTATGACACATGATAGGCAATTAAACTGTCTCCTATCTGGAGGGTAGACATTGGGAGGCGTGGACAGGGGGAGATGTCAGGCAGTGTAAGATATGACAAAACAATAATGATTGCAGAGTAATGAGGACAGGGGCGGGGAAGGGGGGAAATATTGGAGGGGAAAGGAAGGGGGGCTCGCTCATATCAAGGGCCCAAGTGGAGGGGCAGATGTTGGGAGAATGTCGATGAGGACAGGCAAGTGGGGGTGCTTGGCACAGTGTATGTAACTATGTATTGAACTAAGTATGAGAGAGCCCAATAAAATGATAAATTAAAAAAAATTAAAAAAATGTTGTTTTAATAGATAAGAAAAAATAGGGCTGAACCATTGCTTAATTCTAATGGGAACAAGCAGACAAAAATTCGCCGGGGTAGATTTCCCCTAGATCCATCCTACTTAATTTCTTTTCATTCCTTTGTAATGCTCCTCAACAAATTTGAGTATGGTTATACTTATCTAATAAAAATCTATACAACATTGACTCTGGAGACAAACTGCTCAGGTTCAAATCTACCAGTTCCTAACAATGGATGTTGGGCAAGTTACTTAACCTCTCTGTGACTCTTTTTTTCCCATCTGCTTTAGTGACTAGCAACTAGGTTCTGAAAATCCCACGAACTGCAATCCAATGTGCCACCTTCCATGTCTTCCAGCCCACAGAAAAGAAGAATTATAAAACCGGAAACATATAGAAACAGTAGCTCAAAGAACAAAAGAATCCAAAATACCTTGTAAGACTTATTTGGTTGGTTCTGAAAACCAGGAAATAATGATGTATACTAGGAAAATAGTGGATATAAATTTGGAATTTGTGTTTATAAAAGAAAATCAAAACAATGGTAACCACCCCAAGCTCAGTCTCTTGGACCAGAATGCATGTAGAACTTTCATGAACAGCTGTCAAAAGATATAGCAGCTGTAGTCTTAAAGGTACACAAGCGGTCATCTAGCTCAGAAGCAACAAAGTCCACATGGAAGAAACACGTCAGACTGTGTGATCACGAGGTGCCCAGGGGATCAGTTATCGGGCATCAAAGAACACAAAAAAATCATATCTTTGTGAATGGGGGAGTACAGATTAGGGACCCAAAGTCCATCTGTAGGCAACTGGACATCCTCTTACAGAAGGTTTGTGGGGGCAGACATGCAGTGTAGCAACAACGACACAACTTTTCTCTAGTTCTTAAATGCTTACCCCCCTCCCCCCACTATCATGATACCAATTCTACCTTACAAATCTGGCCAGACCAGAGGATATACAATGGTACAGGTAAGATCTGGAAACACAGAGAATTCAGGACAGATACTCCCTTCATGATCAGTGATGAGAGTGGCAATACTGGGAGTGTGGAAGGAAGGAGGGGTAGAAAGGGGAACCAATTACAAGGATCTACATATGACCACTTTTCTGGGGGACAGACAACAGAAAAGTGGGTGAAGGGAGACATCAGACAGTGTAAGATATGACAAAGTAATAATGTACAAATTATGTGGGGTTCGTGAAGGGGGGAACAGGATGGGAGGGGAAAATGAGGAGCTGATACCAAGGGCTCAAGTAGAAAGCAAATATTTTGAGAATTATGATGGCAGCACATATACAAATGTGCTTGACAAAATGGATGTATATATAGATTGTGATAAGAGTTGTACATGCCCCCAATAAAATGATTTTTTAAAAAAGAAAACCATCCGTATGAGATGGCATTTTACTTTGCTGCCTTGTGGAAGGGATTTCCTCTTGTTTCAGAAAACAATGTTTCCTATTATAATAAATTTCCCTTGCATTTTGGCCTACCCTTTAGACATTAAGTTCTAGTCTTTCAAACATGATAGTCATTTGCATTAGAGCAGCATGGTAAATAATAGCTGTGAATTGAATCCCGCCCGCAAGCCCTACTGTGCTTGCAAATCATCATCACACAGTGTTTTCTGCTCCTGGACCCCCAGGGATGCAGGGAGTAAAGCACGTGGCTGGTGATGTAACCGAAAGGTTGGTCTGTCCTGCGACGGTCTGCTGCCGTGACAAAGATTACAGTGGTGACAACAGGAGCCCTGCTCTGTCCGTTAGGGTTCCTATGCGTCAGAGTTGACCAAGTGGCAATTCTGGGTGATGTTGTACTCATTACATGTGCATGCATTTTTTTTAAAGCAGCATCTTTGGGAATGAGGAGACCACCTCAGGGAGGATGACTGTTTTTGTCAAGTGGTGGCAGAGAAAGGCTGAGTTGGATGGACTGACTTGTCCAGCTGACGTTCCTGCTGTCTGACCTTCGGCGTGGCTCTCCACTCCTCTGAGCCACGGTTTCTTCGGCGGAAACAGTAGGGACGCCCCTTGAGGGTGTTGGAAAAGTGCGCTGAAGTTAAGCTCCTTGTCTGCCCTCCTGCAGCCAACCAGTGCCACAGCTGAGGGATACACCGAGATCTTTGTAACACAGAATCCTTTCATTATTTTCCAAGGAGGAAAATGGCATGTGGTATCTGATTCAGGATGTCTGCAATGACATGACTGAAATGTAGAGGTCACTGAGTGGGAACTGCATTCCAGCACGTGGGCCTCATCCAGGGGTGACAAAGTTTTCCCAACGCCGATCTTGAAAGTACAGTCTGCTCACTCATGCACAGCAAAAGATGTGATCAGCAAAAGCAAAGCCTGAGTCTCAGAACTCTGTTTGCATTGTCTTGACTTTTCCATCTTGCCCCTGTAAAGTCCTCCCTGCCACTGTTCTGTCTGCCATTGTCTCGTTCTTGACTTTGACCCTTTTTTCCAGACCATACTTTCATCGTTAGTCTTGCTAGCACAATTTTATGGAACTAGTCATTTGAATAATCTTAAATCAATTGTAGTTAAGAAGAATCACTTTCCTATTCCCCCTCATCACTGCCCTCATTGTTTTAGGTTAATCTCTTTTCCCATCACTAACAGCAACCTGGGAAAATTCGATAGCTCCTCAGTGTCCTCTCTCTCTAAAAAGTTCATTCTAGTTGGAGACTGGAATCTCACGCTCTCCTTCTAGCACTGCCCAGACTTTGTCCAGTGGGTACTCAACATGGAAGGGGTTTAGTTCTTACTTCAGTTCTTCCTGCTCTTGAACATCCAAATGTCTTCTCATGGTCGGTGTGCAGAGTCTACAGCAGGTCCTGGGGAACATTGCCATTGAACACTCCCTTCACATGGACAACCATTCTGGCCCGACTCCTGATCTCTGAACACCCCTTCCTCTTAGCTAGCTCCTCATTCAAGCACTGGAACCCTCTAGCTTCTTACTGTTGGGATCTCCTTGTTGCTAAGTGTCATTGAGTGGGTTCTGACCCATAGCGACTTTATACACATTAAGATGAAATGATGTCATGTCCTATACCATCTTCCCAAGTGTTCCTGTGCTTGAGCCCATTGTTGTAGCCAAAGTGTTGATACGCCTCCTTGAGTGCCATTTTCTTTTTCACCATCCCTCTCCTTTACACCAGACACAATGCCCTTCTTCAGGAACTGGTCTCTCCTGATCACATGTCCAGAGCATATATGATGAAGTCTCATCAGCCTTGTCTTTAAGGTACACTCTTGGCCATACATCTTCCAAGGTGAATGGGCTTGTTCTTATAGCAGTCCTATTTGGTCCTATTTATCCAGCACCACTATTCAAATGCATCAATTCTTAAGTTTTCTTTATTTCATGTCCAACTTTCACATACAGATGAGGCAATTGACAATACCATGGCTTGGGCCAGGTTCATATTAGTCCTCAAAGTAACATCATCACCTTTCAATACTCAAAAGAGGTTGGGTCTCCTTACCCAACAGAAAACTCTCTTGGATGTGATCCTGTTAGAAGGAATCAAGTCTGGTTGCCTTTTGTAGTGTGCACTTGATTTCTGGGAAATAGGCCTTCTTGACATTCTAGTACCAGGAGTGTTGACTTCTCTCAGCCCTGTTATTTCTCTCCACGTTTGCATTTCTTCCCCCTAATCAGGCAGTCACAGAGCAAATCATTGCAGAGCAGATCAGTAGATTCATTGCATCTGTAAACATCTAGCGGCATTTCTCCTCCTTGCTTGCTTCACTAAATTCTTGTGGCCAAGACACCTTAAACAAGTTATTGACTTTCAACCCTGTTTCTTAGACTCCCCAGTGCTTTGCTTCTAGCAATGGGGGAGGGCAGTGCAGTTGTAGTAATTTGAACAGCAGAATCTGGAAGAGGGTAGGGAGTCTGATGCCTACTTATTGCTAGCTTTCTGCTTGTGAGGAGAAATGCTTGCTGATCATGCCCCTAGTCCAGGTCCCCTGGGTCTGACCTCTGGTGCCTCTTGGTCATGTCCCAAAGCTATTTTCAGCCGCTTTGCTCTTTGGGTTTTCTCAGTTTACGTTCTCCTGATCCCAGACAACCAACTCCTGCCCTTGCTTGCCAGCAACTAACATTTTGAGTGTTTCTGATGTATTTCTACTCCTAGAAGTGTGATTGTCTCAAGAAACTGTCAAGAGGGGATTAGAGTAACCATGGTGGCCTAAAAGGGAACTCTAGAGGGAGTCATGTGCCAATACAAGGGAAGGAAGTCCTGCCAGCTAGGGAACACATGGTTCAGAATGCCCTTCTCTGCCCCACGGCCACTGTGACGTGAGCGTCCATGGAGCGTCCTGCTGTCATCCTTGTAGTGCTTCGTGTTGATTCCTGCAAATCAACAGGCTCCTCAGACATGTAGAAATCCACTGTTTGACTACTATTGAAATGAGGAAGGTGGATGTTTCCACAAGGCTAAGGTAAAATAAGTTGACCTTTTAGTGAGGGCCCTCTAAGTTTTTACATATCATTCACAAAGCACTCTGTGAAGGAAATGGCCTAATCCCCCTTACTATAGGCTAAATAAAGGGAGGCCAGGAGCAAGCTCCATCATAGGCCCGGTGTGGTCGTGCCTGGGCTAGAATTAAGCCAGAGGGGCCTCATTTGGAATTCTTCAGCTCTCTCTTCTAGGTCACCATGGCCGGCGGTGAAGGTGCTCTCAGCCAGGCTGGTCCGTTGACTTCTCCCTGGGGTGGAGTCTTGCAGAAAATAGCCTGCACTTCAGCCAAGGGCTGGTGCACCTGTGTCAACCTCCTGGGAGGGCTTAGTCACCCAATTCCAGCTGAGCAGTGACTGTTCTTGAACTAGACCCGGCTCTGAGAAGCACACTCGTTAGTCCACAGCGGTTTTCCTTTCTCCAGGCTTATCATTATGCACATTCCTCACAGTGGCAGGGGAAGTTAATTTGGCAGAAGGAAATTAAACTCATCTCCTTTTCTCTGTTCCCCCAGAAGTTGTGCTCTCCAGGAGAACCCCATTTCCAAGGTGACAGGTATTGTGCAGAAAGGGCACCAAAGCCCTCTCCTTCCTTTGTTTCCTCAAAGCCTGTAGGAAAAAAAAAAAGATGCTGAAAATGTTTTTATTGAACTCAATCGCATTTCTATGAAGACCCAGCTATTTACATGCTAGGTCATTAATTCCGAGTTACAGGCTGCTGACTAGGTAAGGGCAGTTTCTGGGGGCAGTTCTGGAAACAGGGCTTTGGAGATGGCCCTACCAGAGCTGAAGATGGTTTCCATGTTGATAGATTTTCATGATGGCTTTCGTTCCTGACAATAAAACCAGGTTTGGGAGCTTCTTGCCAAGTCTGTGTCTTTAATTTCTAGCCCTTCATTTAAATCGGAGTCCTTACATATGTCATTATTCTCCAGAATACTGGATGCTAGGACGTGCAGTCTGCCAGAAGGGTTGTGGTGACTGTAGGTTGTTTTTGCTGCTGTTGTACTTTGTTATTGCTCTTTTTAACCTTTGGAAATTTGGGTGGTAGGGACTTTAGGAAACTATCTGGTTCAACTCACTCATTTTAGAGATTAAATAAAAAGATAGTTTAAGAACGTGGCTTTTAGTCCTAGACCTAGTTCTAGTTTTTTTTTTTCTAAATCATCCACAACCCATTGGTTTTGGAAGAATTTCTTCATTTCTCTGATTTTGCATGGACCAAGGTCACATGACTAGTAATTTGTGCAACCCAGAACAGAAACTCCATCTTCTAATCCATGTGTGGGCTCTTTAATTCTTGTTCATGTTGTCATTGTGTGTGTGCATGTGTATATGTATGTCACAACATTTCCTAAGTCAACAATTCTCAGATGTATTATTTAGGAATATCAATTGCATTCAGCACCTTGTACAATTATCCTCCATATTATTGTCAAATTTCTCGTTACCATGTCTATGCTCTTGCCACTGTGTCAATGTCACTATCCCTTCTTCAGTCCAAAGCGATGTTTTGTGCCTTTTCTAGCAGTTTTGTGTTAGAAGCATTTTGCTCATAACTGCCTTTCTAGTCTTTTCAATTTTTATGAAGAGGCTTGCTTTCTGTCTAGAATGGCCTCCCTTGCTCCTTTATCTGGAAAGCTCCTGTTCAACCTTTCTCCCTCACATCCATTTTGTTGTTTGTTCATTCATTATCATTCCACTTCACAGTAGTCTGTTGTGCTGTTTGTTACATAGTTTATCATTTGCTGTAGCAGAGTGAGTTCCTTGAGGCCAGGAACTGTTATTGGAGCTAGCTTAGAGTTGGTGATCAGTAGCTGTTTGTTAACTGGCTAAATGAACACCCAGATGGGTTATCGGAAGTGCTGCTGTCCTGTGGCGAACGTGTCCATGAACCTTGTGGAGCAGCAAGTCTGGGAGTTTCCTATCCCTTCCTAGTTAGAGAGGGTGCTTTAGACTCTTGTGTATTAGCCTGGCCAGACAAATCTTCATCATTTCATGCTTAGGTCTCTGAGAGAAGAAATCATAATGAACCAGACATCATCACCACTTTCTACATTTTTAATAAAGTTTGATAATAAACTAAATATGATTATTATATTCTCCCATATCTTAAAGTATATCAATGGAAAGATAAATGAACTGTCATAACTGCATACTTCCTATTTAGCTTCCAAATAACATCGTGCTTACTTTTGGTTATTTTTGAAGCATGTATGCTTAGTCCCTAGTTTATAACCTATTCAAGTTAAATTGCACATGAATCCCAAGTTTATCCAGTCTTTAATGTGTTAACTTGCAGATGGGTTTTGGATCGCCACTACTTCCCTACCGCTTCACATTGATTTGATTGCTTGATTTTTAACTTATTGATTTTAAAATATCTGATCTTCATTGTGTTAAGGTAAATGACACATATGGTGTCTGCTTTTTTTTTTTTTTTTGCTATATCACATCATTAGTAATATATACAACATACAGTGTTGCCGCATTTAATGAGCTGATGTTATTCTTCTCGGATGTTCACTCATAGATGTTCATACATCATGTTTCCAATTCCCAAAGACAAATAGAAGTTTGAATGATTCAAGTAAGAAAAACAGGAATAATGAAAACTGGAGAGACAAACACATAAACAAAACCAAAACCAAACAGAAAGCACCAGAGAGATTGATGATCCATGGTAGGACTGATTTACAACAGAGCTGTTGGAATGGAACCCCGGTGTAAGTTGGGCATGACCCGTACTGACTCACAGTGAGGCTGTGAGATTCTGAGAGTGTGATTCCTTATGGCAATCAATTGTCTTATCCTTCTCCTATCGAGTGGCTGGCAATTTTGAATGTAATTAGCAGTCCAGCAATGACCAGTGGCACCACGAGAGTTCCTTACTGCACAGAGAACATGCCGAAAATTTCATAGTTGTTAAGTCATTGTTTGGCCCCTGGGTTTGATACGTACACATTTATTTCCCTGCAAAGTACACTATCAAAATCAATCATGATTCCAACTCAGCAGGCCAATTCTGAAAATAAGCATTGAGCAGTGTCATAAAAAACATGAAGATTCCTTGAACATACAAATGCTAAAGTGATAGAAATTTGATGACAGGTAGGAAAATATCTAGTGCTCTGATGCCTGTACAACCTCACAGTCGATCATATTTTTATGACTGGGCATATTGTTCGCTGTGCTTACAAGTATG
Organism: Nesogale talazaci; assembly: GCA_004026705.1. Lineage (NCBI taxonomy): Eukaryota > Metazoa > Chordata > Mammalia > Afrosoricida > Tenrecidae > Nesogale > Nesogale talazaci. The sequence goes on along the minus strand of PVJH01000239.1, from coordinate 211,724 downwards.
GGCAAGCCCGTCAATCAGCTATGCTTTCTAGACTTTAATCATTAAAAGGAAGAAAGGGCACCCCCTGGGTTGCTAATGAGCAGGACAATTTTAAATTGAAAGATATAAAACCAAGAAGTGGAAATCTGTGCATGGAGGCAGGGTAGGGGTATAAATTATACATATATGCAAAGTCATAAAGAAATAATGTTTATGCCCATTCTTGCACTTGATAGATTGTTCACGTTTTCCAAATCTGCCATTGTATTTACAAGTGAATTAGTTTAAATTTTACAATATAAGCGCCAGGCCTTCAAAGCACTAAGCAAAATTATTCGTTGTCCCCTGGAGTTACTCTCATTATTTTGGTGTTATATCCTGCTGAGATTTATATGAAAATGAATTTTAATTTCTAATAAGGTAACCATATGCTTTGGAGGATGTTGCCATAAAGTGTCATAAATAATTATTGTTTCAAACAGATTCAGCCTTATAGCAATCAGATCTTATTTTTAACAACTTACATTACACATGGATTCTAGCCACTGCCTTTTTCTTAGCACCTTTGGCTTGGAGTCTTGTACTAATAGGAAGATTCTGTTGTGGAAATTCTTTCTTCTCTCCTTAATCCTGCTTCCATAATGTTTTTTTTTTATTTTATAGTTGGTAACTTCCCCAAATGAGGAAGCAGTCCAATAGACTTAATGTTTTTTTTCTCCTTTTCTCTTCACTTCTAATTGCTGCAAAGAAAATTGATCGCTTCTAGGTATGCGTGTGCGGATTGTCGAGAAGAATTAGTTTGGCTCATCCTTTTTTGTGATTAATAGTTATTAATTTCAGCAACTGTGAGTAACGAAGAGTCAGAGGGAGAAAGAAAAATCAGCTTCCATAAATAGTTTCCCTTTTCCACTTCCCAGAAGAACAGAATGGCTCTACTTATCTCAGTCCTTCTCCTTTGTTATTTCTTTCACCAGGCTTTCTTTGCCTTACAGGATGTCAATCAATAAGTCAATTAGGACGTATTTATGGGTATTTATGGGCTGTTTTGTGCTGGTCAGTGGGAGACTTCCCTTGGTCTCTGTCTCCTGTATATCACCTCTTTCAAGCTGCTCAGCTTCCCTGTACTGCTCAAAAGTTCAAGTGGAAGAGGAATTCAGAGCAATGTTAGGTCACGAGGGATTGAACCAGGTGCCCCTTTTCACAAGAAGATGAGATGCGAAGATTGAACATAATTGGCTTTGCAGGGCAGAAGAAGAGAGTCATGTTTTCCTCATCCTACAGGTCTTTCTTTTTTCTTCATAGATTAATCTTCAGATATCATGATTGGAGTAAATACCCCACAACTTAGACTCTTAGTATTTTAGAATTCAATTCCTTCTATCTCATTTCATTTTTATGTCCCAATTTTAATTTTAAAAAAAGGGTGAGGAGAGTTTCCAGCTAGTGGTCCTTGAGTCTCTTTTATTTAAACTTTTTGTTGTGGATCAGGAGAAGGTTCACGGAGTAGATCATTGGTTTCATATCTGTCGTAGGTCGAGTTGGTTACAGAAACAAATCCAGTGACACTCATATGTGTAAAAGAGAACTTTATATCAAGAAGTAATTATGCATTAATATAACATTCCCAGCCCAGTCCATAAGTCCTATACTCGTTTGTAAATTGCTCTTTAGACTCATGCAAGCACAAGCAATGATGAAAAATATATGAAGATTTCCAGATCTCCAGCCCATGGGTGAAACGTTTTGTGGATTCAATGCTGGTGGTGGCAGCATCGCTGGCTCTCACAGATCTGCATGTGGTGTTAATAGGAAGGTGAAGCAGAGAGAAAGGGGGGAGGTTCCCAGAACACTCCTTATGAGAAGTCCATATCCACCAAAAGGGATTATCAGGCTGTAACCTGATTGACAGGGTAGACTCCACCCATATCTCCTTATAGGTGCCAAGTTGGCACAAAAAAACTATCACAATGATTCACTGTACACCCTTTCATGTAACTTCACCCATCTGATTCCTCCCTGTATTAGAAAATCCCTTCCTAACTTACCTGAAATTTGTCTTTGAATAAATGCTGCTTTCTTGGCCCCTAACAGTAAATTATTCGAAGATGTGCACATATCAATGTTGTCATTATTTCTCATACCGACCTGTTTATTGTGTGGCAGAAAATTGAGCCACAGGTTGAATTCACCTAATGGATGATCACATGCTTTAGTCTCAAGGGTCTCACCAATCTCTATTCAACCAGCCAAACCTTCTCTCTTTCATAATTTTGAATGTTGCTCCACATCTTTTCCCCATTCGAGCCAAGATCTTCTAACGTGAGCCTTTACAGAGCACTTGAAAGTAGTAGCCAGGCACTTAATTCTGCTAGTCTTAGAGTTATGGATACTGATATCCCCATTGATCAGGTTGCTGACATGCATCTTGATAGGGAGGGGCCAATATCTATACTTAAGATGTCTCTTCTTGAGGGCTTAAGATCCCAGTTGCTACTAACCAAAGTTAGATAAGGGTTTGGTGGACAATGTTAGGCCAATCGACCTTAGTATCCTTGTGCTTCTTTTAGTTTAAGTCTATAATTTAGATGAATTCTGTTTCAATTACACTGGTTACTGTTGGCTTGATTCTAACTCATGGTAATCATTTATATGTCAGAATAGAACTTGTGTGCTCTCTTAGGATTTCCAATTGTGGATTTTTGTACTCAAAGTTTAAAATTTCCTTATAGTTCTCAGATATCTCATCTTTCTTGTCTTTCCCGCCAATCGTACTTTGTTCCTTCTGCCAGGACCATGATGTCTGGCTTGAGTGTTTTTCTTCTATGCTGCTTTTTCAACCTACCTCTGGGTGAGATGTGTTCTCTTTTATCCAGTCTTGAAGTGACGGTCTGTCTTCTGGCTATATCCTGGTAGAGGTGGAATTTTCCATAGATACTGAGTGCTTCTGGGAGGAATCTTTCCATTTTCTTGAGGACTGTGTCCCCACTCAGCTGTCATTCAGCTGGTTCTCTGAAACTGAGAACTGAACTCTCACCCCCTTGGCTTGGCTTCCTTTCCAGAGAAACTATAGACAGGTCTATACAATAAACAGTAATACTAGGAAGTTGTATATGTCTTATAACAGTCAGCCAATTGAGCGTAAAAAGGCAGAATTTGCATAAGGACATACTTCAGAAGTCAGAAAGGTTAAGAAAGAAAGAAGAAGGGAAACTGGAAACACGGGGAAATGAGATGAGGGACGTTACAGGATGGGGTTGTGATGAATGAGCTGAACTAAAATCTATCTGAATTATTAAATGTAAAACTGATTTGCTGTATACACCTTCACCTAATTCCAAATATAAGGTTAAGGGAGGAAAAAGTGAGAGAGAAAATGAAAAATGATGCACAATGAAATGTGACTAGATTCCTGGAACAGCAAAAAGACATTCATGTAAAAAGTAGTGAAATACAAATAAAGTCTTTTGTTTCAATTCATGATAACATATCCATGTTGGTTTCTTAGCTCTCACACAACGGACCATGGTAGTGCATGATGCTAACCTTAGAGGAAATTGGGTGAAGGATGTCTGCACATTTTTGTTAAATCTAAAATCAGTCTGCATTCAAGAATATATTCCAAAGAACTTGCTTGCACTTAAACAGACAAAGTTAGAAAGGAATAAAAAATGCAAACAGCTCTATTCATCGTCAGAATTATGCTTTCTCTGCTCCCATAATCATGTAATTTTAAAAAAATAGCTACAATTTTTATAGTCATGCTGTGGCAGTCACCTAATCTGGTGTCAATTTGAGGATTAAGAGTGTAGGAGTAGAATCCAGCCTGTCACTCTGGACATAGCCAATCAAACCTCTGTGTGGGCGTGGCCTTCTCCTGAGGATTCTGGGAAATAATGCTTCATTTTTGGAGGTGGAGACTCTATCTGTCTTGGCTCGTTTCCTTGGAGACTTTCTGCTGACAAAGCTGACCTCCTGTGAGACATCTGTGAGGAGAAGCCACATGGAGCCACCCTCATGCCTTGAGCTAGACAAATCACATGGATGCCACCAGACCTCTGAAGCTGGAGTAGCTATTTGGAGACCCCTGATGTCACTGAGAGGTTTACAATGCCATTGGAGCCAAAGGCATTCCATTCATTTGATTTGTGATCATCTTGCATTCGCTGTCGTTGTATGTGTTTTGTGAGCCTGAAGAAGACTTTATAGACTGGTATCAGACATGTGGGCTAATATCAGACTTATGGCCTTGGACTGTATTGGGTTGGGATGTTTTTCTCAATGTTCAATTGTTCTTGTCTATAAACCTCTTTCTTATATGCATAGGTGTTTCTATGGATTTGTTTCTGTAGTCTACTGGGACTAACACACATGCCAAATAGTTAAAACACTCATCTCATTCATGGGAGATATATGCATTTTTTTCATTGCTTAATTTATGTGCACTTTTTCTAAAATGTAGCCAATTAAGTACAAAAAAAGTGCAAGTCGCCCTTTTTCCAATTCTTGCTTACAAATGCAGCCAACCTGCACAAGTGACTTTATATAGAAAACAGGAGCCCGATTAGCATAGTGGGTTATTAGTTGGAAGGGAGAAAGATAGCTTCCCTGCTTCTATAAAGATTTGCAGTCTTGGAAATCCAAAGGGACAATTCTACTCTGTCCCTCAAGGTCATTATCTACTCTGCAGTAGTGGATGAGTTTGAATCTAAGTAATAATGTAGAATTTCACTCTTCACCTACATCCTCTGATTCCTTTTAGTTACAGTTAAATTTCATTGGTTATTGCTTCTAATTTTTTTATGAGGGGGTGGCTCATGGGCAGGCTAAGAATATATTTTTTGGATTGTTTATAATTTTTCTTCACAATGAAGATGGTGACAATTGTGATTAAGCACCTCACACACTTACCTTCCACTATCTTTCTGCACCTTCAGCCCTGTTATTGCCTAAATTAATCTTTCCTAGGAGTGTAAGCACCTCAACGCATAATGCATCTTGTGAGCTATTGAACTGAAACAGCCTCTAATTTAACAGCGTTGGCTTGGTCAATAATATGTTGACCAGTAGGAAAACTTGGGCTGTCTTCTATCTTCCCACTGGTCAGCATTATTAACTCGGCACTCTAATGGGTGCATTGAAAATTGCCATCCGTCTGTGTGCCTCTGTCTAAGAGGACACTGGATTAAATCCAATCTATATAATGCCAACGATGATGAAAATGGCTTGTCTCCATACTTCGCTTTCTCCTGTGAATGCAGTTTCTCTTAAAAAATAAAATCAACATTGTTGTCAGTAGAAACCAGACAAAGGGTGACTTCAACCATCACTTGACAGAAAAACAAAACAAAACTTGGCAATTCAAATTAAATGAGGGTCCCTGTATGCACTAGGTTAGACCCAGGCTTGCAAAGAGTCCAGGTGTCTGTGTTTGCTGTATGTGGTGGTTTGTCGAATTTCACATGCCCTGTCATGTCAGTGCACTAAATCAGCTTGCTGTTGTCCCTGACACTTATTGACACCACATGTCATGGACAGTGGAAGGAAGCACTGCTCAATCCTTTACTCTTTTCATGATTGTGGCCCATACTGTTGGGGCCCATAGGACTTTTCTTTTTTTTAAATGGAGATCTTTCTTCCTATTCCAGCTTACTCTGGAAGCTCCACTGAAACTTGTTCAGCAGCATAGCAACATGCTAACCTCCACTGACAGGTGGGTGGTAGTCGCTGTATATGGGGTGCACTGGCTGGGGATCGACTCAGGGTCTCTCTCCTTCATGGTAGGTGAGATTTGTACGTTGAACCACCACTGCTCTCATATCCCAGGGTTAGGCTGTAAAACTGCTCAAAACCATGTCACTGCAGAACACTGTATACATAGCATATACCGAAACTGACTGGTATTCTCTACTTGACCTCCTTGCCCATCACCCATTTCTGAAATTTCAGGCTCCTTCTGATTTTGAGTTGCTATTGCTGCTGCATCCTAATCTCTGGATGTTGAGAGTTGCTTCTGTTCTAAGTGTCGTTCTTGGGATCCTGCAGAAAGACATCTGCCTGATGTCGGATCAAGTATTTTCCCCTCTGCTCAGTGGTGACCACACATATGACCCAAGATTGTCAACTGGCCCCTTAGATTCTTAATAGTAAAAGTTCATGCCCCAGTTTTAATTTCCTTTGTTAGATGCTTTTAAAGTTATTTTTTGCATATTTAAGATACTGTGGATACTTTGAAGTTTTTCAGGGAAGATAGAGAGCATCCATTGGAATTAATCTCTAATATCAGTACATTCTTCCACCCAACGATTTGGTGCCATTGAAAACAAGTGACTTTAACATTTTTTTCAAGCTTTATTGGCATATGTCTCATATATTGTACAACTTAACTCTTCCATCGTATTAAGAAGAGTTGTGCAGTTGATACCACAATCAATTTCAGAACTGTTTATTTTCTAGTACTCACTGTTAGCCCCACAATTTCCCCTACCTTTCTCTGCCAGGCCGTTACTGTCTCTATAGCTTTACCTCTCCTGAATTTCATATACAGAATAGCATACAAAGCACAAACAAACAATGACAGGCAACTTTTAAAAGTATGTGGTTGTTTAAAACGCCACTGGACTTTGGTGTCTAAGGAACCAAAGAAACCCCTCCCCCCCCCAAAAAAAAAGCAAAATCAATAGTCCCAACTTCACTTTTGTGGAATTTTCCAGAGTCCCAGTTTTAGAGAACATGTGATTTTCCTAATTTGACTTTTAAGCAATTTAATTGGAAATGTGCTTCAGCTTTTTAAATGAGGTGGCTTCTGTTGTTCTTTTGGTTCATTATGGTATCAGAGTTTTAGATTTTAATCTGCCACCTGCTTGGTAAAGGACATCGATACTCCAGAGTGTGTTTGCTAATTATATTTGATTACTTGAAAGGTCATATGAAGGCTTTGTGGTGTCTGTGAGGGGAAGGAGTGTCTAAACTACAGTGTTGATGGATGACGTCCCTCAGATTCCCAAAGGCAAATAAATGAGGATGGGCAAAAGAGGTTGGCAGTGATTGACTAAAGCACAGAGAACAATGACCTGGCTTTGAGATACTGATGTAATGGGCTGGTGCTCATAGCTGCGTGACCTTGGATAATCCAGTTTCCTCCATTACTTAGAGGTAGCTAAACTCAGGATGATTATAAAATGCTTGAGTATTTCCTGCCTGAGTGTCTCTTGAATAGCCAAACCCTCTGAGTCTTATTTTGGTATCAGACAAGGACCCACAATCTTATAGAACCTCAGTGTTATTGTTGGCTTTGATCTTTAATCAGAATTCCATGAAAATGTTAATTTCCCAATAATCTTCCACTTTGAAGTTATGGGTATGTATACTTTGGCTGTGTATGCTTAAAAAAGAACACACACAAACAAAGACAAGTAAATAAAATAGCAACAACTAGAGTCTAGATGTTAGAAGGTCAAAATCAAATTTTTGTAATTCTGGAATTTTTGAAGTCAAAAGAGCAAAGTAATGAATTGGAAAGAGCAAAGTAACGGATGCCTCAAATTTATCCCTTGAGAGAAAATTTTCTCTGATTTATGTAGCTCAGAAGGACTGATTCATTATAAGCTGGGGTGGAAGTGAGGTTTTGGTAGCTTTCAATTCTGGAGCCAATGTTCTTTTTGACACAGGGTCAGATAGAACTTTTTGTTGCCACTGAAAAAAAATTCACAGGTGTAAAATCAAATCAGAGATGTCAACCACTTTTTTTCCCCTTTTTTTCACCACTTTCCTTTTTTTCAAATCCAAGTGCCAAATTCCTTTAGCAGAACTTGGGAAGGAGATGACCAAGACCTCTGGACCTCATCCACATTCATCCTATAAGGAGTTGGGCCAATCAGAGAGGAATTATGAGTGGAGTGGAATTTCTTTGGAGTTGTTACATTTTTCTTGCCACCCAATGGGAGGAAGAGGATCCTCTCATCTCCTAAGCCTCCTAAGAAGAGCATCAAGGTATCTCAGGGGGGCTAGTGTCCAAATCAGACCTTGTGAATGCCAACGTAGCAGAAGGCTAAAGGTCTCAGGTTGAAAGGACTTCTGTTCCAACTAAAACTTAAAACTATAGCCCTGACTTGTCATTTGGGGGTCCCCTGGGAAGCAGATACTGAAATAACCATGAGAAATGAAGAGGCATTGGAGACAGGATTGGACAAAGAGAATATCAGACAACATGCAGATCTGACAGTCTTGGCCAATCCACCAGAGGATTGTAAGGTTGGCCCCTGCTGTTCTTGGTCATTCAGTAGGGACTGGCCAGAACCTCTAGCCTGCGCTGTAGAATGGCTGTGGTGTATCCTGACATTGATGTTAATGGAGACTGTCTTACAGCTATGCTTTTTGTGATTGAACAGAAAGATATATCTTGAGGGTGAGCTCCTTCACGACAACAGATATGGCAAATTGCCTGTCCATGCACTTCCCAGACACTCAGCATCTCGGGAGCTGATTGCTCACAGGTGATTCTAGGTTCCTGTCAGAACAGGGGAGGCTTTACAACAGAATAGATGAAGACTGAGCAACAATATTCTATGATTATTACCTACATTAATTAATGAACATAATCAAAATCTATTTGAATATTTGGTCGTCTAAATATTCTGCTTTTGATACATATCCTACTCTGCATCAAAACTGGGAAGTGGTATGTATGTGTGTGTGTGTGTGTGTGTGTGTGGTATTGAAAATAATTCTGTTTGGACCAAAAACCAAATCCATTGCCATCAAATTGATTGTGATGTTTAGGGACCCTAGATTGTTTTTAATCCATTCTATTTTAGCAGCATTACTATTCTAATCATAGTAAGCATGGAGTGATCATGGTGGAACAAAGCTAGCTACATTTTTGTCTTGCATTTTCTCAGCTGGAGTGCTGAGAGCTGCCCAGGCTTGTGTTTTTAAGCTAATGAAAAACTGTTCTCCTTTGATAAATCACCTGAGTGAGGAACTATGCTTAAACTTACTTACTCTTCCACTGGTCCTCTTTTTACCTCTGTCTATCAAATGCTATCTTCTGCTAATACCATCTGCAATGGATTATCTTTCTTTGACCTTTGGCTGTACTAGGAGTAACCGTCAATGTTAAGCATTTCTCCTAATTCTGTCGGATTTCTCTACCTTTAGTATTTTAGCAAATCTTTAAAGACATCATTATAATTTGCAACTACCGAGAGACTTACACAGTTAGCAATCAGAAACAATCTAATTGATGATTAGTGGAGCATTCATTTGCTGAGCATCTTTTAAAATCCAGGTTGCTAGGCTTTGTGTATAAAGTTAGAAGGTGGTGCTTGACTTCATAAGGTTCACAGTATTTATTGTCCTGTATATATCATGCCCATAAACACACAGATGCCTCTTTCAGAGGAATATATATTTTCCTTTCTTGTGACTTTATTGAGAAGTCCTTAGCTCTTGACACAATTGGAAAGTATTCAATGGGCCAGCTGTCCCTATGTCCAGATGCATATGCAAAAAATAAAACAAGCCAAAAGAATATAAACCATGTGATGGTTACTAAATGTTATCACTCACCTTTGCTAATTACATGAGAGATGAGGCTTTCTACTCCTCTAAGGTTTTTATTTTCTTACTTGATTCTAATGGCGGATTCAAAATGTTGGTGGAAAATGGAATGAAAGGCAGAATTTTTCCATGAATGTTTTGAACCCCAATTATATAAATCTTCTGAAGGAGGTAGTGTTCTGCTCATTTTTATAGGAAGGCCTAGGATCAGTGGCACCATTGCTCTTTAGCATTATTTTTACTTAGGAATGCTGCTGCAGGTCATGTGACCTGATTTCTACATGGGAGTTTCCAAATTTCAGGATGGAGTGTTGCTGTTTCAGTTTTCATAGGCCCATAACAAAGGCAGAAGAAAAAAGTGTGCTTAGTGAGAGTTTTTTTATACTTCTGAATGTAAGATTAAGGACCGCCTTTTACTCTGTTACAGTTCCTTTTAAAAAATGATAGTGGCAGCACTTAGAATATTAAAAAAAGAGTGTTGTCCAAAAATATAATTGACTACCATTTGTAAGACCTCCATTATTATTTTTAAAATTTGATTAGTGTGTTACACCTGAAAGTCAGGGTATCCATACTGTCTTAATAGTACCTATTGACTATTTCTAATCCCTGCTCCCCAACTTTTGAAAAGAAATATTGAGAAAATAAACTCTTAACAGAAATTTCTGAGAAAAACATCTTAAACATCTTCTAGAGCATACCCTGGAATCAGAATATACTAAGTTATGGTGAAGTGAGTTACGTATTCGGCTGTTAACCACACAGCCATTCATCGAAACAATCAGCTACTCCTCAGGAAAGAGATGTGGCCTTCTAGTCCTGTAAATATTCATAGTCTCAGGAGCCCACAAAGGCGGTCCTCCTTGGTGCTGTAAGGTGGCTGTGAGTCAGAATCAACCTGATGGCTATGAGGAAGCAAGACAGGCATGGAAAGTGAGGGTTCCGAGCTAATAACAATGATCATGTTATTCTTTCTAATTTGCTTTTTATTTTTATGGTCTTTATTGATGCCTAAGGGTGGCTGAGTGCAGTCTAGGTGGAGTCCTGGGGGCCTGGTAACTCCCAGTTTCGTCACCAGTCACAGCCTTAGCAGTTCAAAATCACCAGTTAGTGAGTGTTAGTTTTGAAGGGTGGCTGCGAGCATCTTCATGAAGATTTCCCCCCAAAAGATTTAAATAAGATTCAAACCAAGGCTTACCCCTTCCTTCTCATTTAATCCTATCTTACTTTAACGTTTCATTATTTGGGAGCCATTTAAACAATCACATATTTTTCTTTGTTTGGAAACCAGGTAATAACATAGATCCCATTTCAACCTAAGGGCTGAAGGTCTCCAGAGAGCAGCGTGCTCAGCCTTCCTAATGCCCGGATCCTTTAATACAGTTCATGTGGTGGCGGCCCCCAACCACAGAATTATTTTTGTTGCTACTTGATCACTGTCATGAACCATCATATAAATATCTGATAGGCGGGATGTATTTTTATTGTCACAAATTGGACATAATTAAGGCATAGTGATTAGTCACAGAACAGTATACAATTATATATTGTGAACTATTTATGTGTTTTCCAATTGGCTTGGGCAACTCCTGTGAAAGGGTCCTTCACTCCTAAAAGAGGTCACAACCAACAGGTTGAGAACCACTGCGCTAGCAATGGTGGTGTTGTTCCAGGCTGTATTCCTCAAAAGGACCTCTGGGGGAGCTACTGTGGCTGTTAATTTCCAGTCACTCTCAGGGAGAAAAATGAGACTGCCTTTACCCAAAGATTTCCAGTCTTGTAAGCCCTCTATCCGGTAGGGTCTCTCTGAGTCAGAATTGACTTAAAGACAATGGCATTGACTGGCTTGGTATCCCTATAGTGCGGCTATTGAACTAAACTCTGTCGGGGCCTTTCTGGGAAAGAAAGGTTAATGGATGTGCACATTGGTGATATTCTGCAGCCACTTCCCAGCAGAGAGGTCTTGCTGCCTGACCAGTGGCATTTTGCTGCCTGGTGGCCCTTGTCTTTATGAATGAGTGGCATGCATTTCCCATCTCTCCAATCCTTGATAAAGGCTATATTTATAATCATTGGCATTAACCGCACAGTTTTTCAACCCTCAGGTTAAATGTTTTCTGATGTTTCATTAGCTCACAATGGCATTTCATTTTTAATATTGTGTGTGCACCCTTGCTTGAATCATCACAGTTCAAGTAACTTTAATTTTCAGAGGTGAAGGCTTTAAATATGGAAACGGAAGTGGTTGGTGGATGCCAAGCGGCACGGGCTTCTTTTGAGCTGACGATTGTGCATGGTGTTCAGAACAGCGCCTCTGGTGCCCGTGTGACAGAGCAGGCAAAGGTTGACTTGGGAGTTGGACATACCGAGGTTTGATTTTCACTTGATCAGTTACGACTGGCATTTGGTAACTAGATCACATAGCATCTTGGGGGCACACTGCCATATTTTTTATTGAGATTTTTATTCTGGTGTGGGTAAAAGTGTATAGAGCAAATTGCTTGCTCATTTATCTACTTAGAAGCATTTTGTTTCCTGAAAATGGATGTGGGACGCTCTATGTAAAGTACTCTTCCCTCTTTCTCTCTGGGCTCCTCGTCTCCTTTTGCCCCTCCTTCTTGCCCCCTCTTGCCTTCTGCACTTTGCTGAGTGGCGGACGCTGCCCTACTGCTCTCATGTTGTGCATTGATCTGAGGAGCAAGCCCTTCCCGGGCAATCCTGCTCCCTTTATGGACCTGTCTCTTGTGTGACTGAAGGGTGATCTTGGAGAGTGGGTACAGTTCCAGACTTGAAGGATGTTAAGTGGATTCCACCAGTCTCTCAGATCTGTAAGCTTGGTCTTTAATTTTTTATGATTTTGTATTTTGCTCTACATTTTCTCCCACTCTGCCCATGATCAACTGTCACCCTGCTCGGAGGTCGGTCGTGGCTGCTGAGTTCTTTTTGGCCTGAGGCTGATGAAGGCTGTGGTTTGGGCGATTCATTGATCCTTTGCACTAACTGTTTCCTTGAGGCTTTGATTTTCTTTATGCCCCTTTGCTCCAGAAAGAGGTCATGAGTTGCCTCCTAGATGGTCCCTTGTGAGTTTTAAATGCCCTGTTGGGAAGCTATTTTTCTGGAAAGCTCTTTTGGATATTTATGTCACTCTCAGGCTGGACTGATCATTTAATTACTTTGCCCCTAAGGTGATGGGTTGGAATGGGTTTCTCTTTGTTGAAATGTGTGGTATTAGTTGGTAATGATGATCTCACAGGGCATAGCCTATGGGCTGGATGTTTCCCATTCCTGCTGTAGTCACTAATCTCCAAGGCAGGATGGAGAACATTATCTGTGAGGACTCTTAGTATGCTAATTGACCTAGATGTTCCCAGAGAATATGGTCCCTCAGCCTCAAGTCCACTGTCTCTTTCCCCAAAGGGCTACTTTACTTTGAGGTTCTCAGTCCTGTTCCATTGGTCTCATGTTCATTATGCCAGTAGGAGACTGTGTTATGTACCTTGGATGCATGTATGGATAATATGTGTATCTCATAGCTTCTGAAATCTAGAAGTATGAGGTCTTCTACTGTGTTCTCTTTCTGTAGTGCTATGCTTCTCTGTGGTCTGTTTCCTTCGCACATCAAATTGATGATTAGTTTTTTTTTATGTTTGTCATTAATTTTTTATTAAAAATTATTTCTTTAGGCGTCTTACAACTCATAACAATCCACACATCAATTGGATCAGGCATATTTGTACATATGCTGCCATCATTCCTTTCTGGACATTTATTTTTTATTGAGCTCTTGGCATCAGCTCCTCTTTATCCCTTTCCCACTGTGACCCCTTGATAAATTATAAATTATTATTTTCATATTTTACACCAAATGCTCTTTCCCTTCCCCCATGGTTTCTGTTGCTCATCCCCTTGGAGGTGAGTGTGTGTGTGTTTAAGTGTCAATCATTGAGACTGGCTTCCCCTTCCTCCCCTTTCCAGTTGACCTTCCCCTTAGCCTTCTGTTATCACTATTCTCATTCCTGTTCCTGGATTCCTGAGCTCTTTAATCTGTACCTGTGCACCTGCTCCAGTGAAGCCTACATGAAAGGCAGTACTGGGGGCATGAAAGTGGAGGGTGAGGAAGCCTCAAGGAATCAGAGGAATATTGTGTGTTTCATAAGTTCTTTGCTGCACCCTGTTTGAGTCATCCCTTCCCTGTGACCCCTCTGCTGTTAGGGGGTATCTCACTGTCTACAGATGCGCTTTCGGTCTCTGCTCTGACCTCTCTCATTCTCAATAATATGAATTTGTTTGTCTGTTTGTTATGGTCTTCCTTCTGATGCCTGTTACCTGTCCCGTAGACATATCGTAATCACAAAGGCTGGTGTGTTTCTTCCATGTGGGCTTTTTGCTTCTCTGCTAGATGGCTGCTTATTTAATTTCTTTAAAAAATGTTGATATATTTTGGGTTCAGATTTTGTAGATTTCTTTGTTTAGATCTTTAATATCTGTGCTAGTCTGGTTAGACTAGAGAAACAAATCTATGAATACTCATAAGTGTATAAAAAAGAGGTTTATATACAAAAGCCATTAAAGATTGAGAAAACATCCTATCCCAATCCAGTTCAAGATCACAAATCTGATTTTAGCCCATATGTCTGATCCTGACCTATAAGTCCTCTTAAGACTCATGAAGCACATCACACCAGGACAATCACAGGCCGGTTGGTGCAGAGTCTTGTGTATCCAGTGGTGGTAGAAGCATCTCAGTGCTGGTAGGAGTCTCCCTGTAGCTCCTCCAGTTTCCAGGGGTCTGGGTCTATAAGCAGGCTGCCACGTGTCTTGTCAGCTGCAACCTATCTCAGTGAGTCAGTCTTGTGTCTTATCAGTAGAGCGTCTCCAAGGGGGAAAACCAGCCAGATTTCCTAGAATTCTCAGGAGAAGGCCATGCCCACACAGAGGTTTCATTGACTATTTCCAGATTGACAGGCTAGAGCCCACCCCTACACTCTTAATCCTCAAATTGACACCAGATTAGGGGACAGTCACAGTATCCTTCATTAGGCTTATTCCTAAGTACTGTATTTTTCAAGTGGAAATTTTAAATTGTGTGGTTTCCCTTTTTTTCTTTTTAGAGTTTTTTTTTATGACTGTAGAAAAAGCTGATTGTGCTTGACAGGATGACCGTGTGTCTGGCCATGCTGCAGACTCCATCTGTGAGCTCCGGTGGTTTTCTTGTTGGGGGTCCTTGGACAAACTGACAGAAGAGTGGTAGTGAAGTTAGGTTAAGACCAGGGATTTCTGAACTTACTGGAGCCTTTAAACTTGTTATAAATGTCAGTTTTTAGTGACTCATTTTCCCCAGAAGACATAATAACATGTGACATATTGATAGGATTGGGGCATTCATAACCAGGATGTGTGTGTATGTATATACCTGGCATGAGGTGAGAAGCTGCAGAAACGATTGGGGTGAAAGTTATTGCTAGCTTGGGGCTGCTCTCTGCTATAAGTGCTGCGTCTCTTGTTTGGAGCTTTTTGCATGTCTATTCTACACCTCGGCCAGCCTTCCTCACTGACCTTCTCTGTCTTCTCTTAGAGGTTTCACTGTTGTGTTAGAAACAAGGCCATCTGATTCCACTCTTGTGGCCTCTCAGTGCTGGCTTTGTGTGAGAGGGACACATGTACATTCATATTCCTCTGCACTTGTAGATTCTGTGCAATTATGACTTAACAGTGAAGAATTTTATTACATCCTCCAATTCCCAAAGTAAAGAACTATGATAATAGGGTCTGCGTACCCACTTAAAATTAGCATATAAAAATTAGCAATTTATTTTTGTATAAAGATGTGGACTGGTCTCTGAGATGATTGTGTGTGTGTGTGTGTGTGTGTGTGTACATGAGTGCATAAAGAACTCTTCAAAAAGTTTGTTGGGGGTGTTGGAGCAACAGCAATCTTGCTGAGAAGACTCACTAAGAGGTAAAAGTAGGGCAAACATGACTGTGGGGTAGGAGGAAGGTGAGAGGAAACAGAGGAACAGTCTAGAAGCAAAGGTTTGGATAGAGGTATAAGCATGGGTGCATACCTATGTTAATGCATTATATCTTAATTATAAAGGCATTGACCCATGTACATATATGTACATGACAGTGCAAGAACACTTTGTTCTAACACCTGGCATTCTGTGATGCTTATCCTCCCAGTACAATCGCTGAAGACAAAATGAATGCACAGGAAATGGGGTGAAGAAAGTAGATAGTACCTGGTTATCAAAAGATACAGCAACTGGGATCTTAAAGACTTGAAGTTAAGCAAGCGGCCATCTAGCAGAGAAGCAACCAGCCCACATCGAAGACGCACACTAGTCTGTGTGTTTATGAGGTGTTGGGACCAGGTAATAGGTATCAGGTGATCCCAAAACAGACAGGCACAAAACAAAACAAAAAACCACATTGTTGAGTATGAGGGAAGTCAGAGCAGGACCCAAAGCCTATCTATAGACCATGAGACATCCCCTCACAGAGGGATCACAGGGAAGGGTTGAGTCAAGCGGGGTGCAGTAAAGCACCGATGAAATATGCAATACTTCCCTAGTTTCTTGAGTCTTCCTTGCTCCTCCACCCCCCTACCCCAACAATCAGGAACCCAGGCCTGTCTTTCACAGCAGGCTAGACTAGAACATGTGCACAGGCACAGATAAGACCTAAGAGCTCACAACACACAGAATCCAGAAACACGAATGGGAATGCCTGTACCATAAGGGTTGGGGAAAAGTAGGGAGGAGAGGAGATTAAGGGGAACCGATCATGATAATTAACACATAACTGTAAACCCCACCCTCCCAGGGAGATGGACAGGCAACAGAAACAGTGGTTGGTGTAAGATATGAAAATAATAATAATTTATCAAGGGACCATGAATGTGTATGTGGGGGAAGAGGGAGAGGAGTCCACCAAGGGATCAATAGAAAATAAATATCTAGCAAATAATGATGGCAAAATATGTGTAAATGTGCTGGAAACAATTGTAGTATGGATTGCTACAAGATCCTCAATAAAATGTTTTGGAAAAAAGATTTGGAAAAACTTGAGCAAAAAATATAGAAAATGTCAGCACACTTTTTGAAGTCTCCTCATGTTTATGTATTTATATGTGTGTATACATCTATGTGTATATATATGAATATACTGAAAGATGGAAGTATGAAACAAGTGCCCAGATTTTGTTTAATAATAAAGAATTAGCTTGCATTTGTACCCCAACATGAATTCTTCTGTCAGTAGGCATCTCAGAAACTTGCAGATCCAAAAGTGACCTTAAAATAATCTAAGCCAACCCTCTCGCTTTATAATAGGGGAAATAGTTGCTTAGAGAAGTGTAGTAAGTTCCCTATAGTGTCTTAGTGGAAAATGTATTGCTGTCCTCACCAGCTCCCACTGAAATTTTACCACTAGCATAGTCTCCACTCGTACAATATTTATAGACCTGCACCACCAAATGTTTTGAGATTCAAGCACACAGGTTAGAACTTCTAACACTGCCTGCTCTAGTTCCTTATGTACAGTTAGTTGTGCAACCTACTTCACTGAAAAAATGTTGTGGGTAACCCCTGCATCTTAGAGCTTTTCTGTTATGAAGGCTAGTTTGAGGCTAATCATTTGGTAGACTGGTCCAATACCAATACGTATTTATTGCTTGATTGATAATTTATCTAAATGATTCTAATGACAAAGATAATAGAAGGAGTTTTTGGAAGTGTCTGAACATTTTAGATTTCTTTCTGATATGTGACAACTGTACTGTAAGAATTCCAGTGGCAGGGCTAAATTATAGCAAGTTTGGGGTTCACAGAGTCTGATACCTTGTGGGTATTTGTTGTACGTTGGGTTCTCTAGAAAAAAAAACCAGTGAGAGGGTGTGTTTGTATGTATATACATATATAGTAATATAGTATATATAATATATATTGAGGACTACTAGGTCTTCATTCTGAAACCACTGAGACTAGTTGACACAAAAGTATAACTGTCACAGATACTAAGATAAAAGGACTCTTTGCCTGTTTTCAACTTGCCCACAGGATAGTGAGAAGGGTTAAAGGGAACCTGAGGTAATTCTATGCTACAGTTTTCCATATTTCCAGCACCTGATGCCAAAGGCCTCTCGAGCCAGGATCCTGTGTGGGGATGCATAAGTTGCAGGCAGGGAACAGTTTCTTCTGGCAAAAATCACTGTTCTCCAGGGTCTGTGTCCTGCTGCCTCAGCAACCTGATGTTGCCATTTCCTGGTGCTCTAGAGCGCTGTCTGTTAGGGGAGGGCTTTATGTTTGACATGCTCATAGAACTCGGTTATATATGGCATCTTAGAATGTCAATTCAATAACTTATGATAACTGTCAAGCGAGACAGACATTTATCTCCAATAGAGCAGCCTGGACTCACCATGAAGGGCAGGAAAAACTCTCAGAAGGTTCTTTTATAAAGGTGTACCTGGGAAGCGGTTTTCACCTGATTGGGCTCAGGGTTCAGCCAGTCTGCACTCTATAGTCTAGGCACCCTTGCTGGGAGATGGCGGCTTTTTCAAGACCATCAAAAGCTCTTATCTTCTTGATGATAGGATCTGCCAAATTTTCAATCCTCTCTCATCTCCTGGCAATATGCCCTTTGCTGTTCTGGTTTTATCTAGGAATGAAGACTTAATGTACTTAAGAGGTGTAAGAGATGGATTGCCTGTCATTTTGACTATTCTCTATAAATTTTTTTCTCTTAATAGAACATTGAAAATCAAAATTTTATTCTCATCAAAAAGCAACATTTGCACACTTAAAGGCACATATTGCTATATAGTGACTGATGATGCCCTGCCCTTTCTCTTCTTTTCTTGTGGCAACTGCTTTTAATTTTTTAGTGTTTCTCTGTATGTCTTCAATAATCTATTTGTGTTTCCATATTTTATTCAATTGTATCTGGTATCTTTGGTCTTTCTCTTATAGAGAATTCAGCTTGCTAACTCTTTACCCACTCTTCTAAAAGAGTAGGGTTAACTAGAAACTTGTAGTGAGCTATGAATAGAAGCAAAATGAGACATGCTAATTTTGCCAAGATAATCCCTGATACCTAGAGTACATGAGTTGTTATTTGTTACCATCAAATCTGTTGTAGCGCGTAGTAACCTTTTGTACAGCACACAGTCCTGCCCTTCCTTTACCATGCACACAGCTGTTTCTATGCTGAGCTCAGTGTTGGCAACCACTGTGCCTATGCATTTTACTGAAGGTCTTCCTTTTTATTGCTGACCCTGTACTTGACCAAGCAGGATATTCCACTGCAGGTACTGGTCCCTCCTTGATATCTGGTCCAAAGAATGTGAGATGAGGTCTTATCATCCTCACTTTAAATTATCGTTCTGGACTTCTTCCAAGAGAGCTTCCTTTGTTCTTCCTGCAGATCATGTATATTTATTACTCTCTGCCAACACTGTAATTCAAATGTATCGATTCTTCTTGGGCCTTCCATATCCCCTGCCTTGTTCTCATTGACTATGAGGTGATGGAAAGTACCATGTTGTGGTCTGCTCCACCTTGCTCTTCAGTGTAACCTATTGACGTTGAACACATCTGTGTTACACTGCGTTTTCTAGAGGAATAAAACCAAGATAAATGTGTATGTGACTATGTGTGTATACACACATGAAACAGAAACAGACTCATTGCATGAGTTCATTCTGACTCATAGTGACCTCATAGGACAGGATAGAACTGCACCTGTTTCTGAGACTGTAACTCTTTAGAGGTATAGAAAACCTGTCTCTTTTCTCTCAAGGAACTGGCTAGTGGTTTTAAACTGCTGACTTGTGGTGTAACTCATTACACCACCAAGTGATGTAGCTGCTGCACCATCAAGGCTCCTTTAATGTGTAAACACACTTAATTAATACCAAAAAAGAATTTCATGTTGAGAAAGTGGCCCAGGCGGCTTCCCTGGCCTAACGCTCAGGTCTCAGAACTGCCCAGCTCAAAATGCTCCTCTCTCTCTCTCACTCTCTGCTGACCCTTCCCAAGAGTTCTTCACTACCTCCAATAAAGCATATCCTTGCTTTTCATCCCTTAAAGGAAAAGAAAGAAAGAAAGAAAGAAAGAAAGAAAGAAAGAAAGAAAGAAAGAAAGAAAGAAAAGAAAAAGAAAGTGGCCCAGCTCAGCTCAGTCTGGCTTAAGTTCTTGGGTTAGATGCTAGCTCATGGCCCTCTAGACTCACACAGCTGCTAACTGATGAAGCAGGAGGACAAAGTGAGAAGCTGAGAGATCATAGGTCAATAGGTTCATGGTCACGAAGACCCAAGGCAGGGTCTAAGACCTAAGAACATGGCAGGGTGCCAGCAGCTACCAAGGTCTGTGGTTCATGTGCACTGCTGGCCCCAGAGCAAGACAAAGAATCCAGCTAAGCTGAACCAGAGCAAAAGAGTCAGATCTCCGTGTGTTCAGTGTGTCAGATTTATTCTGGAGATGGCCTCTAATTTCAAGAGGGATATGCTTAACATCATATTTTGGCTCCTGCAGACTTGTTTTAATTTCTTCAGTATCAGCTTGATCTTGTATACGAGCAATTGATGGCACATTGTACAGTTGGCCCCTATTATGACTGATGAGACAGAGCTGTTGTCTATGGTTTCTTTCTGAGACGTAGCCTATTTGATACCTGTGAAATCACTGAATAGTCACAATTGTTTTTTAAATTGTTTTCTGTAAATACATTGTTAGGCAAATGTGATAGCCACTACACTACTGAGTTCTATAAATACATTGTTGATCTTGTAAAATTCTACTATGCGATCTTTGTCTTCATGTCATCACCAAGGCCATGTTTTCTGCCTATTGAACTGTCTTCTTTGTTTGCAACGTTCATATTGCAATCAAGACTGATTATCAATGCATCTAGATTGCATCTTCATTTCAGATTACAGACGATGGTAAAAATCTTCAACTCTGTTCCTTTGGTGATGGTAAAAATCTTCCACTCTGTTCCTTTGGTGCATTAGTGTTTGGTGTCTAAATTTGAATAGTGGCCACATGTACCTGGTGTATCTTGTAGGCATAGAGATATTCTCCTATCGCTGAGAGCTGATTTACTTCAAGATAATTCCTGAAATGATCCTTCTGGTGAAGAATGAAATGGTAGTCCTTTTCAGTTTGTTATTGTCAGCACAATAGACAATATGATTTTCTGACTCAAAAATGACCAGTAACAGTTCATCTCAGCTCACTAACATTGAGAATATTGATCTTTGTGTGATCCATTTCATTTTTGACAGCTTGTCATCTTCCAAGATTCCTAATTCATACCTCCCATGCTCTGATTGTTAATGTTTGTTTTCAGTCACTTCTCGGTTTTAAGTCCTGCTGCACCAGGAAATGGAAGTTCTGAAAGCACTGAACTAAACTCCATCTTGACTAAGCAGCTCTTCTCCAACTGTGTTTTGAGTACTTTCCAACCTGAGGGATTCCATTCCCAATGCCACCTCGAATGATATCTCATTGCTATTCAAAAAGTTTGTACTGATCATTGTTTTCAGAAGTAGATCACCTTGTTTGTGTTTGGCTGGAAGCTAACACTCACACCAGTCAGTGCTGATATTTGAAATATATGTTGACAAAGCTCTGAACCTCCCAGCCGTCCACAAGCCTCTGCAGCACTGTGGTGTGGAGAGGGTGGTTAGAACAAACTTCAACTCGCAACTCAGATGTTAAGTTGTTAAGAGTCTTAGGATCCTGAGTTTCATCATCCTAAAAAATGTGATAATACTTGTCTTCTATAGAATAAGAGTGAACAGTTTAATGTGAGGGGGTTTCAAAGAGTCTGTGAAAACATTCAGTTGACTTTTAAAATTCAGTTGTCCTTGAACCTTTTGAAGTCCCCGGTGTATAATGTGCCTGGTGGGGGGCTACCCTCAAAAATAGGTCAACTTGGGGATGGACCCGAAATGCTCTTTTGTAAATTGAGGTGTCATAAAACATGTTAGACTACATCATTTTTAAAGTAAGCAAAATATTTCTCCCCTAAATCAGCAACTGATCATTTACACGACAAACAAAACAAACAAAAACCCAGCAAAGCCCTATTTGCATACCCAACTTTGAGCAGTCTCAGTTTGTGGAGCCTTTTTTGCTCATCTTAGGCTTCCCAACCCCCTTTCTGTTCAGTCTTTCTCTCTCAAAACATTGCACAATGCCATTGATTAGGCTTCCTTTTGCTTAGTAAATTACAATCACGTTGCTCTTCTCATTCCTTGAAATTACTCCCCAATCACCTTGATTGGGGTGCTCAGTGTCCCTGAATTCTGCATTTATGCATTTGCACACATTCTCCAGCTTTATTTTTCCAGACACTTAATCACACCCATTGTGTGTGGATTGTGGAGATATTTAACTCTCAGGTGGCAACCTTATTTCCCCTATCTTTGCCTCCTTAAGATCTCATCCTTCAGAAATCAACTTAAACATTTCCTCTTTTTGAAAACCTGCATTGGACCTTCCAGGGTAGTTAAGATTTGGGTGCCAATCCTGAAATCATCCCTCAGATGATTTGACCGAGCATGCCTCTTTCTTCCTGCAATCAGTTGAGTTCCTTGAAATTAACCACTGAACTAGAGAGTAGGGGGCAAGATGTTCATTCGGGATCTGTATCTATAAAAGGAGGGCAAAGCAGGATTGGGTTCAGTAGAGGAATAAACTGTAATATAGATATGGCAAATCTTGGGTGCACATACTGATGTTAGAGTTTTTTCGAATGGCCTAAAAGGACCAGACTTTTAAACCATACCCATCTCCATCACTGCATGCAGGTTGCCCTGCAAAAGACGCGGTCTCTGCACAGGCATCTCCGCAACTGGGGTTCATCCTAAAGAAGGCTGTGTGCTGACCAGTGTTTCTGAAATGAGTCTGGGGAATGCAGTTTGAGTCTGACTCACCAACAGAACTGTGTGTCAAAGTTACATAATTGTTCACTATCTCAATTTTCTTCTCTACAATGATCATAATTATGGCAGCTCTTGTATTAGGTGGCTGTGAAGTTTAAATGGATCCTACATTGACAAGGATCTCTCCCTCTCTCTCTTTTAGATAGAAAAAATAGATTTACTGAGTACAGTCCACACAGTTTACATATATTCTGACCCCAGTTGTCCTATTATTAGTATCTTACATTAGTATGGTGCATCCATTATAGTGAATGGATCGATAACTTTACATTATGATTAATTGACAGTCCAGTCATGCTTTATTCAGGGAGCCTTAGTGAAGTGCTCAGCTACTAATGAAAAGGCTGGCTGTCCAAACCTACCAGGAATTTCCTTTTTATGGAAACAAAGATGCATGGAGATGATCTTGTAAATAGTTACAGCCTAGAACCTTTTCGGACATAGTTCTTGGTCCTGTAGGGCAGCTATGCGTTAGAGTCACCTCAGCAGCACCCAGTAGCAACCCCTCCATCAAATTTCCTCAGTTTTCATACAATGTACTTTCCCCAGGCCAGTATCCCATTCAGAACACTGAATTATATTTAGTTGTCATGTTTCTTTAGGCTTCTCTGGACTCTTATGGATTCTCAGACTTTACTTTGGATGACCTTGATAGTTTTGTAGAGTATCAGTCAAATATTTTGGAGAATGTCCCTCAGTTGCTGTTGTCTGGTGGTTTTCTCATGAGCAGATTATGACTTTGGGAGGAAAACCCCAAATGTAAACTGCTATTTTTATCCAGGGAGTACATTCTTTCAGTGTTTTTTTTGGTCACTGTGAATGTTGACTTTTTATCACCTGGCTGAATTAGTTTCTGTCACTTTCAACCACTAAAAAGGTATCCCTTCCCCTTCCATACTGCCCTCTTTGAAAGGAAGTCGCCATGGGCAGTCCCTGCTAAAGAAGTTCAGCTCTCCCTTTCTGAGAGTAAAGTACTCAATAAACCATTTGGACATGTTGTGTCCAGGAGATATAATATTTTTCAAAACAGTTTATATAGTCATTAACTCATGAGTATTACCATATTTTTTGGACCATAAGATGCACTCAGTTTTTAGAGCAGGAAAACAAGAAAAAAATATTCTGAACCAAATAGTATCAGTGAACTAAAATGTTCTGCAGAACGTTGTCTCTTCACTCCCTGCCTTTGAAGGTGATTCAAAAAATGTGTCAAGCTCTGCCCTCTCTCCACACATCTTCCTGCCCTCCGCACATCTTCCTGGTCTCTACAGATAAGAATTCTTCTACAGAGGCTCAAGGCAAGTGGCAGATCGACAAAAAAAAAAAAAAAAAGAGCATGCCTGTGTTAAACATTGAAATGATATCCCTGTCCAAGCCTCTGATACCTATCTTATGGATAACTGTACCATAGCCTCAGCTCAAATTTGACAAGTTTGACAACATTAGCATTCTGACAATGCATGAAAATTAAAACCGCACTTTCTTTGCTTTCGCTGAAGAAGATTGGTTTCTTGGTTGCTTTGGTGTTAAGTGTCTTTGTGTCGGTCCTGCCACTCAGAAGCATTGCAGGTGAAATAGTGTGACCCACCGCCTGGCCCAACACCATCCTCACATGGTTCTGAGATGTGAGCCCAGTGCTGCAATCACGTTTATTGTTATTTTTTGATTGGATTAACTTGATATTATTAATTGGCCATAAAACCCACATTCAATAAATGTCATGCTTTTACTCGCTTCTGTGTTTAGTTTTCTTTCCTATTTTAGTTGCTTTATCACCAAGGACTTGAAGCACTTTTGAAAAACAATAGCTTTTAGTTTGGCCGTCCTGGTGTTTCTTGGTAGGACTTTCCCATTGCATGTATCACTGATACATGTTCTCCTCCACACTACACATGCCTCTGCGCTTGGACTGTCTCTGACTTCTCACGTTTCCGGACCGCAGGGTCAGCAGTTTGAAAACACCAGCTGCTTCACGGCAGAAAGACAAGGCTTTCCACTCCCATGAGGTCAGTGTCAGGAACCCACAGGGCCGTTCCACCCTGTCTTACGGGATTACTGTGTGTCAGCATCGACTTGATGGCAGTGTGTGTGTGTTTGAGTCCTTTTCCTTGCTATATCCACTCTTCATGTTAGCTATCTTTTGACAAAATTTCTGTCTTTGCACTATGATTTCTCTTTCTAAAACTTTCCTTGGAACATTAGCATCAAGTCATCTTGATTAATATTAGTTTAAGGAGTGCATGTGTGTATTGCTGAAATACACTCACTGCCGTTCATTCTTCCTTGTGGGACCGAGCAGAACTGCTCCCTCCAGTGCCTGAGGCGGTAAATCTCCTGGGAGCAGACATCCTCATCTTTCTCCATTGCAGCGACTCTTAGCTCTGTCCTCCTGACCTTGTGATGAACAACCCATTACTTAACCACGACACCACTAGGGCCGCACTTCCTGCATGGAATCTTATATGCATTATGAGCCCTCCTGTTAAGAGCTGATCGTGATTGAAAGAAGGTTGTCAGTGAAGTGCCTACAAGAGCGGGCAGAAAGAGGCAGTCTTGCTGGTAAAATTAGTTCTCTGGTCCTTTGAGTCACGCAAATCCTGCAACTTTTGACTTGCTCTGGGAACAACACCCCCATGTTTGTAGTAACAATGGTTCCTACTTGGGAGTAGCTGGTGCTAAATGCCTTTCCAGGTAGTGTTGGCCTATTGATCTAGTAGCCTTTGAAGGTCAAGCTTCTTTCTGCCTTTCACAATTTGTTTCAGCCTGTTCTCCTGAGGTGACTTTATTTGCTGCCTGGCTCTTGGTCCTGTGGTCAAATCAATGTGGTTGTGAAAGGTCAGCAGCTTCTGAAATGCCTTTGGTTTCTAATGGAATGTAAGGCCACTCTTCAAGATTGTTCCCGCTCCTGCACCTTCCACTCCCACCGTGAATGGATTTCAGAGTCCCATCTGTGCATTTCCTCTAAAGGCTTCTTCTTTACAAGTGTTAACATTGCACTTCAGTCAAGTAGGACATTGTCTCTCTTTTCAGTTTGGCATATCCTGTTGGCAACACAGTGTGTTATCGATTCTCACAAACCTCCTTGTGCCATTTTCTGTGGCAGTTTTGCTCCATGAATGGCCATTTAGCTGTGGCCAACGCACATACAATATGCAGAGCTTTCGCTGAATACTGAGCTGCAGGTTCCTGGAGCATCAGCCCTTTGTGTGTCTGGTATTGGCAGAAAGTAGCTGTGCCCTGCAGTCCTGGAGTGAGGAGAGACTCGTCCATTGTGGTACTATTGGCATTTTTTTGGACACTAATGAATGGATACCAGGCGATGAATATATCAGAAGCCTAAACTTTCTACTTCCATTGTGTGTTAGGACAGAGAGGACCATTCAGAGCAAGGCAAGTGTAATTACAGGTTCTCTTTTTAATGACAAATCAGTTTGGGCTTAATTCATCTACTTTCACCCTTTCAATAGCTGGAAATAAACAAATTAACTAGGGAAGCCTTTAGACAAATCCAATAAGTAAATGTATTGTTTATTCTCTTTCAGACCTTTCAAGTATTTGGTTGGGTGATCTTTGTAAAATGTAAACCGGATCATGCTTTCAATATTTGGTAGCTCCCCAAACCCTTAGAAAGGCCCCTGAGATCTGCTATGATTTGGTTCCATGATCCAACTAGTCTTCCTTCTCTTCCCATTTCCATTTGGGTCCTTACTTTTAACCATGGTCACAGTTGCAGAAAAAACCACGACCTTGAGGCCCCTTGACCTATTCTTGCATCTTCTTCCCAGCATCTATCAGTTTGTCATCCTGTAGTCACATGTTGTGATGGTGCTGGAACTATGCACCAGCATAGTGAAATGCCTCCAGCATTTCACCTACTAGCAAGGGCTCTCACCATCGGCAGATTTCATCAGGCCTTTAAGACTAAGAAAAAAGGCTTGGTGATCTGGGTCTTAAAGCTAACCAAGGAAAACCTTAAAGATTCCAAGAGAACATTATTTGACCTGCTTTCTTTGGACACATTGCCAGGAGGGATGGACTGCTGGAGGAGTCTCTTATGTTTGGTGGAGGAGAAGCCCAAGGTTGAGGGAGACCCTCAGAGAGACGACCTGGCACATGGGTTGTATCAAT
Source organism: Nesogale talazaci (assembly GCA_004026705.1). Taxonomy (NCBI): domain Eukaryota; kingdom Metazoa; phylum Chordata; class Mammalia; order Afrosoricida; family Tenrecidae; genus Nesogale; species Nesogale talazaci. The sequence continues at coordinate 185,107 of PVJH01000239.1, read as the reverse complement.
GGATCACTTACTGGAACGTGCTGTCAATCGTGAGGGGGACACAGAACTGGGAAACATTTAGTTGTGTTGTGTATAAGATCACCATGCCATCAGAGTTGGTCGGACAGCTGCTCTCTATCTGTTTATCTATAGTAATCTCATAGTCTTTGAAGCAATTAGATGAGCTCCTACTCTGCATGCAAGATCCTACTGCTTAGTTAAACTTTTAGTGCCCTCCTCTCCCCTGTACTATTGACCATACCCAACTTTATGTTTCACCTGCATCTGGCAGGCTATTGAAGGTATAACCTGACAAATTTTGATCTACTTGTCTATCTACATCAGCATTGATGAATAGAATTTTCTCCAAGGGTTCTCTTTATCTCTGCTGTCCACTTTGAGACACTCCCCCCAGAAAATTGTGGCTAGTGCAATCGAGGACTAGAATCTTGTAACATTGTTGTTAGGTGCACTTCAGTTGGCTTCGATTCATAATGACTCTATGTACAATGGGGCCAAATACTGCCCATCTCTTGCCACCCTCACAATCATTCTTATGCTTGAGTCCATTATTGCAGTCACTGTGCCAATCCTTCTCATTAAGGGTCTTCCTCTTTTTCTCAGACCCTCTATTTCACCCAATATTGATGACCATATCTACTGACTGAGCTCTCCTGATAGAGAACACATCCAAAGGATTTGAGAGGAAGCCTTACCATCCTCACTTCTAAGGAGCACTCTGGCTATACTTTGTCTAAAACAGTTCTATTTTCTCCCAGTTTATGATATCTTTAATATCCTTCACCAACCCCTCTCCACTTGCTTTTCTCTTCCCTCCCTCTGGTGATCACTAATAAATAATAGTCTTAGAAAATGCAGCTTCATCTGAAGTAACATGCCCATTCATTGAATGCCCATTATGAATGACTGCTTTCATACCACAATGGCTGAGTTGAGGTGTTGTGACAGTGATTGTATGGCTTATAAAGTCAAAAATATTCACCAATAATCCTTGGTAGAAAATGGCAATTGACCCTTGGTCTGTAGATGATAAATATGACTCTGATGTTTCTGTAGCCCTGGCCCTCAACACCGTGTCTAGTGCAGAACACTTAGTGAATGAATGGAGCAATATATAAGATCCCCATTGAGAATAAATATTAGCCTGGTTTCTGATACACAGTTTTTGGCTTTTTAGTAATATTGAAACACTCTTTTTGTGATTTTTATCTGAATCTTGAAATATTTAAAATTCATGTAGCTGAGATATGATCAAAATAAAATATTTGAATAAAAGACTGATATTTTAAAGTACATTATTCTGAAGGTTAGGAATATCATCTTTTCAATTGATCAGCTTTATTGCTATTGGTGCTGTTTTACAGGATCTAACTGGAGAGCCCCTAGGCACAGAATTAGTAGCGTAACCTTCCTGCAAGGTTGGGAAAAGAAACTTCCTGGGCTTGATGTCCATCCCTCCTCTGCACTTTCTGAGATCAGGGATCATGGGAGCTTTGAGATTGGTTTGTTTTGGCATCCCCTCCAGGCCACAAAGTCACCATGGTGCTGAACAATTTCAAGGTCCACAGACCAATAACTAGGAGGCTTTTGGAGTCCCATTAAAGTAACGATTGTAGCCTTTAAGCATTGTTTTCCCCCTCCCTTCTTGTTTTACATGACTTATTTGATCAAAAGAATAGGTTGGAATAGTTTTAGTTTTATAGCACCTAGATTCTAGTCCTTTAATATTTTGCATAGACATACTTTTAGGACCCTAGGGAAAATTGGGTTTGTTCCTTAAATTTGTTCCTTAAAGTAGTTAAATGATCTTTTATATACTGTATATAATTGAGTTTAAGCCAACCTGAATATCCATGGAGGCACCTACTTTTGCCACAAAAACCGCATTAAAATGTGCTGAAAAATTCAGCATATATTTAAGTATATATGGTATTTGCTGTCACCTTATTTCTGTCGGTTGTTTAAGTCCAGATCTTTTTGTATTTCTGCTGATTGGAACAGAATGGGTTTTAGAGAATGTTCATGGAATGAATTTAATATTAACATAAACCTAACACAGCAGAAGGAGCATATTTGACCATGGGAAGTAGAGTTCCTTTTGCTCAAGATTTTGCCATCTGGTAAAAGTGATGCTTTAGTATATGAATTAACAGGGCATTTGACAATGGACATTAAGATTGATATGCTGAAGTGATAGTACCTATGAGCCAAACTATTGCTCTTAATCATAGTTGCTGCGACCAAGACACAATGCTACCGTGGCCACTGTTGTGTCAGATATCTGGATTTGATCTTTCTGATGAAGAGGTGAGCTATTTCTTCAGAGGATGCTGTTTTACTCTCTGGCAGCCAGATTCTCATCACTGGCTGTTTCAGCGAGGCAGGCACATTAGATGCTGATCACTGGGGAGCAAAAGAGAGGTCCCTTATTGTTGCTGCAAAGATAAGGTCAGTGTACACTGTTTTGCTGTTGCCCCGTATGCTGGTATGAGAGAAGTCCATGTTTAGTGACTCTTCAGCAGCACTTAGGAATTTTCTGTGAGTGGGATCACTGCAGGAAAGCTTAGATCTATTATTTAACACATAATCCACGTGTGAGCTGGATGAGATGTGGCAGGGTCCTGATTCGTTTCTCATCTGCATAGGCTGCTCCCCATTCAGCTCTTGTGTTCGACTTCATTTTAAGTATTCCTTGCGTTTGGACATCTCCCACTTCTCCTCAAGATGATTTAGCCATCAAAAGGCAGTTGTGGAGATTTTCGCTTTTCTTTCTGCTGTAATTGGTCTTCTGAAAGCTGTACTCCCCTTGGAGTAGAAAGCAGCGATAATGACGTTTGAGATCTTTTTAAAAAGGGAAAAAAAAAGTCTGGGTTTGAATCCTCACGTGAACATGAACTAGCTTTGTGACTTTGGACAAATCATTTAACCTTTCCGGGTCTCGTGCTCACTGCCTTTTAAAAAATGGGAATGACTGTAATTACTCTCCTCGCTACTCTAAGGTATATTAATATGATTAAGAGTTTTCTAGATTGAGGGCAAACCTGGAAGGCGAATTTCTTTCTCCCTGCCAATGAGTGGTCACTTGCACAGGGAGCAGAGACACCGAAGGAGGAAGAGACTGCTGAGCTTTAATGCCAGTGAGGTACAGAGGGCAATAGATCGGGCTGAAAGAGACTTGGCGGGCTCTGAGTTCCCACCATTCCAGGCACAGTGTGCTGGACCCCGCAGGCACAAAGGAGACTAGAGTCAGGGCCTTTCTTTTCTAAAAATCATTCTAATGGGGGCTCGTACAACTACATATACCCATTGTGTCAAGGACATTTGTACATTTCTCACCATCATCATTCTCAAGACATTTTCTTTCTACTTGAACTATTGGTATCAGCTTCTTATTTCCCCCCCTTCCACCCCTGCTCTCTTCCAAACCCTTGACAACTTATGAATTATTATTATTTTTTTATGTTTTGCACTAACCAGTGTCTCCCTTCACCCACTTTTCTGTTGTCCATTCCCCAGGGGGAGGGTTATATGTAGATTATTGGGATTGGTTCCCCCCTTTCACTCCCACCTCCTCTTTCCCTCCTGGTATCTTGACTCTCACCACTGGTCCTAAGGGGCTTATCCATCTTGGATTTCCTGCGTTTCCAGTTTTTATCTGTACCAGTGTACATCCTCTGGTCTAGCTGGCTTTATAAGGTAGAATTGGGATCATCATAGTGGTGGGTGGGAGTGGGAGGAAGCATTAAATAACTAGAGGAAAGTTGTGTATTTCATCATTGTTATACTGCACCCTGACTTGCTTGTCTCCTCCCCACAACCCTTCTGTAAGACGATGTTCATTTACCTACAGATGGGCTTTGTATCTTCTCTCCGCATTCCCCCTTATTCACAATGATATGATTTCTTATCTTTGATGCCTAATACCTGTTTCTAGTATTTCTTCCATGTGGGCTTTGTTTCTTCTGAGCTAGATGGCCCCTTGTTTATCTTCAAGCCTTTAAGGCCCCAGATACTATATCTTTTGGTAGCCGGGCCCCATCAGCTTTCTCCACTATATTTGCTTATGCACCCATTTGTCTTCAGCAATTGTGTCAGGAAAGTGAGCACCATGGAGTGCCAGGTTAATAAAACACAGTGTTCTTGCATTGAGGGGGTACTTGAATAGAGGCATAATGTCCATCTGCTACCTTAATACTAAACCTATAAATATATGCACAAAAATCTATTTCTCCAATGTCATATATAACTGTATTTATATGTGTACATAGACCTATATAAATGTATTTAGACCTATATAAATACCCCTTTCCTCCAAATTCTTTCCTCTATTTCCTCTTGTCCCACTATCATGTCCAGCCTTCATTTGGGTTTCCATAATTCCTCTTAGCTACATTGCCCTTAATTAAGCCCTACTAGGCCTCCTATGCCCTCCTCCCATCGATTTTGGATCACTTATGTTTCTATTGTCCCTAAGTTTGTTAACATCCCCTTCTTTTCCCCGGTCTCCTGCTCTCCCTTGTCCCCCCTCTTACCTGCCCCCCCCCCACCAACCCTTGGTCCTGTTGTTTTCTCCTCCAGATTGTTCATCCAGCCTATCTTTCCATCCCTCTAACATTTCCCCAAGCGAAACCAAACTGCATGTGCTGGTTTCCACCACATAAAAACAGCATTTTTGGTATCTCCCAGGGATGATATCATGTTCCTTTCAATGTTCCTTGACTTGGGGGACAATAAGAAGGCTGGAGGGAAAAATCGTGGAAGTAGGGTGGATGAGGCAAATTTTCCTAATAAAGTTTTTGTAGGGATCCCTGAGGGTTCTCTACAGAATGAGGAGGCGCTTTGTCACAGTGGCAAAACATTCCTCAGTGCAACTTTCCTGACCTTCTTCTCATCGATGCAGTTCTCTGTTTTCTTATAATTCTTTTATAATTGTCCTTCCCCCCACAATGGGTGTATGTGTTTGGGCAAAAATAGAGAAAATTATATGTGACTTGAGAAAAATAGATCAAGATTGTCCCTCTGGAGTCCCCCAAAGCAGTCTTGATATCCTTCTGAGCTGATTTCTCTGCTTTGAATTTAACAGGTCCACTAGATTTCCTTGGAAGCCACATGTTTGATTAAACTTTTTTTTCCTTTTATTCTCCCAAGGCATCCTAATGAGACTAAAACAAGTGTATTACTGAAAGATCTGATCAGCAATCATTCACTGATTGCAGGGACACGCTTAAACACATTTTGTTAAGAATATACAGACAGATGGTCTGAAATACCAGTAGTGATACTTTTTGACTTTTCCTTGTAAGGTGAACCATATTACCAGGGAACTGTGCACCCCCTTGAGCAACCTTCTCTGTGAGACAAAGGGTAGCATTTGCCTCGGGAAGAAGCTCACTAGGTAAGAAGGAAGGGCTAGGACCGAAGGATGGAGGGGTAGGCAAAGCATGAGGAGGATGGGGGACGAGTGCTATTGCATGTGATGCATGCTATTGCATCACAAAACAAAGTGTACATGAACTGTTGAGTGAAATACCTTTTTGTGTCATAAGCTTTCATCCAAGGGACACTATTTTTTCCCTCCCTTAAAGGACTGTTTCATTTGTTGTGGCTTTAGGGAGTGTCCATTTTCACTGTGTGTTTTGACCTTCTTGGTGAAGGAGGACTCTCTCTGGACTTCACAGATTTTGCTTTTACAGAGTGTGGGCTTTCACTCTAGGAGAACTCCATGCTCCTTGGAAGAAAGGCCTGGGGGTAGGGGGCAGGGGGTGGTCTCCTTTGTAAATATCAGCCTCTGAAAACCTAATGGAGCTTGGCTTTACCCTGACACACCCAAGTTTGTCATATAGTGGAAGGAGCCCCACGACAACTCATCACTTTATCTGAGTGGACATTTTGTTGTTTGGAGAAGGAAGACTTTTCGAGTTGACAGCAGGCACATCTTTTGATTGTTCCAAGTCCACCATGACTTATTTGTGGGGCCCTTTCCACATCTAGGTTTCTGGCTCCCTGACTGGTTGCTCTTTGACTACATTTCCCTAATCTAAAGTTGGACGAGACATTACTCCCTCTCGTTTTCTCTATTTCAGTCTTGATAAGTAGGCTGATGCCAAACAAGACACCTTCATGTGGCTTCTGAACAGGCCCCTTTTTATCTCTTTTCCTGGTTGGAAGAGATATCACTGTAGGAAGCTCACAAACAATGGCTAGTTTTAGAAGTTCATGTAGTGGATCAGCTGGAAAGTGAACCAAAGATCACAACAGCCGTGATCTGTGGAGCTGTTTGAACTGGTTTACCCTCATGCTGCTCAGACAGAAATCTTTCTTGGTTGAGACTGGCCATTTGATGGTACACAAACAAATTTAGAAAGTCAAAAATATGGAAAAAAGAGTATCTTTCCTAGAGTTTGTAGATCTTTGGCAGGGTGTTGGGTATCTGAACTACAAAGTGCCTTTTCTACAGGGAAATAGCACTTATGTTTTGCTTGTAACTGTATTTGAATGAGTTCCTTTTCCATAGAGCTGAGATAAATGTGAATTTGCCTGTTACAATCTTAGAGTCAGTCCCTTGAGCCAACCTACAGGTTCTGAACATAATATTTTAATATTGATGCTTGAGTTGGTGAGGGTGGAAGCAAATAAGTTGTAAATCTAAAGAAAGAAAGCTTCTTAAAACTTTAATACTCTTTTATGCTTAACTGGGAGTATGAAAATGTGAATGAATGATCAATTAATCATAGCTCATACAGTTGTGGATAATTGCTCATTCTCTTTCAAAGAACTTTGGTTCCCCAAATCATTGCTTCATTTTAGGTACGGGACTTATTTTCATCATCAGAGCATATCCTAGGGAAGGCAAGTCAGATAAAGGCTTTATTATTGCTAATTATAGCTTCATACCTTTAGAGAAGCACCTGGGTTGATTGCAAGCAAACTGCCATTCTTTTTTGAATGTATGCAGATTGCATTATGTACATCATACTTGGCCTCTTGTTTGCGTGCATAGCAAGTTGCCTTTGAGATGTGAGATGATAGTTTCAGGGTGGTGCAGGGGCCCATAAATATGTTTATAGTAATCAAACTATCCAAAGAATGTACCATATCACTTGAATTCCAAGGGTACTGAAAACCAGTAATTCTATGTGTGGACTGACTCTCAACAAAAATGTAGAAGCAAAGCCAATTTTTGTCCTTGACATAAGATCTTTGCTACTTTTTATTATTATTATTTGTCTTCACTATCTTATTGAAATGTGGGAGCCCAGAGCTTCTCAGCCTCAGCACTAGCACATTTGCTAAACGATTCTTCATTAGGGGGGCACCCTGTGCCATCTAGAGTGTCTGGCAGCTTTCACAACTTTTGCCTACTAGATGTTAGTAAAAGCAGCACATCCTTCCACCATTTATTTGCGACAATGGACAATACCAGTAGACATTGCCAATGCTTTATCTTGCCCCGAAGGTTAAAATTACCCTTGCCTGGGTGCCTCTTGACTAGCTGATATTGATTTATACAGACAATAAAACAATCTAATATGTTGTGACCATGACTTTCAATGGAATAGTTCTTCACTGCAGATTATCTTTATAGATTAGAGATCTACTAGAGACCTGCTTCTGAAGAATTAGCCAGACATCAGAATTGACTTGAGGGTAACTGGATAAGGGTTAGTTTTACAGAACCCTTATGTCTTGATTTACCCAGGGCAGTCCTAGTTTGTACCTGCTGTCCTTGCCAAAGTATCAATAGTAATGTCCTTGACTCTTAAAGTGGTCTGAGTTGAAGGCTAAATCCTTTGAAAACTTTATTTTGGAGAAAATACTAAGCTTTTCCACAATTACAGAAAAAGGAATGGAAGCCCAGATGTTCTGGTGATTTGCCAACAGTATGGCAACGGCATCTGATGGCTAAGCCTTGAGAAGAGCTCTGCGTTCAAAGTCTCCCTTTTTGTTTTATTCTTCCCAGAGTAATTTAGTTCAACTCTTTAAAATGAAAACTTCTTCAAGGAAAATTATATTGAGACCGTGAAGGAGTTCGTTCTTCTCAGTATCAAGAGTACAGGGAAAGCCTACGAGTTGAGTGCCCACGGGGTCAAGTGTGAATTTCAGAATTTAATTTTTGGCGGACTGTGGAAATATGCCTCTTTCTATAAAACAGAGATAATAAGCTAAACACAAGGCTATTGTGAGGGTTGTATAGTGTGTGGTGCTTGGCATGCATCAAGTGCTCAATAAATTGTTGTTGTGATTATAAATAACCACAAGAGTGGATGATGGCAGGTTCATGATGCAAGGAAAGCTAGCTAACTTGAGAGGCTAGGAAAGGAGAATTAAACAGCTTAGAGGGGAAGAAAGCCATAGGGATTTATTTATTAGATCTCTGTGCCTCTGTTTCAGGAATGAATCTCAATGAAATTTTGTAACTAAAACTTAAATTTCCTTTCTTGTAATACTAAAATTTATGGGGAATTATTGAAAATAGAACACTCTAAGGAGCAAAATTGATGTAATAGTAAAAGGGTTGGATTTCATCCTGGATAGTTTAGTACAAAGAAAGTTAAACCTAGAGCTAAAATAAACAGCACTCTGGTTCTGACATGAACCAACTGCCTACCTATTTCTTTCTCTTCACCTTTAGCTTTTTCACTGTAAATGAAGAATTGGAATTAAGCCCTCATAATTTTCCCCATGAAACATTATTAAACAGCTGTTTAATAGCACTCTATTCAACCCCAGCCCCCACCCTCCACACACAGACACCCTTCCTCATTGCCTTCAAGTCCCTACAGGACAGAGTAGGGGAGCCCTTGTGGGTTTCAGAGGCTGTACATCTTGACAGGAGCAGAAAGCCTTATCTTTTTTAAAAAATTCTTTTATTGTGGGCTCATACAACTCTTCCCACAACCCATACATAGTTCCATTGTGTGTCAAGCACATCTGTACATCCACTGCCTCATCAGTCTCACAACATTTGCTTTCCATCTAAGCCCTGGACATTGCTCCTCATTTTCCCCTCCCTCTCTGTAACAACCCCATCAATCCTTATTAATTTGTAAATTATTATTCTTTTACCATATCACACACTGTTCACTGACTCCCTTCACCCACATCCCTGCTGTCCGTACCCCAGGGAGGAAGTTATACATAAGTCTTTGTCATCGGTTCCCCTTTTCTACCCCACCCTTCCTTCACCCTACCAGTACTGCCACTCTCATAGAAAGCCTTATCTTTATCATTTGAAGAAGCTGGTGGATTCACACTGCTTGAGGTTCCCAGCCCAATATGTAACCCACTAGGATATTGAAAGAAAGAATATGGTAAATTACAACCTTGATAGCTCCCTAAATCAGTTGTACTTTATACACCTGTACTTTGGTGTTAAAGTTCTGTGAATCTGAGGAATTCTGCATGGTGACAATCTTGGTGATTTTTATTGTATTTTTGTATTTATTAATATTTTGCAAATATTTTATTATTACTATGCATTACTTTTGAGATTGGAAAGTATTTAATGCAGTTACTTTATTTTTTTTGTTTGTTTGGGCATCACTGCCCTCTGGTGGTGGGAGTAGGAGGTCCAGCCTTGCTGCTGGATTTGAACCTCCAACCCAGTGGGCCACAGTTCCGTGCACAACCACTACCCCACCGGGGCTCAGCCTGCAGTTACTTTATTTTTTACATCTGTGAGCCTGAAGATTTAACAGGCTGTTAGGAAATATTCTTTCCTCAAAAGTGAAATAAAATTTGCTGAGTCTTAATACAGGGGATCTAAGCGGCACACTATCTGGCTTGCCTTTGGACATTTACCTGAGATAATTTAGCCTTAAACATGCTGGTAAAAACAGTGCATGCCACAGGGCACCTGCCACACTGCCTAGGTGACTGGCATGGCATCTTTGTTTTGGTCTGTCACTCAGGGGAAAAACACTTTTGTCTGAGTTTTTTATACCATAGTTGTTTTGATAGGGTTTTGTGAGCTACATTTTAGTTTTGTGTGCATTTCTCTAAGACAGGGCAACATTGTATGGAAGAAGTTGTTCTTCTCAAATAGAACTCATTCTTCCAAATACAGGTGGTCAATCGTTTCGTAAAAATGATACATTTTGTCATTCGTAGACAAAGAGAAAAACAGATCTTGATGTACCTTTAGCTTTATTTAGAGATTCAGAAACTTTATGGTGATGTTAATTAATTTAGTTATTTGCAAATGTGTGAGCTATAATATCACCTTCATAAAGACCTCCTAAGTAGGCTTAGGAGGGCAATGTTAGCAGTTATTGATTTGAGTTGTGTCCTGTGAAATGTGCTGTAAATCTAACCTCTATGTTGCATAGTGTTATTCCACCCTACAATGACCCCATCCTCACTATTGTTGCTATCTTGAGCTTCTTGTTCCATGCACTGTGTCATTTCATCTCCTTGAGGGTCTTCCATGCTTTTTGCTGACTTTCTACTTCCTCAGTGATTTATTTGTTCTTCTGGTCGTCCATGGTTGTGGCAGTAAGATTTTTACGTCACTGTGTACTCACGTAAGTGTGGGGTCTGTCTGTCTGTCACTCAGGTCACAACCTGGTGATACCTCACAAGCAAGCCCTCCCCTCTCTGTCTGCCCCCTTTCCTTCCTGCGTACAGGGACTCTGCAACTGAGAGTTCTTTGTGCCCTGCCATGTTTCTACTGACCTTGAATCCATGTGACTCTGTACCTACTGGCCTGTGATCTTCCTGCATTGTGGTTCACCTTTCTGAGTCATCAGTCTGGTCTATCAGAGCCTGAAGAAGGTGCTGCCTAGCACTGACTAAGTTGGACTGTCGGGGATACATTCTTAGTATAAGATTATTTCTTGATACTCCGTTATTTCATATATATAAATATATGAAATGCTCTTGCATTATATATGTAATGTCACTGGTTTTGTTTCTCTAGTAAACATAGTCCAACACGATAGTACTTTAATTTCCCAATATGCTAATTCAAATAGAGAAATTATTTTTTTTCTGCTTATTATTCGTTGTCCAGCTTTCACTTTATTTGAGACAATTGAAAACATGACTTGGATCAGCAGAATCCTAGTCTTCAAAGTGACATCTTTGTGTTTAATAATTTAAGTAGATCATGTACAGCAGATTTGCCCACTGAAGTATGTTGTGATTTCTTGACTACTGCTCCCGTAAGTATTGATTGTAGATGGGAGTAAAATAAAATCTCAAGTTCAATCTTTTCTTTGCTTATCAAGATGTTGCCTATTGGCCCAGTAATGAGGACTTTAGTTTCCTTTACATTGAGTTTCTCATCCATACTAAAAGCTTTTTAGTCTTGGATCTTCATCAGTAAGTGCTTCATACCTTCCTCACTTTCAGGAAGCCAGTTATCTTCTGAATACAAAGTTGTTAATGAGTTTTCCTCCAATTCTCATCCCATTATCAGAATAGTCAAGCTTCTCAAATTACTTACTGTGCATACAGCCTGAATAATTATGGTGACAGGAGACAAACCTGACATACTTTCTGCTTTTAGACTATGTTGTATTGCCTTGTTCTCTCAGAATGACTGCCTCTTGGTCTGTGTAAAAATTCTTACAGAAGAACAATGAGTTATTCTGGAATTCTCATTTTTAAATGTTCTACATAGGTGCATATATTGCTTTTATATGGTCAGGGAATCACAAGTGAACCTCTTCATATTTTCTACTTTCATTGAAGACCTATCTGATATGAGCAGGTATATCCCTTGTTCCATGTCCTTGTCTCAATTAAGGCTTGGATTTCAGGCAACTGCTTGTCTGTGTTAAAAGACAGTCAGCAAAACTTTACTTATAGGTGATATTAATGATCTTTTGCATTTGGTTGGGTCATCTTTCTTTGGAACAGACACAAATAAGGATCTCTTCTTGCTGAGTAGCCTGGTAGCTGTCTTCTAATATTTGTTGGCATAGATGAATGAAGGCTTCTAGTGCTTTATCAATTTCAATAGGTATCCCAACCATTCTTGAAGTCTTGTTTTTCACTGATACCTGCAAGGTGGCTTGGACTCTTTTCTTCGGGGATATGGGTTCTTGAGCATAGGTTTACTCTGTAAGTGGTTGGATGTGGTGTAATGATTCTGTAGTTCTTTAATCTTCTTTGGATGCATCCTGCATCATTCAATATTTTGTATGAAGTATCTTTCAATATTGCAACTTGAGGCTTGAGTCTTCCCCCCACCCCCCCAGTTTTATTAGCTGGAGATATGCTGCACAGGTTCTTGCTTTTTGGCTTCCTAATTTCAAGTCTGTCTGCATTTCGTTCCAATCAATTACTTCCATCTTTTTGTGCTGCCTTTTGAAACTTTCTGTTCAGCTCTTTAGTCGCATGACATCTTTCATTGACTTCAGTTACTCTATGATCAGACACTAGTTTCAAAGAGCTCTAATATTTTCTCGGGTCTTTTTTGTGTGTCTTTTAAATGACTTTTTGCTTTCTTCGTGTGTGATGTTCTTTCATATCTGTGGCAGTCATCTAATTTCATGACAATGTGAAGATATGTAACAGTGAAGGGGTGGAGTTTAGCTGTCAGTCAGGTCACAGCTCGATGACATCATCTGGAAGTCCTCCCTGGCGATCGTGAGAGCTGCTGGAGCCCTGTGATGCGTTCACTGCCATCAGATCCACATGACTTTGTGCCCACTGGCCTGTGATCTTCCTGCATTCTGCACCACTGCATGAGTCTGCAGAGGGACTTATGGACTTGACTTGGACTGGACTGGACTGTTTTCTTCATATATAATTACCTCATGCTATAAAGCTCTTTCTTACACATATATGAGTGTCATTGGATTTGTTCCTCTAGTCAACTTGGCCTAACAAAATATCACGCCACACTTGTCAGGTCTTCTGTCGTTAGTATTCCATGTGTGAAATATGTACTTGTGATCATATCTCAATTCAAGAGGGATGTGCTGAAGGCATTTTGGCTCTGGTGAGCTTGTTGTGTTTTATCTCAACTTGAATCTGCACATGAACAATTGATTATCTTGCTGCACAGTTGTGCTCTGGCCTTAATATTGAAATTCTCCATTTTTTTCTTGCCATGAATGCTGTCAGTTTGATTCCTGAGTACTCTTATTTGTTGAGGTTCACATGTATAGTGCCAGTTTATGTTTTTGTAAAAATATGCTTGAAATGAAGGTGTCATTGGTCTTGCAAATTATATCATGCGATGTCTAGTTTCATTTCTGTTGCCAAGACCAGCGAGAACAGATGGGGGCAGGTATCCCACATGGGTATCACTGAGGAGCTAAGGAAGAAGGAATTTTGTCCCAGGACTAACACAGCAGAGGAGATACATACATGCATTCGTACTTAATTAAGTGAATTAATTTAATCCCAAAGGAGGCTAGTTTATTTGATGGTCCTCATTTCTTAATTCTCTATTTTCATTCTGGGCACCTCCTAAATGTTCCGAGCTCTACACATTGAAGGACTCCTAAGGTTATCTTCATAGAATTTTCTCTTTTGTTTTTACTCATCCACTTAGTGACCTCACCAAATCTCCTGGCTTTAAAAAATGCCTATGTGCTGGTGAGGCCCACATTTATAGGGTCAAAATCTAGGTTTCAATTTTGTATTACTTAATGGTTGTACTTGATATCAAAAAGGCATGTAAAACTGCCTTTTTACACGAAGATGTCTAACGAGCTTGGAATACTTACAGCCTACCCTCTCCAAACTGCCTTCTCAGGACTTCAGTCTTTCCCATCATTTAAAAGTAATCATTTAATTTGCTCAGACTAAAACTTCTGGAATCATCTTGGGCATCTCGCGCTCTCTCTCTCTACTAATGTAATTCACCAGAAGTACTAGCTACCACTCAACCTTCAACTCTACTCCTAGATTTGACCTCCTCCCAACCTTTTCATATCCATGACCTGTTTTAAAGGCAATCTTATTCTTGGAAATGCTATAGGAAGTTCTACCCCGTCCTATAAGGTTGCTGCAAGTCAGCAATGACTGGAGTTTTGTTTGTTGTTGTTTATGAAGGTGGAGCAGTTATGAATGGTTGGTGGTTCAAATCATTCAGAGGCACCTCAAAACTATGCCCGGACACCTGCTTCTCTGAGATCACAGCCTTGAAAACCTTGTGGGGTAGTTTTATAATGGGCAACTGACAACAACCCATTTCCAACTGCTTTTAGTCTATGACTGCCTCGCTCCTCTCGCCCCTGCTGCTCCACCCTATTAGTCTCTTGGATGCACAGCTACTAATGTGCTCCTGGTGAATTTATGTCAGATCATGTCACTTTTCTTTATGTGACTCTTCAACATCTTTCCAATTTACTCAATGGAAGAACAAATCGCTGAGGTCTACAAGGTCCTCTCTGATTGGCTATACTGCTCACCTCCTGACTGCCTCTCCTCCTCCTCTTCCTCATACTTGACATTTTCTGCCATATCGATCTCTTGACTGATCTTCAAACACCACACACAAGTGTTTCTTCTTGGAAATTTGCAGTTATTCTTTCCTTTGTGGGATTGGTTTCTTTACTTTCACATTCTTATTGTTTATGTCACTGAATCAATATGACCCTGGCTGGCTTCTCTAGTCCTAGGGCTTCATCCTGGCTTGATTCCACCACCCCCCCACCCCTGCTGAGAATTTGCCTCTTCTCCCCAGATATACTGAACCAGAGTTTACGTTTTAATAAGACTTCCAAGGTAATTCTTCTAGTTCCCCAGGAAATTGTTGTGCATGTATGAGATCTTGCAAAGATTCAGGTTTTAATTCAGTATATCTGGGTTGGAAAGGCAGAGGGTTGTACTAGATTCAATCATTCAAATGCCTGATTTAAACTTGCATGTCCTTTTTACTCCTTTTGTCATTTGTATGCTCCATAGTAGTCATCACCATCTTATTTATATCTGTCTCCCTGACTAGTTGTAGGCAATAAGAAGGTAGGGATTTTTGACCGTTGTCACAGCCCCTGTCAGTTTACCTGGTACAGGGTAAACATTCATTAAGTATATGATGAATGAATGAGGAAATTGTGTATTTACCTGTACAAGGAGAGCATGGGGTTGAGTCTTCTGCCTGCATTATTAAGTTGTAACTTATTCGCCGTGATCATTCAAGTTATGTAACTCTCTGTTTCTCCTTTATGATGAGAAACTCGAGTTTGGAGAGAGTAATTCTTCTGGGCAAGGTCACACAGCTAAGTGCAGATACGGGACTTGAATTCATGTCTGTGCAACCTCAAATCCCCTGCTCCTAACAGTCATCTTCTGTTGGCTTCCAGCGGCCAGCCTAAATCCCTAGCCTTCCTTTGCCTCGAAGCACATAGGCATTTAGCTCTGTGGAGAAACTTCTTGCTGGTGTTACGGCATTTCCTAATCAATGTCCCAAGGAGGTTAATCCATGTACTGTGGAGGATGAGGAAAGAATCAGTATTGATTCTTTTTCTTTCAGGGAGCATTATGGGGATGAATGGGAAGCTGCGTGACCAAAGTTTATTTTAAATTCTAGGGAAAATGCTAAACACAATGTTTTAGTTCTCATAAGACAGTAATCTGCCTTGTCTGAGAAAGCCAGCCAGGCTCCTCAGCCCCTCCTGTTGCAACTTCAAAAGGGATCCTATGGATACTTTAGGGAATGGCTGGCTTAGCTGCCTCCATTATATTTCTGATTTTTTTTGCCCAATTTTCAAGTCCCTCAAAGCAAGGCTTGCATCTATTAGCAGCGGTGCACCTGGTGACTCCGAGCGAAAGTAAACACAACACAATTTCAAATTGACAGGCTAAAGGAATTCGGGACCGTGTGTGTCTGTCCATTTCTAAGGAGCCTTTCTTTGAAGGCGCCTTCACATGGACATCTCCGTGCCTACTTATTCCTCAGCTGTACTGAGAAACTGCCAGGATGCTCTTTGGGATTTGTTACAATAATTTGTCAGTTCTCTCAGGGCTGGGTTTTCTCAGCAATAACCACCTCTCAGGGTCTGGGATTGCTCAGAGGCTAGAAACCAGAGGAACCAGAGGCTAGAAGATCTGTTTTGAAAAAAGAATGTTTCTTTCCTGCAGGCAGTTCCTACAGGGCTTTTTTCCCCCCTCCCTCTCTCTTTTGTTTTGTCTTCCAGCGAGATGAAGTTTAGTTTCCCCAAAACCTTAACACTCTCTCTGGGACAGTCCATTTGTTAGACAAAAAAATGAGCAGTTTAAAGGTGTTAGAAGGAGCTCAACTGCTGAAGTGGGATGGACAGTGGAGGGGAGCGAGAGAAGCCTAGCTATGCTTCACGTGTCGCTGGGTGCCGAATTACTGCTGCAGTTTGTTTTCCAAGATCTAGGTCCATCTGCACTCAGGGAACAACAAATCATGTGGCCACTCTGGCTTGCAGCGAGAACATGTCTCCTGATGGTTCTCCGAAGCCCACGTATTTCTGACAAAACCTTACTACAAAGAGAAAAAGCAAAATGTAGCGATACAGAGATACATGTTCTTGAAACCATTTCTAAGTAGACTTAAGGATTTCGTCTTTGATTTTGTCTTCATTAATCTGATTTAATTAATTTGAGAGAGATAGGGCCTGGACTCAAGTAGCTTATTTAAAACCTCCCTCTGGGATCCTAGTGTGTAGCCATGGTAGGAGAATCTCTGGTCTAAACCATCTCCTGCCTTGATGCTCAGAGTCATTCTCACCTGGGGGCTTAATGTAGCGCTTGGGCCAGAGCAATCAGGCCCATTCAGAGCCAAGAAAATATTTTAGAAACCCAGGAGCTTTTAGGGAATGATTCCAGGCTGAATATTGAATCAGCATTACAAAGGGCAGTGATAACTGGTAGTGCCCACTGATGAAAAGAAAATCTAGGATTGACAAAGCCAAGTTAATTAATATGTTTACTTGATAATCTAGTAAAACTGGCTCCTAATTTATTTTTAACCTCACCATCTTTCTCCTTACTGCAGGACTCTTTCCTCTCTTTCTTACCTACTCATGCTTATTTTTTGCCTTTCCCTGTATGTGTTCATTTATATTACTCTACTTTTCCCCTGCCCTTTCTTCTAGTTCATTTCTTTGGCCATAGTAAGAAATAAGGCATTGTAGTATGTGAATTACTTAATCTGGCCCTTCTAGCCTTAGTCCCTTGCTTTGTGATTATGGTAAATGCCAGTCTCTGTGCCTTCGTGGCTGTCGTTAATTAGGCTTGCTATGTAGATAAACTGAGGCCAGGCCAGAGAGAAGGAAAAGGAGAAGTTTATTCTGCACTTTTGGGTGAGAGTCACAGGCTCCAGCAAGGAGTCAGTGAAGTCACATTGCTCAAGAGGGAGGGGAGAGCAGCGAGGGAGAGACTGGAGCCCTGAACTCCCCGAGAGCTTCAGACATCCAGAGGATCTGTGACGGAGAGCAAGTTCTTACGCTGGTCAGGAGAGTAAACAAGAAGGGAAGGGGTAGAAGCTGCAGCTGGGTCAACAAGGAGGGAGGAAGTAGAAGTTGCAGCTGCAAAAGCTTAAGTCCTCTCTATGCATGAAATTTTGAGGTAGGCTGTTCCCTAGATTGTTTTGCTTGATACCAAGGAGTTGGCCCATTGTCCTGGAATCATTTTGAAGCTAGCCCTTTAGGTCTGAAAAGGGCAGGTCAGGCTGTACCTCATTGCCACCGCCACCCCCCCCCCAACTCCCCATCAATGCAATACCCAACACTGGAGTTGCCTCTTGTGTTCATGAGGCAAGATTAGGTGGATATGTCTTGGGTCATTGCCTGACTAAAAGGCAAGATTGTGGTTTCCTTGGGGATGGTTTTAGAAATCGGCTGGCACGGTGAGCTGTCTTGTACTCTCTTGGATCCTGCCTTTGCTTGCACCAGCGGCCTATCACCTGACCCAGTTTGTTTGCTTCCTCGGCCAAGCAGTCTGAACCATCAGGCTGGGTTCTTAGGTTCCTGTGGCCCTGGGGCTCAGGGGTGGTCTCTCAACCGATGCTTGACGCAACAGTTTTGGAATTTGGCAGCCTTGACACCTGTGAGCCATTTCTTAGCGGATACATGAGTTCTGTGAAACGGTGCAGCCAATTACGGAAATCCAAAGCTGGAGGGAGAATCCTGAGAGAGAGAAGGGGGATCGGTGCTGGAGATGGTAGAGCTGCACCGTGCTTTGGAAGAGCTGGACATTTGACGCCTGCCTTATAGAAACCAGCTTTGTGCCGATCCTTTAAAAGCCATTGTATGTACACGTGTATATTCTGTGGTGTGTCTTCACAGCTTTATTTTAGAAGCGAATGAGTTGAACAGTGTATAAGCCTTTCAATTTAAAAAACCTCCCATTTTACTTAGATGTTTTTTTTTTTTTTTTGGTTTGTTTTTTGACCTGTTTGCTCTTTCTCCCTCTTGGGGGTTGGTCGAAACGAGTACAACTAGATTGCTTCTCTCTGGCCTTGGTGAGCACGTCACAATGTTTCTTCCCCTTCCTATGACTTGTAGAGTTGTAAGTATTGACGTTAATGATTCAGAATCCAAGGAAACATGCGTCCAGTCTTCTAAGGTATGTGGGGGAAAAGGCAAGAACCGAATCACCAGGCTCTGATTCTTTGCCAAATGTTCCTGGTGATCTGCGCCAGTAAAAATTACAGGCCAGAAAACCCAGGGGGCTTGTGCCATGGGGTGACGCTAACTCCAAAAGCCACTCCGCAGCCCCCACTGGCACTCCGCTTGTTGGATGGCGTCAATGTGCTTGCTTGACTGTACCTTGTGCTTTTTCATTGGAGGAGGGAGAGATAAGGATTTGGGCTTCAATAAATGGCAGAAGTAAGCTCAATTTATGCTTCATTCAATAGTTAGTGATGTGCTGGCTTTTTTGGGCTTAATTTCTATGTCCGTTTGGTATTTGTACAAAGAACTGGTTTGTTTGGTGTCGTGGAATTCTATTTGCTGAAGTCAGGCTATCACCTCTTTCTCCTTCCTCTCATTATCACCACCTCCCAGGCCCAACAGAACTAGTAAATGCAATCGGCACCTGACATCTGTCCCAGAGTCTGCTCTCCTTGGTCGTCTGTGTGAACACATGATAAGGGGCCATGGTTGATGTACTCCAGCTGCACGAAGGAGGAGAATTTGTCCCATGCTATCCCGTGGCAGATTACCAGAAGGCAGAGATCAGATATCCCTTCATCCTCCATCCTGATGTAAAGCTAACCATCCCTCCCACAGCAGTCTCCTCTGCCGGGTTCTATAACACAGTGGAGTGGCCACAAAGAACTCGCAAACAATACTGAGAATGCTAGGGCTTAATAGGGAAGCTAACAGGATACCCTTCAGGAACACACACACACACACACACACTCCTTTTGTCTGAAGCACCTTCTATCAGCCATGCTTGGAATCCTGTCTCTCTGCCTCTCAGCCAAATGGTCTCTTGACCACATCCCAGCTTTGACAAATCTTGAAAAGCTTTTTGCCATGGTTAAATGCCCCAAATGTCCACACTGCAAGCCAGCCTCTTGCCCGGGGCACTCAGCTTCACTTCTTTCATAGGCTCAAAAGCCCACCCCCTGTCTGAGTCTCAACATCACACCTCGGTTCTGTCTCATGGTCTCAGTAATGAGACCTTGGAGTCTCTCCTGTCTCTGCCACTTGAGGCAAGCATATTGCTTGTGCTTCCCAGTGGCCCTTCTGTCTTGTTGCTTGTGAAAATCCTCCTTTTCAGCTTCTGAAATGGTTCACTTTCATACCCAGTGGAGTGGCAAATCTGATAGATTCCTAAGTTATAGTCCTCTATACCTTATTTGGCAGTAGAAAGAGGAGGCTTTCCATTCCCATAAAGCTTTACAGTCTGAGAACCCCACAGGGGCAGCTCCACTCTGTCCTGTCGGGTCACTACGAGTCCGAATGGATGCAATGGCACTGAGTGTGTTTTTCTGGTATTTTTGGACACCTTATTTGCTTGCTCCTACTCAGTCAATTGGTGGGAGTTTGAAAAGTCTATGGACAGAATAACCACAGCAGGTAATTTCATTGCACTGCATTCTGAAAGCTCCACTAATGATTTCAACTAGTTATTGTGTGTGATCAATGTATTATGTTTTAGGTGAAAGTGTATGCAGCAAACGAGCTGTTTCCATTCAACAATTCATTGCTTTGTGATCGTGGCTGTAGGCTCCTGCGGGTTGTGGGCTCCACATCCTCCTGCCTTTCCTCTGGGTTCTGTTTGCCTCAGTCTAGTTTCCCTGCTTCTCACCTTTGTTTGGGGGCATGTGTCTCCCTGTCAGCCTTGAGGAATTGATTGTTGTAAGGAGTGCCTCGCTGACAGGTGTTGTTTATTTTGAAAGCCAGTCTATGTGTTGGAGAGAGGGCTTCCCAGAGTGCTTCTGCTCCATGTTAGAAGGGTGACTTGAGGTCTCTTCCAGTCTCTGTCACATCTGAAAGGGCCAAACAATTTTTTAAAGAGTTTGCACTTTGCTCTGTGTTTTTGTCCCATTCTAACTGGACCTTTCATTGCCTCCTGGTCAGAATGTTGGTAATGGTGACCGGCACCATCCCTCTTGCCTTGTCTCCCTCTGGCAAGTAGAGGCTGTGTCATTTGGGCTGTGGACAAATTGTTTCCTTTGGGTTTTGTTTTCTTCATTCTGCTTTGCTGCAGGTAGGAAGAGACCAATAGTGGTGTTTGCTTTATAAAAGCTGGTTATGGAAATTTAGAACACAACATTTGCCAATTCAACATGATTCAGAGGTACAATTTCGTGATCATGATTGCATTAATCATGCCCAACCACCTCCAGAATTAAAACTAGATTAATCTGATTTCTTATGTTCCAGAGTTTTTTTTTCTCCTAAAGTTGCTTGCTGCCATGAGTCCTGGAGTTGGCTTGTAGACCCAAGTGGGGCATGAGAAGGGCGAGGAAATGGGTTGAATAAAGGGCAAAGAGGAACATTTGTGTCAAATAAAGAATCACGTCGTATATTAGCTTTCAGATTTCAATTACCTCTCTGCCTATCTATTTCTCCAGCAGGAACAGAAATGAACAAAAGCATTCATTCCTTTTATTTTGATCGCAGGCAGGCAACTTCGACCTGGAAGCATGATTGAAGACCTTAAAGTTTCTCCGTCCTCAGCAAGACCTCTCGAGTGTCCGCTGTTTAAGGACCTGGGAGGGTGCTAGTTCGAAATAAATGAAGTGATTGGAGGCTCATCATGTTGTGGTAGATGATAGGTAGGCACAAGTTCTGGGAAGTGACAACTGGTATTACCGGATGTTAGCTGATGAACTGAACTTTGAAATTACATTAGGTATTTCTTTAGGGGTCAGCAAAAGAGACTTTGTGGAACAGGCATCTTCTGTAAGAAAATTGTTGCTGCCATTCTAAGTCTACGTTTAGGAACTATGGGTGCCAGGAAGGGTCCTAGTTTCATATTAACCCTTTCTTACCATTAGAAGGTATAATGCATCTCTGCGGTTGTGTGGTTGGCATTTTTAGAGACACCACTTGACCTTTCTCTTGTACAAAACAACTGTTAAAGATGAACTCTCTAGTTGGAGTCCCTTCCTTGGCCAGCCTATTTGTGATATTCGGCCCATGCTATTGTTAAACCAGAAACTTAGAGAGTGTGGCGCTTCTAAACCTAGCTTTCAGTTTTATATATAAGGCTAGCTAACCTACTTGATTAGGAACTAGTGATAATGAGAACCAGGACATAGCCTCCTATGATTCATGTTCACTGATACATTATCTTTATCTCTGATGTATTCACAGTGGTTGGAAGCCCTTTCCTAGCATGCAAGCTTTTAGTTTTTAAACTTGCAGAGAAGGGAAAGTTTTATTCATCGGTGCTTTTGTAAGGTGAAGAAGTTTTTGCCACTTGGCTGTTAATTTTTAGTTCTGATTACAGTGGCTCCATATGTATGTATTCACTTTACAAAATTAGGATAAACACTACTACTAACTTCAGCCTTTTCACCCCAGATACAAATACTGCTGATGTTTTGGCTCTTTCTAGTCTTTCGAGATGTGTTTATATCTCATTGTTATCAATTTTTACATCCAGATCTAATTTTGAATAAAACAGAGGCTATATTGTATGCACTTGAAAGATACCATAAATCAGTAGCATTTTTCTAAGCTCTTAAATGATTTCTTTCAAAAATTATAATGGCGCATAGCACTGCACTGCACTGCTACACCATATTCATTTAACTGCTGCTCTACTGCTAGATATGTAGGTCATTTTCACGTTTTTTAGTCATACAACTAGAGCCTCAGTGTATATCCATGGACATAAATCTTGTTTAAGTCTCTGATTATTTCCTGTGTGTATATTCTTATATTAAATGGGGCTTGAGAGTTCCCATAATTTATTCTCTAAGTTGTTGAGAGAGATCATATTTTGTTCTGGGAAGAAACTGAATTAAAGTTGAGAAACCTTAGATTGAGGAAAGTTCTGCTCCGTCCCTGCTGGGTAATTTTCATGAAGGCAGTTCATGGGCTTGCTCTGGCCATTTCCCCTACTTCTTCTGAGAAAAGAGGATTCTACAATCCATCTTAGCTCATTTTCCTGTTGTTGCAAAGATGAAATGAGATGGTGAAAATAATAGCAGTTTGTCTACTCGAAGGCTCTTTAATCTTGCAAGATTTCTGTTAATCTTTCATTGTATGACAAGTAGTTTTCAAGTGGGGCATAAACTCTTTTCCCTTAATATATTATAAAATATTTCTGTCAAATGGAAAAATAAAGAAAATTGCACTAATCCATGGGCTAACAATCCCTCTGGGATACAGCTCTATTCAGATGCATATCAGAGTCACTCTGGGTAGAATCAACTCAGCCCCCCCTGCTGTTTTCCTAGCTGTCCTAAGAACTATGGTCTTGCTTGGACGTCAAATGCTCATAGCATTGAGGCAGTCCAGGAAGTCATTCTCCACAGTTAGGTGTTACTCCTTCTAAGAATGTTCATACAACTTCACTGTTTGGGAAATTACACACACACATTTTCGTTTTTGTTTGTTACCTTAAGCTTCTAACATTTAAGCATAGATTAACCAAATATAAATTAATATTTTTTTACCCTTCGGATGAACAGACCTTTGAATGCTTTCAATTCAGATGCCTTCTCCTGTCTCTATGGTACGTACTGCTGTTCAGAGTTTTACTTTAGTTTTGTTAACATGAAAATTGGCTCTTATTTATATTATTATATTGGACAGACAATGTTAGTATGGGTTATCCATAAGGTCTTTCCTCAGCACTCTTTCCAGTTTCTTCAGTGTTTTTTTTCCCCTCCTGGAAGCTTTTGGGGTGGAGGTGGAGTGCAGTATCAGACAGTGCATCCCCATAGATGCACCTACTTCACATCTCTCAGAAGAGACTGTGTGCTGTTATGATTGGAACAGACTTCAGCAGATCTTGCAGACTAAGGTGGACTTGGAAGAAAGAGTTGATGATCTGCTTATTAAAATCAGCCAGTGGAAGCCCTGTGGATTACATGGCCCCTTCCACAATGCATCACAGGGGTAGGGCAGCCATGGGCATCATTTTGTCCTGTTGTCCATGTGAGTTGGGACTGATGTGAGTCAACAGCTAATGAGAACAATGTGGAAAGGGGATAATTTGTGACTTCTGTTGGACTGGTTTTTATTAATTGTACCAGGTATTAGGAACTGCAGTTTTTTAAAAAAAATTTTTTCTTGCTGAACATGGAGGATTTTGCTGGTAGTTGACTAACAGAACGAGAATATAAATTGGGCCCTTTCTTTTGCGGGCCATTAAATTCATGAATAAAATAAATCAAACATGATGCTGTATATTAGGAAAGGGATGCTATTTACTTGTTTTTACTTAGGGTTTAGCATACTTGGCTTATGAGCAAATGGCCAACCTCCTATTTTTCCAGCTGCACTCAGGCACCCAGGGTTATTGCAACTGTACAAGAAACCTGCAAGATAAGGCTGACATCCAGTCAGAGAGTCGATGGTTGTAAATGATCTTGTTGGTTGCCCTTTTTGTGTGTGATTTTTGAAAGATGGCCTTGCTTTGAAAATTAGAACCCATGTATCACCTACATCTCCCCTTTGAAAATGTTCACATGCACGGTATTCACATTAAAACAAAAGATAGTAAATGACAGAAAGGGAAGATCCAAGGTAACTAATTGCAAAGGAAAGATAAATGCTTAGCTAATGGAAGTCTGGCAGGACTAGTGGTGAGGACTCATTTTCCAACTCCCGTAGTTTTATTTTATCAGCACCATCATTGCAATTGCTAGCATTCATTAAGCACTTCCCAAATTCTATATACAAATAATAAGAGCTAATTATCTTTTGAGTCCTTCAATTACAACATAATGCTCCACCCTAAAAAAACCCACAACAAAACGAAATGAAAAAACACTGCCATCAAGTCCATTCCATGAGAGAATGACCCTACAGGACAGAGTAAAATTATCCTGAAGGGCATCCAAGACTGAGATCTTTGTGGAAGCTGCAGACAGCCACAGCTTTCTCCAGTAGAGCAACTGGAGGGTTCAAACCTGAGACATTTGGGATTAAGGCACGTGCTTTAATTTATGCACCATGTGGTCTCCTTATCAAAAACCTTAGAGGCTGGAAATATTCCCTGTTGTGAGTTTGTAGTTCTGTGATGACTGTGTGCTGCTACAGTGCTCAAGGTGATTGCCACTGGCATTTGAAACTGTAGCTGGATCCTCCGTGGTGAACCAATTTCAGCAGAGCTTCTAAGAAGAAAGACCCATGAAAATTCTGTAGATCATAACCGAATGTTATTTGATATCGTTCTAGATGATGGGTTGGAAGCCACTCAACATTCACTGTGGTCAGAAGGCTTGAGCATGTTAGTGATTATGATGATTACACCAGACTAGACATTTTCTTCTTTTGTATGTGGGATGTCGATGAGTTTGTGGTGAGGGACAGCAACTGACAAGACATTGTACGTTAGGCAAGTGAGGAATATTGGGGATGAGTACCGAGTTAGAGAAATAACAGTGTCTGCTTTCATGGGGTGATGGGAACTTAAATTAGCTGCAATTCTCTTGTGAGATAAATCTTGGGTTCATTTGGTTAAGAATGTCACATAGTAGGTTTCCGGAGGGTTCACCTAGGAGGGGCCAACCAAAGAAAACCAGAAAACATCTCCACTGGGTGGAGCTTTCATCGTGTGCATCTTTCCCACTAGGCAAGCATCCAGCAACTCGCTCTGAGTTAGTGTACCCAGTGGCATTGCAGGCAAACATTCTCTCTGGTCACAGTGAATTTTTTCATAAGAGCAGTTTCTCTCAAACCTCATTTTCTTGTGTTGACCAATTTAAGAGAACAGCGTGTAGCTGTGACAAATGCCACAGACAAAAAATTTTAAATGAGGGAAGTGCAGATTGGGGACCCAAAACCCATCTGTTGGCCACTGTACATCCCCTTACAGAAGGGCTGCAGGAAGAAGGTAAGCCATTCAAGGTGCAGTGTAGCACCCATGAAACACATAATGTTCCCTTAGTTCCTAAGTACTTCCCCCAATCATGACCCCAATTCTACCTTACAAATCCAGTGTACCAGAGGATGTACACTGAGACAGATAGGAATGGGAAACACAAGAAATTCAGGGCAGATTATACCTTCAAGACCCGTGGTGAGAGTGGTAATACCAGAGGGTGTAGGAAAGGTGGGGTAGAAAGGGGGAACCAATGACAAGGATCTATGTATAACCTCCTCCCTGCCAGAGGAAAGTGGGTGATGGGCAGTGTAAGGTATGACAAAAGAAATAATAATTAAATTATCAAGAGTTTGTGAGGGAAGAGGAGCAGGGAGGGAGGGGGAAAATGAGGGGCTGATACCAAGGGTTTAAGTAGAAAGCAAATGTTTTGAGAATGATGAGGGCAATAAATGTACAAATGTGCTTGACACAATGGATGTATTAATGGATTTTGATAAGAGATGTATGAGCCCCCAAAGAGATGATTTAAAAAAAAGAAAAGGAAAATGCCACAGAATCAGTTGTGACATACACAGCTTACAAAGTCAGTGCTATGGGAAAAACTCAAGTGTGTGAGTGATTTTCTCATTTCAAGAATGAGAAATGTAGTGACATGTAGATTGATGATGTGGAAGTCACTAATCTTGTCAGTTTCAGGATTGGGAGTATAGGAGTGGAGTCTACCCTGTTAATCTGGAGATAGCGAATGAGACCTCTATGTAGACCTCTATGAGACCTCTCCTGAGAATTTTGGGTAATCTGGCTATATTTCCCTTCGAGATACTCTACTCATATGACACAAGGCTTAGTCCCTGGGAGGCATTGCAGGCCAACAAGACACATGGCAGCATGCTGATAGACTCTGAGCCCTGGAAACTAGAGGAGCCATGGGGAGACCCCTGCTAGCACTGAGATGCTTCTACTGCCACTGAATACACAAGACTTTGCACCCACTGGCCTGTGATTGTCTGGTATCATTGCATGTGCTTTGTGAGTCTGAAGAGGACTTATGGATCAGTATTGGACATTATGGGCTCATATCGGACTTATGGACTCAGACTGGACTGGGTTGGGACACTTTCTCAATGTTCCATTCCTCTTGTATATAAAACTCTTCCTTATATGTATGTACGTGTTTATGAATTTGTCTCTCTAGTCTACCCAGACTGAAACAGAAAACAAACCTCATTCTGGATGTTTGTCAATGTCCCAAACATACGAAAATGTCCACTTGTAGTGTATTTGGAATTCTTTCCACCTGGTCCGACTGTTAAATAAGTCTTCTACTCAGAGGTTCTGATTCTGACAAGATTGTATAATAGTGTGTGACAGAAAGGCCTGATTTGTGGCAGAGAGAAGACTGGTGTTTTTTTCCCCCTTTAAAAAAAATCATTGGGGGTTCTTGCAGCTCTTTTCACATTCTGTACATACATCCTTTGTATCAGGCACATTTGTAAAGTTGTTGCCATCGTCCTTAAAGCATTTTCTTTCTACTTGTGCCGTTAGTATAACTTATCATTTTCCCCACACTTTTATTATGACTTTTTCTTTTTCCATGTAGTTACACAGGAATACAATGAATTTTTCTGCAAGTTACATGTTGTGCAATGTTATGAATAATTTGTGATTATACAGACCGGTTATTCATAATCTGCTGTGTATCTGAGTTGTCTGTACAACACATACAGGGGTGGGGAATAGCTGCCCTGTGAAATTATCAGTACCAACTGGCATCACATGCCTCACCAAAGAGAACCAGCTCCAGCGATCCACATTGGGATGAGTTAATTAAATGTTTGATCAACATGGCCCTCAAATGATGCTAGGTGCCCAGCATCCCCATCCCCCAAAATCACCATTCCTGAACACAGGAAAACAGCTTCCTGTTATTCTCTATGGGCCATGTAACATAAACCATGATAACCACCATTCCACACCTTATCTTTAACCCATTTGTACTACTTCTCTGTCTCTATATACCTGAATTGAATTTTAATTCTCTTCCTCAATCTTTTTCTAGTGTGTGGTAGCAATGTCTTTGTGTGATAATTTTTTAAAATAATGTCACAGGGGGTTTGCACAACTATCATCACAATCCACACATGCATCCATTGTGTCAAGCACTTCTGTACATTTGCTTCTCTCATCGTTCTCAAAACATTTGCTTTCTATTTGAGCTCCTGGTATCCACTCCTCACTTTCCCGCTCCATGCCTGCTCCTCTCCCCCACAAACCATTGATAATTTGTAAATTATTATTATTTTGTCATATCTTACACCCTCTGATGTCTCCCTTCACTCACTTCTTCATTGTCTATGCCCCCAAGAGGAAGAGGAAGTTATATGTAGATCCTTGCAATCTGTTCTCCCTTTCTACCCCACCTTCCCTCTACCCTCCCATTATCACCCTTCTCTCCACTGGCCCTGAGGGGTTCTTCTGTTTTGGATTCTTTGCATTTCCAGTTCCTATCTGTACCAGTGTACCTCCTCTGTTTCAGCAGGATTTGTAAGGTAGAATTTGGATCATGAGAGTCGGGTGGGGGGGGGGTTGTGGGGACAGAAGCATTTAAGAACTATGTGAGGGGATGTTCAGTTGCCTACAGATAGGCTTTGGGTCCCCACTCTGCACTCCTTCCATTCACAATGATATGTTTTTTTTTGTTCTTTGATGCCTGATAACTGATGCCTTCAACCCCTTGTCATCACCCAGACTGTTGTGTTCTTTCCATGTGGACTTTGTTGCTTCTCAGCTAGATGGCAGCTTGTTTATTTTTAAGCCTTTACCCCAGATTCTATATCCCTTGATAGCCAGGCACTATCAGCTTTCTTTGCCACTTTTGCTTATGTACCCGCTTTGTCTACAGTAATTATGTAGGGACAGGCTGGTGTGCTTCTTACACGTAGGCTTTGTTGTTTGTCAGTTAGATGGCTGATTGTTTATGTTCGATTCTTTAAGGTCCCAGATACCATATCTTTTGGTAACCAGGCACCATCAGCTTTCTTCACCACATTTACTTATGAACCCATGTTGTCTTCAGTGATCGTGTTGGGAAGGTGGGCATCTCAGACTGCAAATTATTAGAACAAAGTGTTCTTGTGTTGGGGAAGTACTTGAGTAGGTAGGGGCCCACTGTCCATGTGTTTCCTTAATATTAACGCTATAAATATATGTACATAGATCTATTTTCCCTTTGTCATGTATAAATATGCTTATATATGTATGTCTGCATTTAGATTGTTATACATGCCATTTGGGAGGACTGGTTTTGCCACCATGACAATGTACCTGGTCAGGGTGCCAGTTTTTTAAAACAAAATCAAGATGCCGCGCTTGCTCCAGGCACCTTACTTTTCTGACTTTGCTTCATGTGACTTCTTTTTATTTCTGTGAATGAAAGGACAGAGATTTGATGATGTAGATTAGGTAAAGAAAAAGATGAGGAAGATGCTGTCAGCCATCCAAACAGATGTGTTTAAAAAATATTTCCAAGAATGGAATCACAGATTTGACAAATGTATTAGTGTCATGGAGAGTACTTTGAAGGTGATAAGTCTGTTTTGTTACGAAAAAAATCTAAAGACATAGTTGACAGGGAAGGGGAATTCTGGTTTTTTTTTTTTTTTGAGAGGTACTCCTTCGTATGCCATCTCTGTCTTCCTCATCCCATGGAGGCTCAGTGACTGCAGACCCTAGCTATCCTCAGAGTCAAACTGATACCCTTACTCCAAGGTTCTAGAATATCCCTGGCATTGAGATCCAGGGTCCCACAATTTGCTGAGTAGACTAGTGTTTTTCTAAGTAAAACTGAGTCTCTTCAGGTAGTCTTTAACCTGATTTCTTGATTGTACTCTAAACCCTCCTTCTCTACCTGAACATGCTGGGCTAGGGTTAGACCCCCCTTGATTCATTTTATGTAGGTCCCTCTACTTGATGCTCCTCTGTTGAAGTGTGTTGCCTAGATGACTGTCCTTTCTCCTGCATACCAAGTCACCAGGAGGTTAATGTTAGGTTCAGTTTGCCTTGGGGATGCTGCCTCTCTGTCCTATTACTAGGGAGTCCTTTCACATCTTACCCTTCCTGGTATTACAAGCTTCTCTGCCACAGCAGTGCAATTAGTGACCGTTTTAGAAGTGAAATAAACCATGTCCCCACTTTCATCAACCCAAGACAGCATAGACAGTAGACTGGTAAAGGCCCAGCCTCTTCCACCAGTAACTGATTTCTAGGTGGCCTGTTTTTCCATTCTGATTATTGACTTATTGACACGTCATAGATTTTAGGGTTTATCCTGTGAATACAATTAGACAGTATATTAAAGTATGCATCATTGTCTAGCAGAGAAGACCAACCTCAAAACTAAGCCTTTCAAGGAGATAAATTTAGCTTCCAGGGTTTAGCTTTGTCTCCATGAGCATGGGATTCAAAGATTGAGAAGAAAGAGGACATGGAGTCAGGTGGTATAAAGGGCTAGAGTGAGGACAGGTGTGACAAGTTTGAAGAATCAAGAGACAGACCAGTTTAGTGGACAAGTGACCTGTTCAGTCATGGTGGACACTGCCTTGTGTTTAATGCTCTGCTGCTACTGTCTTTACATCCTTTTAAAATAGAAGTCCCATAAATTATGCATCCAGTCTTGAATAAAAGACAATGCAATAGACAAAAGGATAGCTCTTGGAAGTAGATGGAGGGGTGGTATGTAGGTATGAAAAGGGAAACACCTGTAGGCCATAGCCTTTTACACAATAATTTATACATTTAGCAAATATTATTTGGAAACATATTACAATGTATGGCAGGCACTGTAGACATTAACCAATTACACTGAATAAAACACTACATAAAAACAACTGCAGCTCTCATGGAGTCTACTTTCTATTTATTTTTTAATAAATAATTTTATTGAGGACTCTTATAGCTCTTATAACAATTCATACATCAAGCACATCTGTACATATGTTGCCAACGTTACTTTCAAAACATTTCCTTTACACTTGAACCCTTGGTATTAGCTTCTCTTTTCCCCCCTTCCTCTCCCCATTCCCACTCTCATAGACCCTTGGTAAATTATAAATTATTTTCAAATCTTATACCATCCACTGTCTCCCTTCACCCATGTTTCTGTTGTTTTTATTCCCATGGGGCAGGCGGTTATACATGGATCATTGCGATGGATTCGCCTTTCTCCCCCTTTCCACCACCTTTCTCTTACCTTCTTGGTATCAATACTCTTATTACTGTTCTGGGTGGTTTATCTGTCCTAGATTCTATGTGTTGAGAGCTCTTGTCTGTACCATTTTACATACTCCAGTCTAGCAGAATTTGTAAGATAGAATTGAGCCCATGATAATGGGGGTAGGAGAGGAAGCATGAAAGAACTAGAGGGATATTGTGTATTTCATCAGTGCAATGCTGCACCTTGGCTGGAAATCTATTTTCTAGTGGGGAAGGACAGTCACTCACCAATAATAAGCCAAGGGGTGGTAAGTACCCTGGTGAAAATTACAGTAAGAAGGTGGGAGAGAAGTATAAGAGGTGTGCCATTTCACATATACTCACCCTGGAAGATCTAGCAGATGTCTATGTAACATATTGAAAGAGGAGGTGAGGGCAAGAGGGTTTTTGGAGGGAAGATAAAGACTTTAGACTCTGCTTTGTGAGGGCCAGCCATTGGAGAATTTACAGCAAAGAACTGTCTTATTTGATTTGTACCATAAAGGTGCCTTTCTGAAAAAAGAGATATCATTTTGACTGTGTGTTGAAAGTATATATTCAGGGCAGAAAAATGTAGATGTAGGAAAATCTATTATAGTGTGTAGTATTTTGTGATTGTTATAGCACAAGAAGATGCTGGTTTATTAGAAATTTAGTAGAAAGGTAAAAATGATTTGATGTTTGCTTGTGTTAATAATATTTTTTGGATATATTATGAAGCTGCTAGAATTTATTGATGGAACTGGAGAGAGATAAGACAAAGAGATATATTGTGATTTATTCTATATTGGTAATTTACCTGTGGGAGTGAATAAACATGCTGCATTTCTTTCTAAGAATACATTGAATACAAGAGGATTTCTCCATGAAAACTCTTGAACTCATTACCAATGAGTCGATTCTGATTCAACCCAACCCTGTTGGGCAGAGTAGAACTGACCCTCTGGTTTCCCCAGACTGTAAATCTTACTGGGAGGAAAAAGCCTCATCTTTCTCCCTGAGGTTGGCTGGTGGTTTCAAACTTCTGACTTTATGATTAGCAGCCCCCCATGTAAACCACTATGACAATATCATACAGGTAATGAAAGAAAGGTTGAAGCATCCCAGGAAAATGCTTGTAATATTGGCTTATACATTCTTAATAGAAAACTAGTGAATTTACATTGTAGCAATTTGAAGATCAGGCCTGAAAGAGAGCTTTACTACAAATATGGATGGAGCTAAAATAGAAGCCGTCAAGGAAGTGTTGTCCAGGGATAAGAAAGCAGGTTTGTTGAAGCTTGTTCCTTTAGTTTTATCATATTATCCCAGTAATTAGCTCCCAAACCTTTATCTTTCAACTGATCTTGACCTGATTGCATTGTAACTGACAGCAGAACTTGTTAAAAAATATACTAGTATCCAACCCTTAAATTTTGATATAACTTTTGTAGTGTATATTTCTTTCTTTCTTTTTTTGCATCACTTCCCTCTGGTGATCATAGGAGCTACCCAGCCCTGCTCCTGAGAGCCACCGCTGGATTTGAACTGCCAAGCCCACGGGCCGCAGTCCCGCACTCAACCACTCATGCCACTGGAACTCAGCGCTGTAGTGTATATTTCTATAAAATGTCTTCTATTTTAACTACAAGGATGTGTAGGAAAGTACTGGGTTTGATAACATTTTGATGCCTTTTCAGAGTTTGACCCAGAAAATTCCAATCTAGCAAGAAAGCAAAGAGTCACCTAGAGTAGGAATCATGTATCCAGGGAGCAAACCTTTGTGTACAGGTAGTGAGATGAGAATTGGTTAGTCGTCCTACCTTTTCAAATATGGGAGAAAAAAGAAATTGGTTGTCATGAATGGTAGTGTTTGGTTGCATTTTATTTTATTAGCAGGCAGTTAAGCAATCACCACATTGTCTAGGTAATTTTCGAAAGGAAGAAGGACACCAGGTGAAGATTCCAGTCCTGGGGACGAACTCTGATGCTAACTTACTATGACAGTGACATGCAGAGCTGGCCCATGGAGGCTCTGCCATTGTAAAATGTTCCAAAATCTGATGCTCTGGTTGCTAAGTCACCGACACTCTTAAAAAACCCAACAAATTGTACAAAGGTACATATAAAAAGATGTCATTTTTAAAAAGAAGAGGGCAATGATGTGGTACAGGTTGGACTTCTTTTGAGGAGTCTAAGTTTGATTTGTGCTGGTAAGCACAGAGGACTCCTGTCCATCAGTGGGGCCTTGCACATTGCTTGAATGTTGCACTGGCTTGAATGCAGCTTCCAGACGAAGGGATATTAGTCAAAGAGGCTTGAGGATCTGCTTCCCCAAATCAGCCAATGAAAACTCGGAATCACAATGGCCTGCTCTTATGGTTTATGGAAACATCATGAACCAGGCCAACGTGACAGCAACTCATAACAATAGCAATATACAAAGAGGTTTCAAAAATTTGATTGGAAAGTGAAATGAGAAGATAAGAGATTGCTTCCCACAAAACTTTCTGAAACTGTGTTATATTATAAATGGAAGATAATAAATACTGAAGGCTCTTCACTTTCTAATTATTTTTCTAAATTTTACTATTCAGTGTGCACTTGTATGGCTTCCATATGGCAGACATGTTATCTACTCGGGTGCTGATGCACATTTCTTCTCAATACCAAATTTAATGACATGCCAGTAGCTCAATATTAGCCATTGCAGGAATATTTATATAATGCAACAAAAAGAATTGATAAATTCTGCAAATCAGAGCTCGTTGTGTTGATTTGTTGGTTGTCTAGACTACAAAGTATGCCTATAGACCAAATCCAGTCCAGGGTTGGTTTTGAGTTGTCAGAGTTGGGTATGTCTTTACATTTTAAGGAATTGTTAAAACAGATAAGGCATGCACAGGGAGAGAGAGAGAGAGAGAGAGAGAGAGAGAGAGAGAGAGAGAGAGAGAGAAGAAATATGTGGCATTTTAATTAAACATGTGTTAAATAAAATATTAGCTAGTTCTTAAAAGATAACTTTGTTGGTTACTGCTCTAGACTGAAAATGAGGGTGGAGAAATGACTCAAGGTGTGACCTATGGATCCATGCCAGCTTTTGAATGTTTGTCATTAGTTTATGTCAAGGACTTTTCTCCAACATGTAAATGAACTACTTATACTTGCATTCTGGTATAACTTTTTGATTTTGTAGAGTGCATCAGGTAGTACAGAGGCTCCTCACTGTTAGAGGAATAGTTGAAGGATCAAGAAGGTAAGAAATTGGAGTCAGACAGATGCAACAGAAAGGATTAGAAGTGAATGGAATGTTGAAGGGAGAAGGGAAGAGTTCTGGAGAGCAAAAGTCATCTTTCAAGCAGGGACATATATGTTTTGAAGTACATAGTGTGCAGCCTTCGGAAAGATGTTATATAAGCCTTAGTTCTCTAGTGCTGCTATAAGAAATACCAGAAGTGATGGGCTGTAACAAGTAGAAATGCAGTTTCTAGGCACCATGGGAAGATCATCGTTTCTTCTGAGCCCATTGGGGTTCAAGTGGCATGGGCTCTCGCTTCCGTAGCCTTTACTTGCTGATGTGACCTTGTCTGTTCCTTTTCTCTCTTCTAAGAGATTTCTCAAAGCATACACTGTACCAGTCCTGCTTAATTAATATAGCAAAGGCAGCTCATTCCCAAATGAGATTATTACCACAAGCACGTACATTAGGGTTTAGAAAATTATGGGACACAATTCAATCAATAACAAATCATAGCAAAAAGATTACTACTGTTTAATGATTTTCTGCATGGATGGAGATAAATTCAGCATTCCGAGGGAAGATCTGTACTGTGCTGTGGTAAAAATCTCTTAACACCATTGTTGTCAAGTTGTTTGGCTTTTACTGTTTAAAACAAAAAGATGCAATGATGTAGCAAATTTGTTCTTAGTGTCTCCTTGTGCAAGGGTTAACAGCAAAGTATGATTCTCTACAATGTGCACAACTAGAAGAAGAAAGATCGAAGGTTTCTGCCAATCATACTTCTCCTAAAAGAATGCTCAGTGTCCCCCGTCACTGAGCGACGCCTTTCTTTGACTTTGGGTGCAACAAACCTTTTATACGGGGAACTCTGACCATTTGCAATTATTTCAGCAGTTTTGTGAATGAAAATATAGTTTCTCTAAAACTTAACTGCCTATAACTAATATTTTCATAAAAAATCTATTTCCTATGCAAACACACATATATAGTTCCAAGCACACTATATGTATATCTTTTTAAAAATCAGGCATGATAAAAGCCCTTTCTTACTCCATTAAAATTCATCATTTTTCAAATCTACCTTACAAATCCAGATGGACTGGAGAAGGTACACTAGTAGAGAGAGGACCTGGAGATGTGGGGAAACCAAGATGGATGAGCCCCTTGGGGCCAGTGGTTAGATTGAAGCTGCTGACGGGGTGGAGAGAAAGTGGGGTAGAGACACGGAATTAACTGCAAGGATGTACACATAAGCTCCTCTTTGAAGGACGGGCATCAGGGGAGTGGGTTGGGGGAGAGGTCGGGCAGTGTGAGATATGACAGAACAATAACAATGTATAAAGTATTGAGGGTTGGTGGGGAGGAGAGAGCAGGGGAAGAGGGGAAGGGATGGAAAAGCCGATACCAGGGGCTCAAGGCAAAAGGTGGACGATTGGAGAACGCTAATAGAAGTGGACATATGAGGGTGCTTGGCACAGTATGTTTATTTATGTATTGTGAAAAACGATGTATGAGCCCCCAATAAAATGATTTTTTAAAAAAGGAAAAAAAATCATCATTCTTCACTAATTCCATGTCCTATTTCAAGGGAACTTTGATTTCAACTTGCTTTATTTTTTTCTCATAATATATGTATGAGTTGATACACATCCTTTACCACAACTTTGTATACATTTTGAAAAAGAATAGTTATATGGATGTATTCAATATGCTATCCTTATGTCAGTGATTCTCAACCTTCCTAATGCCACGGCCCTTTAATATAGTTCCTCATGTTGTGGTGACCCCCACCATAAAATTATTTTCATAGATGATCAAGTTAGGGAACTATTATTGGGCCAGAATCTTATTTATCCATCATCAAGGGTTATCTTTAACTGTTGGCTTAAATGATCATATTAATTTTTTTACACAATTCAAAAACACCACAAGCCTAGAAATAAAAAATTTCTTTTTCTTGCTACTTCATCACTGTCATTTTGCTACTGTTATGAATCCAGTGACTCCTGTGACAGAGTCATTCTGCCCCTAAAGGGGTTGTGACCCACAGGCTGAGAAATGCTGCCTTATGTGGAGGTGATGCAACACTAACCTTTCTCTCTGCTTCTCTGTCACCTCTCTGCTTACTGTCTGGGATACACAGGAAGGCCCCAAATTCCTCTTAGAAGAGATTTTGTGTGTCTTTGTTGACACTGGTGATTTAATTATCTGTGGTGTTAGTTGTAGTCTTTGACTTACTCATCTTTTATGTTCAATCTCGAATAGAAATACAAGAGTGAGCAATTTTTCCTAATTTTAGTAGATATTCAAAAGTATCTATATATTCATGATGAACGCTTAAAACACTTATTGCTCCTATTATCTTGGGTAAAGGAAAAAGTTTTCTCTGACCTAATATAATTTATAAAACCATTTGTATCCCCTTGACAGCATGAATTGGTAATGGCTTTTGCATCTTAAAAGGAGACTATTGTGAGGGAAATGATGAAAGGAGAGAGGGGAGCATGGAAGGGATGAGGTCAGTAATCAACATCCTGGCTTTCAAACCAGCCATCCCTACCAGGATTTCCAAGGTTTTCTTTTTAAACTTTCTTCTGTTGAAGTAAACATATTTCACACTATTTATAAAGCAGCCAGACCCTCCCTATGTTGTACCTGTCAGCAAGTCACAATGGAGATTTGTGCCAGAAGATGTTGGAAGATGACTCCCTTGATCTTGATTTGGATACAGTGTGATGTAGAGAATAGGGCACCTGGGTGGAAAGATTTGGAGGCGTTGAGTCCAAGCTGTGTCAAGTATCACTGTGTGATACCAGAAAGTCTCTTACATGCTGCGAGACCCATTTTTCACATCAGTAGTGTGATCTAATACCTAAGTTAGTTACTGTTCATAGTTCTTGAGAATTGAAACTCTTGAGTGTTATAAAAATATAAGGGGTTAATACTAATGTACTGTGTCATGAATGGATGAACACTCAATATATATGGTATTTCATTATAAGGTGATTTATATACCAGTAAGCTGGGAGTGAAGTGAAGGGCCACTGGGCTCTCTTTCTCAATAGTATCTTTAATCAACCATGGCTCAAGCAGTGTGTAAATTGCTTCCTCAAACCCCTGTTTTAGTCAGGGGCAGAGTTGTGATTTGATTTCAAATTCTGTGTATTTTAGACTAGATCTATATTTTCAGACTCAAAGGAAAATGTACATTGATCTTGACTTAAAGTATGTTTATTCTAATAGTTCTTGACTATGTACAAACATAAAATTAGGTTTCTATTTCTAATGATGATAGCCCTTAAATAACAACAAAGACAAAGTCATTTGCTGATCAAGTATAAAGAAAATTATGGCTCATTAAACTCCAAATAAGTTAGTAATTTAACCACACCAAAGATAGTTTTAGCTAAACTTATGCCCATACTGGCAGCATGCATATGCAATAAGGGTTTAAAAATTCTTTGAAATTGGTCCTTGTAAATTGGCTTATGTAAATCATCACACCAGCAAGTGTGGCTTGCTGACTAACTTGTACTTTTCTATATTTGAACCGTCACTAAGTCTTCTTCAGAATAGCAGGGGGTAAATATCAGTTGGATTTCACTTGCCTTGAACACATCATTTAGCACTCAAGTCCACCTCTTTTCTCACTTGCTCATAATAGTGAAAATAGAACATCTTAGTACAAGACACTGGAGCCCAGACAAGTAAACACCCCCTCCCCAACACACACACACACACACACACTTCTAAACAAAAACATGATAATACTGGATTACAAGGAGTTCATCCAAATAATTTAGCATATACTTATGTAAGATATGGGTGATATGTTATTGAACACACCTCACAGATCTCTGAAAACTTCCTTGTGTTCTCAAGTTTCTGTGAACCCCCATTTCATGACTCTGGATTTCACAGAACCAGGAGCACATAGGGAAACAGGCTGGGAGAAAATGGGAAAGGAACTGGGAAAAGTTCTTCTCACAGGTATTGTTTCATAAAGCAGGGCTATGGGAAATAACCTTGTCTAGTCCAAATAGTCCACAACATGGTGAAGCTGGGTGTGCTAATCCAGGTAGACTAGAGAAACAAATTCATAAACACTCATATGTATATGAGGGAGAAGTTTATATACAAGAGCAATTGAACATTTAGAAAAACATCCCAGTCAAGATCAAGTCCATAAATGTGATATTAGCCCTTATGTCTGACAGCAATCTATAAAATTCTCCTCGGACTCACGAAACACATGCAGTGATGCTGAATGCAGGAAGATGGGTGCAAAGTCAGTGGAGATAGAAGCATTTCATAACTGGCAGGGTTTTCTACGTGGCTTCTCTAGGTCCAGGTGTCTGGCCACATCAGATTATGTCCTTGTGACTTCTCAGGGATATTTTGCAGGAAGTAAGCATTTTCAGTGGAGAGTCTCCAAGTGAGCATTGTCAGTAGAGTCTCCCAAGGAAGTGGACTGAGAGGGATAGTGTCTCTGCCTCCCAGAAGGATGCACCAGATTTCCCAGAATCCTCAGAGAAGAAGGTCATGCCTACAAAGAGGACTCATTGGCTATCTCTAGATTCACAAACTAGACTCCTCCCCAACAATCTAAATCCTTAAATTGGCACCAGATTAGTTGAATGCCATACCACCTGGGACACAAAGACTCCAGTTACAGAGAAGTCACGAAGGGTTTCAACATGGCACCTACAATGGAAATCCACCGTTGGGCCAGTGCTGCACATAGTTCCTGTTCTTGGCCTGAGGATTTACAGGTGGTAGCACATGAAAATATCTAATAAGATGTTGATGGCACACCAGGATGCTTTTCTTGATGTTTCTCTGTGTTCCAGCAACAATGTAAACTACGTTTAAACCAGTTTAGTTTTTATCATGGGAGGAGTTCCATCAGCTAGCCTAGGCATTGTGGCATGACATTTCATTGAAATACTTAAGTCTTTCCTTTTGAGTGAATGAACATGTGCATGTGTGTGTGGTTGTGTGTCAAAGAAATAAATCGACTATTGCCAGTTGGTCAGTGCATGGAGCAGCTTTTGAACTGTTGTATGCACACACAGTAGTAGGAATGGAGCCTGGCCATGAAAATGCTCATCTTTTCTTTCTTTCTTTCTTTTTTTTTTGAAAATACTCATCTTCTCAAAGTAACAAACAGCCTCATCTGCTCAAGGGGTAAATAGACATGTATGATAAAGCTACTTTGATCAAGCTCCCATCTTCTTTGCAGGGGATAGTAACATTGAGACTAACAAAACCCAGGCCCTAACTGGCCAAAGTTCTATCATGTGTGGGTGATGGAAATTAAATGAAAAAGAAAACAAAAACAAATATCATGGCTGCAGACTTGGTGGAAATTGTAGAGACAAAAACCCTCCGAATGGAAAGAGCTGAGTGTGTCCTAGGGAGGGTGGCCTTTTTTTTTAGAGAAATAAAGAAAGGAAAGCTCCTCAAGAAGCCAAGGAGGCTA
Organism: Nesogale talazaci; assembly: GCA_004026705.1. Taxonomy (NCBI): domain Eukaryota; kingdom Metazoa; phylum Chordata; class Mammalia; order Afrosoricida; family Tenrecidae; genus Nesogale; species Nesogale talazaci. The sequence continues at coordinate 145,766 of PVJH01000239.1, read as the reverse complement.
GCAGAGTTTAGTATAAGGGCCCTGGAGTCATGACAGGCATATTTAATTTTTTTTCTAAGTGATACAAGCCGAACCTATGGGAAGACTTTAAGCAGAGGAGTCCTAAGTGCTACATGGTTTGCACCATTCCAATGAGTGCCCAATCAAGAAGCCAGGGCAAGAGGAAGAGAGAGGTAGGGCCCCGGAAAGACTCCGCCAGTGACCAGGATGGTTGTGATCAGGGAGCTGTGAAGGTGAAGAAAAGGCAATGATTGTGAGAAGTTGAATAGATAAAACATTATTGATTGCAGCACAATGGGGTAAAAGAGAAAGAGATGTCAAGGATGATACCCCAGATTTTTGGAAGGGAATGGATTGCCTGAATAGTTGAAAAGAAGGTGGCAGGCAAGAGGTCCTGAAACTGAGAATGCAGGGAAGCTCCTTTGAACACATTTCAAACTGTTCTGAGATGGGCATAGGACACATTTTATAAGGGACAGTTTTCAAAGCTTCTCTACTTTTGAAACTCTTTTCTGACCACTCACAATTTTTTTCTTTCTATATGTCCTTGGATTTTTTAATTTTACTATCTTTTAATTCAGATCAACTTGGTCACACTTTAGTTTGGATTGAATTAAGCATATACTTAAATTCAGAATAATAATTTCTAGTATTATTGTTACCATAAAGACTTTTCTACTAAGTCAAGTACTCTGGCATCTCTAGGTACAGTTTTAAGTTTTTTTATTTTAAACCACATATTCCCTTTCTGGATATTTATGGTTAGATTTACTTTGATTATTTTATGTTATGCTGCTAATATGGTGATTATCTTTTCAATGATTTGTTGTGCTTTTTTATCACTGGTACTTAAGAATGCTATTGATTGCTGTTTATGTACTTTGTTTCTGAATTTATCACTGCACTTTTATTACTGTTAATAGCATTTCAATTGATTCTCTGGAGCAGTACTACCTAAGTCCCTATAAGGTACAGGCCTTTATTTAAGAGACAGTCTATTTTGAACAACTTGTCATGATTCAAATGATATCTAGAAGATAATTAGAATACTGTTCTGGAAATGCAGGAGTTTGTAATTAAGAATTTGTTTCGTATTCTTACAGTTCTTAACAATAAATTCTACACAGATAGACATCAAACGCACAGCATTTGTTATGCATGGTTAGCACCTTGTTTTGTCGAAATTGAGTCACTGCTCCTAACTTGACTCTGCTGAGTGCTTCAACCTCGGTCACTGTGCTCAGCACGCCCTGCTCTCTGGTGGTGGTGTGTGCCACAGGGTCACAGTGGCCCCGGGAGACAGGTCTGAGAGGCTCTCCTTTACAAAGTGTTACACTGGGAAAAACAAAGCAAAACATGTCACTTTGGAGATGGAAGTGCACCTGACTGAAGCTGTAGTATTCTCAATCTCCTCATACACATGATAACAATGGACACTGAATAAGGAAGACCAATGGAGAACTGATGCCTTTGAACAATCATGTTGGTGGGGATTATCGAACATACCACGGACTGCTAGCAGAACAAACACCTTGATATCCAAAAAGACACCACCACAATGCTCCTGAGAAGCAAGTAAGGGAAGACCCTGTCTTACGTACTTTGAACATTTTATTTAGGGAAGAATCAGTTCCTGGAGAAGGACTTCATGTCTGTGGAAAAGACGAAGACCCTCTCTGCGGTGGATTTACACAGTGGGCTCAGCATCACCTAGTGTGGGCTCAAGCACAGACATGTTTGAGGGTGGTGCAGTGCTGGGCATTGTTTCATTTTGTTGCACTCTGGTTTTTGTTTCCTTGTGTTTTATTTAGGAAGGCCTTGAGTCAAAACTGACTCGATGGTACTTAGCAGCAGCAGCAGCAACAACAACAATCTTTGCTAGGGTAGATCCCCAGGTCTTTTCCTCTTATGGAGCTACTGGTGGGTTCTAAGTATGAACCTTTCACATTGTAGCCCAGGGTTTTAACCCTTGCACTAGCAGGCCACATATCAGGTGCTCAGTGTGAGTTTAATTCTCTCGTTGCTTTTCACTTCTCTGTTAATGAACATCCTTCATTCATGTCATCACGTGGTGAAAAGGTACAATGTATATGCTAAATTCCAATATGTTTTTTTTTCACCTCCTAATAAACATGACAGAGTGAAACCCCTGGCATTCCCCTGGAGTCGTTCTCCATAGCCCACCGGTCACACTCACCTATCCTCATGCACGTTCTCGTTTGTTGTCCAGTCTCTGGGATCTGAAAAGCTTGCAAAAAGCCATCCAGAATACAGTTAGTTTCTGGTCACTTGGAACAACACAGGTAGAAGGCAATTCCAGAATTGGAGTAAGAAGCAGAAGATGTGGCTTATGAGCAACCGCCTCCCTTTCCAGAGGGACAGAAGGACTGGCTGGTACTTGGCTACCACTGCTGAAGATTTTGCTTTAGAATTCTATAGAAAATTCCTCCATGAAATTTTAAATTCTCATGGAATACACACTTTTGGGAGCCATGGAAGCATGAAACTACTGTGCTGAGATAATGTTTAAAATTTAAATGAACAATAGCCCCTGAAGTCTTTTGGGGAAAAAAACCCAAATAATAATTAGCTTAATTAGTCAAGGATGTCTGTCTTGAACAAAATATTAATTTTAGACTTATTTAGGTGGTATTGAATCCATGAAACCAGCTAAAATATTAGAGTGGTTACTTAGGGGGCAACCAGTTGATGTACAGGAGAGGAACATCTCAGGAAAGAGGGTGAGAAGGGGTGCACCCAACTAGAAGAGTGTGGTCCCTGGCCCTGATGGGTACCTGCAGAGGTAATTCCTTTGGTTTCTGCTCAGCAACAACACAATACAGTGCTTTCTTCAAAAATTCCATGTACTCATTTTTCAGGTGAGAACTGAAAAATGTAAAAATCACTATTGAGGACTGGATGATTCCCAAGGAAGAATGTATCCATGGATCTTCAACCCTAAACAATTATTGTCGAGGTCCTGTCAGAATAGAAACATATTCCATAAGGTTTCAAAGACTGATATTTTTCAAAAGTCCATCTTCAGACCTTTCTTCGGAGGATTCTCTGGGTGAACTTGAACCGTATCTTCTTGGATATCAACTGAATGTTTGCCCTTTGAACCACCTGAGAGCTCCCATGGACCTAGAGGGTTCTGAGGAAATAGAGTGGAGGTCACATTTGGGCTCCTCTGACTTCAGTAGGCAGGAAGATTGAGCTTTATACCAGCCCAAGGCCAAATGCTACCCTCCATACATTCTGCCAGACAGCTCTACTTGTATTTTGATACTGACTGTTCTTCCCATGACACTGCTTCTCTGTTGGTTCAGTAAGTCATTGCAATGGCCACCCCAAACTCCCAGACAATTCTTATACTTATGGAGGCTTATTAGAGGAATTTAGCAGGTTGCCACAAACTAGGATCAGAAAATGTTAAGGATACAATCTTTGCTTCAAAACAATAACTCTTCTCATCCAGGAGCCACATGTGTCTTTGGTTCTCTCAGCTTCTTGGTTCCATAGCTTCATGGCCTTTGCCTTGTTACCTAGACCAGAAAGCTCACCGGGTACTCTGCAACCCAGTCTCATAACCACCAGGCTTTGTGCTGCAGCCTCTGCTTCCACTACCATTTCAGGCAGGTATCTTCTCTGTGCTCCAGTGGTGGCTGTTCATTATTGGTGGTCCCAGGAATCTCCCTTCCTGCTTCCAAGAAGCTTCATTCCATTAGCCCTCTCTATTGGGGTTTCACATACACTATTGGCATGTTCTCGCTCAATCATTTTGTGAGAATTACAAAGGCATGAAGAGATGATCAGTTTCAAGTAATTTCACCTTGCCACAATTTCCATAAGCCCAAAGTATTTACAATTTTGCTCCTGATACTTCAAAGTTGATACAACACCAACAATGCAAAACCAATTAAACATCCCATCTGCAAATAACTATCAATTACATGCCTTCCTTTTAAGTTAATTTCTATGTTAGCTTATTGGCCAGAATTTTCTGATGGTCTCTCTCTAAATATATATATATGTGTGTGTGTGTGTGTGTGTATAGATATATATACACACACATACATAGTGTGTTACCATCAGAAAATTCTGACCAATAAGCTAGCATATATATATATATATATATATATATATATATGTGTGTGTGTGTGTGTGTGTGTGTGTGTAGGTATTTCCTTAGTCTTTTCATACAATGTCTTGAATTTTACCACATTCACATTAGGCATTTATTAGATGACATTTTGATTATTCACAGGTGATTTGATGATTTGTTTTATGTTGATAGGTTTTTTAATATTAAGCTATTTTATTTTTTTCACTTGTTTTTATTTTTGTAAAAAAGGAGTTTGGAAATTTTTGTACATGCTTTCTATTGGATCTATTTTTAAAATATTGGACTATAATTTACATATAATACAATTCAATGGTTCAATCAGAAGGGTTGTACAATCATTGCCTTAAGTTGCTTTGGGAATTTTCTTCCTTTTTATACCCATTGATGTTGATTTTGCATTTCTCCCACTTGCCCCTTCCATGCCCCCCAGCAATCATCAATCCAACTACTATCTTTGTAATTCCACACATTTCATTTTCTCTCTACAGATGAACATACAAAATAAAGGCTAACAACAGACAAGGACCCTTTGATATAAAACAAGGAAATAGTTCAATCTAAAGGAAAGCAGACAATATTAAAAAATTAGAATAAATTCACTTTGGCTCCAGAGGGAGATAAAATTGCAAGATATTACATTTCAGCCTAAGTACAACTGCTAAAATCTACTTTACAGTGCGTCTTGGCTGATATTAAGAGTGTTAACACTCTTACCTTATGTTTGTTGGGAATTCACCAGAGACTCAATCTACATAAGACTCATGCAAATGGATTTGGGGCTACTATGATCATCAGAACTTTCAGCAAACCCCGAATTCAGAATTCAGGCACTGGGCCCTATTTCCTCCTCCAGGTTTGGATCTTATTGTTGCCAATCCCTGTATCACACAGGCTAGCCTGCTTCTGCCATGCTTACTTACCTGCCTCTTCACTTGGCTCTTTGTTTTGAGACAATCCTTGAAGATCACAGTCACTATTTTTCCTGATACCTGGATACCATCTGGTTTCTTCCCCATACTTTTCTGTGGTACCCAATATCTTCAGTGATGTCTTGAGGGCAGGTATTGGACAGAGCCATGTCACAAGACAAATTGTTCTTTCATTAGGGCTAAGATCATGTGAGAGTTCGAAATCCATTCATATGTCAATTGTCACTCACACTCATTCACAAGGAGGGGCATGTCTGATAGAGCTGTTATGAACATGCTGGTGGTGGTAAGTGCCATCAACTTAGTTCTTACTCATAGTGACCTGATGTACAACAGAATGTAACTTAAGGCAGAGAGAGGTGAGGGGCTTGGTTATGTGGATTTGGACAGAGTTTGATGTGGAACTGTTCTTGCTGGGTCTGAAGTAGCTTGTGTTCTTGATCAGTGGTGGGACCAGGTAATGTTGATGAACTCCAGCTTGAAAATAAGGAGTCTGGTTGGGGTGTGGGCGCTCCGTTTTCCTGTGCAGGGAGGTACACACAGTTGTCAGGGGTGTGGGGCTGAATGAAAAATGTCTTAGGGGTCACAGAAGGATATGAGTTAGTTCACAATGAAATAAAGTTGAATACAAAAGCATAGTAGCACAAAAATATGCCTGTGGATTTGGCGGTACCCCCTCCCAGACATATTGGGAGTGGTTCCGAAGTTCTGTTGCTATTGGAGCATTCATGTCAGTGGGCTCTATCCTCAGGCACCGGGATTTGCTTATCCTGTGAGGAGGCAGTCTGTGCTGGTCATTCCCAGGAATCCTCTGTCCACATTGTTTCCAGGGGCCAGCTTGATGGGGTGTGAAAACCCTTCTCTTCTGAGATAAAGGTGTGTGTGCTGTGTACCAGTAAGAATCTCCAGGCAGTGGTGGGGGTGGGAAATACTGGTAAATAGTTTCAAAAGGGAAGAATCTGTCTGGGGTCAGAGAGATTTGTCTGGGAGGTGCACAAATGTTGAGGGCATGTGGTCTTGGGAAAGGATACCTGGAGCCCAAAGAAATATCAATTTATAGTGAAAGTGAAAGGTAAAATCTGGGGAGTAAGAAAGCACACCCCTGGTCTGGATGAGGGCTGCCACCTCCTTGCTTCAAGTGGAACAGGGAAAAGAGCTAGAGAAAGGATGAAACCCATCCTCTGTGAGGGTGGGGGAGTGGGAAGGAGTGCCACGGGACAGCTGGCACATTCCATTACTTGAACTAAGAGGAAACCTGTGCCTGGCTTTCTGTGCAGTCTATGATCCATATCAGGGTTCCAGGGGCCAGAGAGGTAAGGCACTTGGCTGGCCGGGCTGGCCTGGGGTTTTTGATCAGTGCCCATGAGAGGGGGGAAGCTGGAAAATCTGAAGTGACACCAATTCGGTGGGAGACGGGGAGGGTTGTCAGAAAGGCTCAGTCTGTTTTGCTGAACTCCAACTTTCCCCGAAAGAAAGAGAAAGGCATAAAAAACAAACAACCAAGCAAACAAACATAAACTTGTAGCTTTCAATTGAGCACCTGGGTTCATGAAGGGAGGACCCACTCCTGCTGGGGTCTCATTGAGATTCCCAGAGGGACTCCTCCTGTCTTTGTTATCTGGTAGCCTTTACTGGAACCTCCATTCTTGCATTTCTAGACTAACACCTGCTTAAAAGTGGTATATACTTATTTAATGTTTATGTTTTTCCATTTCTAGCATGCTTCCTACCATTTCACAGTTAGACATTTTAATTAAATCATCTTTCACCTTGAACTGTTTTTTTCCCCTGAATTTGTATTAGGTCATCAAAGTTATGTTAACACAACACAATAAACTAGGAAGAAAGCTTGGTCAGATTGTCATAGGCTGGTTCTGTGTGATGAATAGCCACTCATAGGCAGCTCAAGGTGGTTGTTGGTGAGTTTAACAAACCGGTACTATCCAGTTTAAAAGATATATAGCAGATGCGATTGCAGGTGATTTGCTCCAGCTCCCAGGTGATGCCCTAGTTCTAAAGGGAAAGCATGGCAAAGGTTGGGTGATGGACACAGCTATGCAGGGTAGGGATTTTACAAGTCAGAGGATCTTGGAGCCAACGACTCCTTGCTTTTACATATGTAGGACTCACATCAGCATTGGCAGTGACTGTCCCTTACCGTAGAGCCAAGTGCTCGCCTACTCTCGGGCACTTGTGTGCCTTCTGTTTCTGACTCTCTCATCAGCCACAGCATAGGCCTGCTTATGGCTCTGTGGGGAGCATGATGATTTCCTTTAACTTGAATACAGCACAGGATAAGGACTATTGGTCACTTTGAAGTTTGACACAACTTGCTGGTGAATGTAGGTCTGGAGCTTTTTTTGAAAAAAAAAATTTGATGTCTACTCATTTTTTATGTGCTTTTTGAACTAGTCAAGATTTATATACTTCTCAATTTGTGGCTGTATATTTCCTAGGAAGCGAGTTGTTTCTGATATTTTTAATATTCATTTGTAAAACAGGCAGAGCTTTCTGGTTTTCATTTGCCCAGGCTTTTGGTGATAGCCTCTTTCATGTATTCAGTTTTGAAGATTGGTGTCTTTGCCTCATTCAGTGTGTTGACTTCTTCCCAGCTCTTCCCCCTGTTTCTCTTTCTCCCTGTGTTGAGATCCCTGCAGGTTAAGTGACATTTTGGTGTCAGAGGCTTCTGAGTCAATTTGACTCATAGTGACTCTGGGTGACAAGACTCTGCAGCCTCCTATAAGCCTTGGCAAATGCAGTCAAACTGTGGTGCTGGGACAGTTTTGCAGTCTCTGGTATTGAGATGTCAAGCAAAGACCAGGATTTGCATGTGCCTCTAGGAAAGGAGCATCGTCTTTAGAAGATAGTGCTCTGCTGCCAAGAAAGCCTCAAAGAGAGACTCTGCGCTGGAGAGCTGACTGTTGGTAGGGGCGTCAAATGCTGTGAGAATGCCTTTCAGTTCTGAAAGGGTTTGGGGGCAAGGTAGCTCCTGCATCTATTTCAGGAAGCCTCCCTGCTTTCATTTGCAGTGTTCTAATTCTTGGAGCTTCTAGCCATATTGGTGCAAGTGGATTCTTTTTGCTTCTTTCCCAAATATATAATATTTCTTTTAGTCAACCGTACTTGACTTTTAGACAGTGCCAGAAACCTTTGCAACTGAAAATGTCCATGATTAAGCCTCATAGAGTAAATTCTTCCTCAGGCTCAGCTGGAAAACACTTGACTAAGTGACTAGTGTTGCATGGAAACATATTCTTTCTAAGCCGGACCATTATTTATAGGATGAGTCTCTACTGCTTTAGGGTGAGGTAATGTCTCAATTGCTTTTGCTACATAATCACCCCCTCCCAAACTTTGTGTATGTTACCAAGAAATTTCTATCTTTGATTTCTGAGGGGCACTAGGGCGCCTTGGTTTAGGAAGACCCTACTGATGTAACGGTCGACTCAATCTCAGGTGACACAGTGTGGGACATTGGTCACAGATCTGCCACTCTCTTATGGGTTAGTCTTGGGTTTGGCCATGTTGGCCATGTGGTGTTGTTTTCAGCATTCTCTAGAGCAGCAAGAGAGAGGAAACCCCGAATGCACAAGCATGTTTGCTGTTTCTGCTATTGTGAAGGTTCTCTTCTTCTGTTGGCTTAAGCCAATCACGGGGCTTAAGTCCACAGTGTGATGGGCGACTACCCAAGAGTCTAGATACAGGGAAGAGAATTACTGTGCCCGTGTTTGGCAGTAGCACACTGAACAGGTTTGATCCTCAGAGGGTAGGGCAATGTTTAATTATAAAATCGTGTGTGTGCATGTCTGTGTGTGTGTGTGTGTGTGTGTGTGTGTGTGTGAGAGAGAGAGAGAGAGAGAGAGAGAGAGAGAGAGAGAGAGAGAGAGAGAGAGAATAGGAAACCTGGCAGTTCATTTTTCATACTTTTTCAAGTCTGAGGTAATTTTGTAGGTTAGATATAGACTCTTTGCATTTATACAGAACTCATTATTCAGTCTGATTCCTTGAACGATCTGAGCTGCAGGTGAAGGCTTGTGGAGTGGTCCATTGGATGGAGGAATGAAGGGTATTGCTAGTGTCGTGGTGGCTAGTTCCTGTAGAGTGCATACCAACTCAGGGGGATGCCACAGGGCAGAGGAGAGTTGCTCTGTAGTGTCTTCTGGTCTCTCATGTTTCCTGAAGCTGATTCTTGGGCCTGTTTTCTAAGATTCTACTAGATAGGTTCAAACTGCCAAGCATGACCGTACACCTTCCTTTTTTGCACACAGTCTTTGATCTCTCCCCTTAGACCAGGGGTCAACAAACTGCAGCTTGTGAGTTATATGTGGCTCTTTCAGTGTGAATGTGGGGCTCTGAGGGAACATTGAAAAAATATGAAGGTTATTATTTCAGGTCATGGTGATTTCATTTATTTGGAAAAACATTTAAAGCTCTTGAGTGATTTTCAAATTGTTAGGAAGGACAGGATTGGCTCTTCAGTCTCGAGTGTTTGCCCACTCCTGCCTTAAACTCCTTCGGTTTGAAAAGTCCGTGGCTTGCTCATGAGAATAAGGTAGAAGAGGGTAAGAAGGACAATTGATGAAGAGAGTTCATTTCCTAAGTTCAGGGAGAGCCATTTATGTGGGTGATGGTGAACACGGTGCTTTCTGCAGTTTCCTAGTATGGTGGCCATGGCCACATGTCAGATTGACCTTCCAGGTCCTCTTCTTTGTCCTTGAAATCCTTCATATTTCCTCTTCTCACCTCAAATACACAGTGTTTAATCTTTCTGAGCTGTATTTTTAGTACATTTTTGAGCTTTCTGAGTATTTCCCTGCTAAAACACCACAGAAGGGAAAAACCCTTTACAGTGGGATACCCAAGCACAAACCCCTCGTAAAGATGTCACTTAAACTGGGCAGTCTTTTGAACCACCAGATCCCTCCCCAACAAGACTTCAGTTTTCTGTCATTGAAAACTGATAAAAATCAGTTGCTCTGGGTAGCTTTCCATCGTGGGCCTGAATTCAATGCCTTAAAAATGAAATTGAGAAAAATTATTAATCAAATGTTAGTTTAACAACTGATGCCACAAGCACACACAGATGTAGACATCAATCACTGATGATCACTAGGCTGGCTGCATTTTAAATGCTTTCAGAGCCTGTTGAATAAAAATAAGATGTAATTGTCTGCATTCTCCAGCAGTATTATTAACTTGGCTTGCCCGGCCCCCTCCTCCTCCCGTGAGATGATATGTGTGGTTTTATTTAGCATTTCAGGATCAGGATCGGGGGCGGGGTGGTGGGGGGCAGGGGACCAAAGACGAGGCTGCTGAGCTTGCTCTTTCTCATGCTTCTTTCCATCTTTCTTCTGTCAACTCAGAATCTTCATCAAATCCTTAGAAGTGACAATCTGAATAGAGATGAATTAAAACTCATAAATTATATACATGTAGTTTTTGTGGCTCTTTTAAATTTTGCTTAAGAAAGTTAATTTAATAAAGTGGCGTGTGCATGTTCCATAGCACAGACTCTGAAGCAACCGGTAGAATTAAAATATGCAGTGTTATCTGACTCAGACAAGCGGAATTATTTCTAAATCTGTCGGCACACATAAATATGCAGCCCTATATCCTGGATCAGCCTATGCGACTTGAGTTGGGGGTCGGCAAGCAGCCTCTTTGTGAGACAAATGCTTTTGGAAAACTGTTTCTCTGATGCAGAGATACATGGTTGCTCTTCTTTCCCAGTGAGAATTAGGAAATAGCAGGGTCACCTCAGAGCCATGACACCTATCTGGGACTTTGCTTTTCTCAGCTGTGAAGTGAGGGGGTCGAACTCTGGGACCAAAAATATCCTGTCTTATTCTCACATGATGTGTTTCTTAGCTCTGTCTTAGGCAGCTCCGTGGTGGTGCCTCTACAGGACTGGGGTTCAAGGGGCCACTTCTGATAATTTCTTACTATCCATCCATGGAGTTCTAAGTCCTGTCAAAGTAAAAGGACCTCCGTGATTCTATGTGGTCAGAGCCTCATGAAATAACACTTCTCAGAACCTAGACTCTGGGCTTCAGTCTCAAAAGTTGTATCTTATGAACTTCCTTTAATGGGACATGCTCCAGTCCCCAAGTCCACATGTGATGTACAGCTAGGACTGGCGATGGGGTAAGGAAACTTTCTTCACCACAAGTGGCACAAACAGGGCTAAAGTTATAGCACCGATTTCTTTACATTTTTTATAGCTCTTTTCATTCTTCCAACACATTTTTGAAAACAGAAGACGCAGCAGACATGCCTGTAGGACCTGAGAAGACAGCAGTACTAAACTGACAAAAATACATGTGTCTGTAGGGATTACATCCTAACAAGGTGAGACAGAAAATAAACATAAAATAGTACTTTTTACGGTCTACGGGGATGGGACACGATGACTCAGTGGTTGAATTCTCACTTTCTGTGTCAGAGAGTGGAATTCGCTTGGAATCTCCATGTGCAAATCATGTGCAGCAGCTGTCACTTGTCCATCTGTGGAGGCTTGTGTTTGGCTATGATGCTAAGCAGATGTCAGCAGAGTGTCCAAATGGAGTTACTCCAGGAAGCAAGACTTGGTGATTGGCTTCAGAAAATCTACCAATAAAAACCCAGATAGACCTTAACAGCGTGATCCATAGTTGATCAAGAGGATGGCAAAGGGATTGAGGATGTTTGTTTCCATTGTGCCTGGTGGCTGACTGGTAGCTAACAATAATGTAGTGTGTTAGAAAATGATAAGTGCTGTGGAAATGTAAACATGTATGTGTATATGTAGCTATCTGTGTATATAGATCTAGACACAGATAGATATAATTAGGTGCCACTGAATGAGTTCTGTCATATTGACCCTACGTAATGACCCTGGACCATATGTTTGAACCTATCTGTGCAGCCGATCTGTCAATCCATCTTGTGAAAGGTTTGCCTTTTGTTCGTACCCCTGGACTTTGCCAAGCACAATGTCCTTTTCCAGGGACTAGATAGTCTAAGGACATGCATGTCCAAAGAACATTAGTTGAAAACTTGCCATCATTACTTTTAAGGATCATTCTGAATGTATTTCTTCCAAGACAGATTTGTTTGTTCTTTTGGCAGCCCATGGTACTTTCCAATATTCATCGCAAGCATCATAATTCAAATGCGTTGATTTTCCTTCAGTCTTTCTTATTTAATATACAAATGAATATACATATACCATAGCTTGGATCAGGCATTCATTTGTCCTAAAAGTGACATCCTGGCTTTTCAACACTTTTAAATTGGTGTGTAACAGATACAGCTAATGCAATTTGTCTTTTGAGTGCCTGACTGCTGCTTCCTTCAGCATTGATTGTGGTCTCATGAAAGATGAAATCCTTGACAACTTCAATCCTTTCTCCATCTATCAAGATGTTACTGATTGGACCAGTTGTGAAGTTTTTTTTTTTAAACATTAAGTTGTAATCCATTTTGAAGACTGCATTTCTTGATCCGAATCAGCAAGTGCTTCAAGTCCTAGTCACTTTCAGCAAGCAAGGTTGTGCTATCTACATATTGCAGTTTATGTATAAGCTTCTGATAGTTCATCCTTCATGTAGTCCAAAACCCAAAACAAAATTCACTGCCATTTTGACTCAAAGCCATCCTATGAAGACAGAGTAGAACTTCCTCTGTGAGTTTCAAGACTTTAACTCTTTGAGAGTAGAGAGCCTCATCTTTCTCCTGCAAGTGTGGCTGGTGGTTTTGAACTGCTGATTTAGCCATTAGCAGCTTAATGTATAACCACTATGCCGCTAAAGTTCCTTTATATAATTCAGCTCCTCAAATTATTTACTCAGCATACAAATTGAATACATATGGTAAGAGGATACCACCTTGACACACATTTTTATTGAGTTTAAACCATGAAGTAGTTCCCGTTTTCTGTTCTCACATCTGTCTCTTGATCCATGTAGAGGTTCTACAGGAGAGCAATTTAGTGTTCTGGAATTCCCATACTTCCCAAGGCTACCCATAGTTTGTTATGATCCACATAATTGAATGCCTTTGCATAGCCAATGAAACACAAATAAACATATTTTCTGTGGTATCAGCGACTTTCAGTCAAGCTCCATCTGACATCAGCAATGATATTGATGTTCCATTCCCTTGTCTGAATTGGCCTGAACTTCTGGGAGCTTCCTGTCAGTGGATTGCTGCAACTATTGTTGAATGATCTTCAGGAAAATTTTACTAGCATGTGCTATCAATGACAATGTTCTATGATTTTCACATCCTGTTTGATCGCCCTTCTTTGGAAAGGGACACACCTGAATCTCTTCTAGTCAGTCGACCAACTAGCTATCTTTCAAATTTTTGGGTATGGACCAGTGAGTACTTCACCAGATGCTTAAAACATTTGAATTGGAATTACATCAATTCCTGGACCCTTGTGTTTTGCAAATGCCTTCTGTCAGGTTGAACTTTCCCCCTTAGTATCATTGCTTGTTGATTATATACTATATCTTGAAATGGTTGAATGCTGGCTATTTTTTAATTAAATTTTGGTACAGTGTTTTGGGTTTTTTCCTATCTTCTTTTGATGCTTCCTGCATTGTTTAATATTTTGACCACAGAAGTTTTCAATATTGTACCTGCAAGGTTGAATGTTTTCTTTAATTCTTTTAGTTTAGAGTATACTAAGTGTGTTCTTCCTTTTAAGTTTTCTAACACAAGGTCTTTTCACATTTCATTGTAATATTTTACTTTGGCAAGCTACCCTTTGAAATTTTCTGTTCATCCTTTTGACTTCATTATTTCTCCCATTTGCTTTAGCTTCTGTTTTTTTCTTTTTTTGCTTTAGCTACTCTTAACAATTAAGTGCAAGTTTCAAAATCTTTTTCAAGATTCATATTGATCTTTTCTGATGTCCTAGTCTTTTTAATGACCTTGTGTTTGCTCCATATAGAATGTTCTCGATATCCTTCAACAGCTCATCTAGTCTCTTATCATTACTGTTACATGCATCACATCTGTTGTTGAGATGTCCTGCAAATTCTGGTGGGATATACCCATGGCCATACTCTGGCATTTATGGACTTGTTAAGTTTGATAAGTTAACAAGCTCATCAAGCTTGATAAGTTACATATTATTATTTTCATATCTTACCTCGTCCTCTGTCACCCCTCACCTACTTTTCTGTCATTCAATCCAGTGGTAGGGGGTTATAGGTTGATCCTCGTGATCAATTCCCCATTTCTTCTCCACCCTTCCCTAATCCTCCTGGTATCTCTACTCTCATTGTTGGCCTTGAGGGGTTCATCTATCCTGCATTCCCTCTGTTGCAAGCTCCTATCTGTAATACTGTGCATGCTCTGGTCTAATGTGATTGATAAGGTGGAATTAAGGTCATATAGTGTAATCAAGGAAGCACCAGAGATCTAGAGAAAAGTTGTGTGTTTCATTGGTGCTATACTGAACCCTGATTGGTTCATCTCTTTCCTGTGACTCCACTGTGAGGGGATGTCCAATTGTCTACTTATGGGCATTGGGGTCTCCACTGCATGCCACTCCCCCCCCCCCCAATTCATATTGGGTATGATTTTGTTCTGTGTCTTAGATGCCTGGTACCTGATTTCATTGACACCTCATGATCACACAGGCTAGTATGTTTCTTCCTTGTGGGCTTTGTTGATTCTGAGCTAGATAACTGCTTGTTTATCTTCAGCCCTTTAAAACCTCAGACACTATATATTTTGATAACCAGGCACTGTCAGCTTTCTTCACCACATTTGCTTATGCAACCATTTTGTCTGCAGTGATCATGTTGGGAAGGTGAACATTACAGAATTCTGGATTGTTAGAACAAAGTGTTCTTGTGTTTTGAGGGATTACTTGAGTCAAGGCCCTATGTCCTCCTACAACCTAATACTTAACATGTAGTTATGAGTACACAGTTCTATTCCCCTCTCATACACACACACACAAACACACAAATGCCTGTATTTAGTTCTCTATAAAGGTCATTTGCCTCCTGGTTCTTTCCTCTATTTCCTTTTTCTTTCCTCTTGTCCCACCTTCATGTTCAGTCTTTATTTGGGTATAATTCCTCGCTGCTTCGCTGCCCTTTATTAAGCCCCACTACTTAGTAGGCATCCTACTACCTTGCTTCCACTGATTTTAGTTCACTTGTTGTGCCCTTGTCCCTAGGTTAGTTTCTACCTTCTTCCTTTCTCACACTTCCCTTTCTCCCATATCCTCCAAGAACCATTGGTTCCATTCTTTTCTTCTGTGAATTATTTATCCCTCCCATCTTACCCATCTTATCTAGATAGACATACAGATACATTAAGTGCCCAAACCAGGCAAAGACAAATAAAACAACAAAGGAAGTCAAAACCAAGAAACTCATAACAATGGCAAAAAGCAAGAACAAATATAACTATAACAAAAAGAACTCCACTGATAAAAATGGAAAGGGTTATAAATAGTTCAAGGTCTGTTTGTTGGCCTTTATGAGTATTTTCCAGTTGAGTCTGATGGGGTACTACACTCTGTCTCGAAAGTGTATTTTTGGCAGTGCCTGGAGGTTTCATCACTCTGTTCCCCTTGATGTTCTGCTGCATATCCTCAGTGTCTCGCCCCAGTGTGATGGGGCCAGACTGTTCCCTATTCCCTCATTGTGCCTCCAGTGCGGCTGGCCCTAGGTCCTCCCTGTGCATTGTCTGCTCCAAGCAGGGCCATTATCCTCCAGGCTTGATGGTCCAGGATGTTCTCTCCTCCCTCTCCATCCCATTTCCTTTCTCCCGTGTCCTCTAGTTTGACATGCCCCTCTTCCCCAAGCTACAGACACCGTGCTGTCCTCTGAAGTACATTCTTCTGGGCTTTTGGGAGTTGGGGGTGTCTACATAGTTGGGATTGGGGCTGGCCTGACAGACCTCTCTATTGGTTCTCTGGTACATATTGATATGTTGTATTCACATCTTGGTGCATCGTGTTGAAGTATGGTCTCTCTCTGACTCTTCGGTGAAGATATAAACAATAACCTCCCATTGGGTGGGTTAGTGCCCGGTTCCTCCCTTACCCATGTCTCTCCCCCCTCCCTTTCTTTCCCTCTGTTATTTAGTTGGCTGACACGTGACCCTGGATTGGTTTTGGCCCCTGCCATAATTGCTGGACCTTACCCCAGGGATGTATGTGTATAGTAACTTTCCCCCCATGCCCTCCCCACTTTTTTTTAAGTTTACTTTAGTGGGTTCGTGTTGTCCTTTGGTGCTAGGCTTCATTCACTTAGCATGATTTTCTCCAGTTCTTCCCATGTGGCAATGTACTTCGTGCTCTCATTACTGCTTTTTTAGGGCTGTGTAGTATTCCATTATATGTATGTACTACAGTTTTTTTGATCCGTTTGTCTGGTGATAGAAATTTGGGTTGTTTCCAACTTCTTGCAATTATGAACTATGCCATGATGAACATTGGTTCTTGCCCCAGTAGGGGGATTGCTGGGTCCTATGGTACCTCAATCTCCTATCTGTTTTAGATATTGCCAAATCGATTTCTGTAGTGGCTGTATATACCTACAGCTCCACCAGCAGTGGATGAGAGTTACTGTTTTCCTACAGCCCCTCCAACACTTGTTACTTTCTGAATTTTTGAATTGGGCTGTCTTGAGGGTGTTAGGTGGTATCTCATACTTGTTTTAATTTGCATCTCTCTTATGGCTAATGATTGGGAACATTTTCTCATGTTATGGGCTATTCAGATTTCTGCCTTTGTAAAACTTTTTTCAGGTCCTTTGCCCACTTCCTCAGTGGGCAATTAGTTCTTTTCTTATTGTGAGCATGCAAAATATTGTAGATTTTAGTAATAAGGCCTTTGTCTGATGTGACATTGCTAAAGGTGTTCTCCCAGCCTGTGGGCTCTCTTATTACTTTCTTTGTGGATTATTTTGGTATACACAGGTGATTTATTTGCAGTATATCCCACTTGTTAACCTGTGACTGCTCTGTATTTGCATCCTTCCCTATTTCTGATAGTCTATGTGTTTCCTGTGCCAACGTTCTCAGGTTTGTCCAAATTCCCTCATTAATGGCTTGTGAGGGAAGCCAGCCCTCACAACTAATCACGGGTTTGGTAGGCTCAATTGTATGGTTTAGATATATGAAGATTATAGTAAAGTCATAGAGAGACGGGAGAGAGAGAGGGAAATAAAGAAATCAGACACATTTCACAGTAGTATGTTCACCTCCTCAATGATCTCAAAAGCCAGTTCCTTCCACAGCACAGCCAGAGAAGGCAGGTGTGAGAGATTTATTGCTAACAAAGACATATATTTAGGGACATGCATGCCCCATAATTACAGGTAAAGACATACATCACAGGAAGGGGCTCTGCATTAGGCATAAACGTAACAGGAAGGGGATGAGCTATGGGTGTGCACATAATAGAAATAGGAGGGACTAGGGGTATCCATGTGACAAGACTGACACACCCTAGAGTCATGATGATGGTCTAATCTTGACCACCCTTGAGTGGGTTTGACCTCCCTGGACCCTTCTTTGGGGAAACAATTTACTACTCTCCTTATCTAAAGGGAGTAGGCCTTTCTTAAGGCGGCACAGACTGTAGTCGGATGGCTGAATGCCTTTAGGGAGGCTATGTCTAAAGTATCTGACCTCCTACCATATGTTGACAAAGAAGTTCTAATGTCTCATATCTTTGGGAGAGACAACGATGGGGAGATGTCGTTTTATTTCCCACTGAGAGATGGAGGTGTATGCGTAGTAAGGAGACAAGGCTTAGTCAGGAATGAAAAGTACAGAAAGGCTTTATTAAGTCAAGGAAAAAGAACCCCCTGATGGGTTCAGCAACCGAACGAGTTAGACTAGAGAAGCCACTTCTCGTATAGGGGTGATGGGACATCCATAGAGTATGAGCTGAAGGCATGTGGGCAGATAAAAGGGATGGGAGGTTTCTTGTGCTGCATTTGCTAGTTTTGGGTCTGGAGATGACCTGTTAGCAAATCATCTTGTTTTACCAACTTTCTTCCTGGAATTCTAGAGAGAATGGCTTTCCCCTGTCCAGGGAGAATAGCTCTGTGAAATGCCAGAGGCAGGGTTACAAAGTTCAGCAGGTTCTTTATCTTCTTGTGAGACTGGTGCAAGGGACTGTCTGTTCTGGACCCAGCCCAAGCATCCACAATGGCCCTAATTGTTTGCGCTTTTACCTCAAGGTCTGTGATCCACCTTGAGTTTATTCTTGTACATGGAGTGAGGTAGGGATTTTGCTTCGTTTTTCTGCAGGTAGATATCCATTTTTTTCCAGCACCACTACTTGAAGAGGTCATTCACTTCCCATTTGATATTTTGGGGGCCCTTATCAAACATCAGTTGTCTGTATGCTGATGTTTTTATTTCTGGGTTGTCAGTTCTTTTCCTTTGATCTGAATATCTGTCGTTATAGCAGTACCACACTGTTTTGACCACTGTGGCTATATAATACATGCTAAAGTCTGGTAGTCCAAGCCCTCCCACTTTTTCCTTCCTCTTGAGAAGTTCTCTGCTAATTCCAAGGCTTCTTCCTTCTCAATATGAAGTTGGTAATCAGTTTTTCCAATTCTTTGAAGAAGAATGATGGCATTTGTATTAGGACATCATTAACTTTATATAGTGCCTTGGGCAGAACTGACCTCTTTATTATATTGAATCTTCCAATCCACAAGCATGTGATATTTTTCTTTTTGTTGAGGTCACTGTTGGTTTCTTGTAATCGTGTTCTGTAGTTTTCCTTGTATAAATATTTTGTTTTAGTCAGGCATGTCCCTGGATATTTCAATTTGTGCTTGGCTATTGTAAAGGCTATTTTTAATTGCCTCTTCTGTGATCTTGTCTGATGTGTATAGCAGTCCAGTAGACTTCTTTTTGATCTTGTGCCTTGCCTTCTGCCATATTCCTCTATTGCTTCATAAGACTCCACTTGTGAAGCTTGGGGGATTTTCGATATATAAAATCATATCCTCTGCAAATAATGATAGTTTCACCTCTTCCTTCCCCAGATGAATGCATTTGATGTCTTTTCTTTGTCGTATGTTGTTAGTGAGGACCTTCAGTATGATGTAAAAAGGAGTGGCGACAAGGGACTTCCTTGTCTCATCCCCTTTTCAGTGGGATTGTTTTCATCTTTTCTCCATTGATGACCTTGTTGGCTGTTGCTTTTTCATATATTGTTTGTATAGTATTGAGGAATTTTTCCTCATTCCCATCTTTAGTGTCTTAAACAGGAATGAGTGTTGGATGTTGTTAAATGTTTTTTCTCTATCTATCAATATTATCATGTGACTCTTATAATTTTTTTTTTCATGTCAGTGTGTTGAATGACACTACTGGCCTTTCATCCCTGCATTCCTGGTATGAATCCTACTTGGTGATGGTGAAGAATATCTTAATATGCTTTTGTATTCTATTGGTCAGTATTTTAAGGATTTTTGCATTGATGTTCATTACAGATATTGGTCTGTAGTTCTCAATTCTTGTCAGATCCTACCGTCATAGAAAGAGTTCAGGCATTTTCTGTCTTTTTTCTATATTCTGGAAGAATTTGTGTAGAATTGGTGTCAATTCTTCCCTGAATGGTTGGTAGAATTCTGTAAAGTCATCTGTTTTTTTTCTTTATTTTTTATTGGCAATCCCTTGCAAACTTTGACTATTTCTTCTATTGCTGTGGTTCTGTTGAGGTTCTTAATGTCCATCTGGGAAAATCCAGCAGCAAGGGATAGTTTTTCTAAGTATTTGTCCATGTTTTGGTCGACTGTTCCCTTGAGCATTAGACAGTGCCTGCTCCTCCTTGTCTCTTGCTATGGCTTATACCTTAAGATCCATTTTGTCAAAGATTAAGATTGCTACCCCTGCTTTTTTCCCCTTTGCTTAGTATATATGTTTTCTTTAGTTCTCTACCCATTTTTGTCTGCAAGCTTCAGATGTGTCTCTTGTAGGCATCAGATCAATGGGTTATGTTTTCTCAGCCAGTCTGTTAGTCTCTGCATTTTAATGTCTGAGTTTTGTCCATTGATATCCTGTTACTACATTCATCTGTGGACTCTGTGATGTCATCTTGTACCGTTTGTGTTGGGTGGTTTCCTACTTATCTGTCTTACCAGTTTTTGGTGTGTGTGTGTGTGTGTGTGTTTTACATTCTTGCCTTCTTTCCATTATTGAGCTAATGCTATTTTGGAGGCTGATGCCTCTTTGTTGCCCTCTGGGTGGAGTTGTTCTATGTGACAGTCTCTTATTTGTGCTTAGTGAGTGTTGATTTTATGCCATACTGGGTCAACAAGGATCTATGTAGGGCTGGGTTTCTTTTTAGGTATCCTTTGAGGTTTTTCTGAGTCTGCGAAGACTCTTAATTCTCCATCGATCTTGAGAGATAATTTGGTTGGGTATTCTTGGGTTTTCGTTATTTTCCTTCAATTTTTGAATATGTTACTACACTTTGCCCCTTCATCATGCCTGCTGATAGGTCTGAACATATCCTTATTTGGGTTCCTTTATAAGTGCCTATTTGTGTTTTCCCTAGCTGCTCTTATGATTTTCTCTTTTTCCTCATAATTGAATAATTTAGCTATTACATGCCTTGAAGACTTCTTGGTATTCTGTCTGGCTATTGTTCTTTTGGCCTCCTGAATGGTTGCTTGACATTCATTTATTAAGCTGGGAAAGTTTTCCTCTAAGAATTCATTTGCTATTTTCACTGTTGACTCTTTGTTGTGTCTTGTCCCAGTAGGCCAATTATTTTAATTGTTCCTCTTCATAGCATTGGACATATTTCTCAGGTTTTCTTCAGGTTCTCTGATTGTCTTATTTGGCTGCTTTTCCCACTTGTTGAGGAATGCCTGGTTATCCTCTAGGTTGCTGGTGTGATTCTCTGCCTCCTCGAGTCTGTTGGCACTGACCCCAACCTGCAGGCTATGAGAGCAAGGCAGCTATCAGCATGGGGGACTCTGGTGTGGGGTCCTGTGACCCCACTAGCTTTCAGAGGTTCTCCTCTGGTTTGGGATTATGACCTCTTATGGGTCTCTATCTGGGGAAATCGCTACTCACTGCTGAACTGGCACACTAATAGCTGCTCAGTCCGAGCCTGTGTTAGGCCAGGTAGGCTAGAGGAAAAAAAAATCACAGACATGCATATGGATATAAGGAAAGGGTTTATATACAAAAGGATGGAACACTGAGAAAGCATCCCAACCCAGTCCAGTTCAAAGTCACAAGTCCAATATTAACCCATATGCCAGACACCAGTCTATAACGTCTCCTTCTGACTCACGAAGTCACAGGTCAGTGCAGAATCCTGGCGCTGGCAGGGGTCTCCCCATGGCTCCTCCCTTCCAGGGCCCAGGGTCCATCAACAGCATCCAGTGGTGGCAGAAGCAACTCATCGCTGACAGGGGTCTCCATGTGGCTCTCCAGCTTCAGAGGTCTGGCTTCATCAGGGCCATGCCGTGTGGCTTCTCCAGCTTCTCAGATGCTGCCATCTTGTCTTGTCCATGATTCATCAGCTCTCAGACAAACTCCCAACAAATGTAGAAGATAGCTTCTCATCTTCACAAGGGAAATATCGTGAGATTTCCCAGAAGTCTCAGGAGAAAGCCATGCCCACACAGAGGCCTCATTGGCTACTCAATGGCTATCTCATTGGCTACTCAATGGCTAACATAAACACATGACTGCCACAGAGCCCATGACCCCAGCACACTGAACTTAGAGTGATTCATTACATTCTCGGTTCACTTTGTGAGTGAAAATTTTTTAAAAAGTGGGCTTCAGGACAGACTCTAGTACACGGATTCTAATTTTTGGACTCTACCTCCCCATATTCTTCACATTACCTCCCATTTTTCTGATCTGGCAGCAGGAACTCCAGGTGAGTAAATGTAACTGGACGCCATCTTCCGTCTCCACCAGACCATACTTTTCATATAGTGTTCTTTGTTTTGAAGTTTTACCTGTCAATCTCCAATACTTATCAATGCATCTTAAATTGATCAATTATAATATGAAATTACAATTTGAAAACTGTTGGTAAAATTCTTCAATTTCTGCATCACTAGCTTTAGTAGTTGGTGCATAAATTGGAATAATTCTTGTATCCCCTGCACTTCATTGTATGAAGAGAGGTATTATCAGAGAGAGTATTGTACTTTAAAGTTTATGACTGGAAGTAATTTATAACAATTCATAACCCTAAAGGAGATATATGTGATTTTACTTCCACCTGGTTAAACTATTATGGCTTTTGAATCTTTACTGATTTGCTAGGAAATAAGTCATCTCAATGTTGTTTTAATTTGTATTCTTCTGATAACTAGTTAATAATGGTTTTTAATTTTTGTCTTGTACTGTCACACTTCTTTTGTGATTGCTTATTCATATACTTTGCATAATTTCCCACTGATGCATTTTTATATTTTGTTTTTATGGCATAAGAACATGTTCAGTTATGTTCAATTTTTGTTTATGGTTTTCCTGGATTTGCAAAAATTTTAAACAACTATATAGAACATATATAATATGTATGAAATATAAAAATATTTCACCACTAGTACATTTTTCTTCCATGATTAGAAACATGGCTCTTTGGAGGGTTATTTTTATTTTTACTGCTTAATTATTTATTACTTTATGATTCATCTTGCCATATGGTATAAAGTAAGAATTTAGTTTTATTATTTTATTCCTCTAATGGTTAATCAAATATGCCAGATTTATTAAATAATCCTCATATATGCTTTAGCTATATTTTACTTACAGATTATGCTATAACTTTATTATCTAGACATGACTATTATCTCCCTTTACCTCTCTTTTTTTTTTGTCTTAATTTCTTGGATTTTCTTTTTTATTCACACACACAAACACAGAGAAGATGGTTCTAATAAGGGCTTTGAGTCATTTCCACAGACATTTAAATAGTTTAGTAAGGCTATTGTTTTTCTTTCATTCTCTTTCTTTTTGTCTTATGTTCAGAAAGTTTATTGATTACAACTGTCATAGAAGGTAGGCCTAGACATCTACTTCCGAAAGGTCACAGCCTTGGAAACTCTTATAATAGGTCTATTCTGCATGCATGGTGTGCTGTGATAAGTAGCTGCAGCATGCCGCTTGTGGAGTCCCTGGGTGTTGCAAACAGTTATGTCTGACTGTCGAAGGTCACAGATTATAAGTATGATTGTGTACAAGGCTAGCTCCTTGTATGTGGTTTTTAGAACCCACAGGATCGTATAGTTACCATAATAGGTAACAGATGGGATGATGGATTTATAGTCAGAGTGATAATTGCTTGTATATGTGCATTCGCAAATTATATAAAGCAATGCCTTGCATATTTTCTTTCTGATTTGAGCATATGAATTCATAAACCCTTTATAAAATTTTTCAAATACAGTTTTTGTTAATCTAAAAATTGTTTTTTTGTATGTTCCTGGCTTGTACTATAGAATAGTTGAAGTATGGCAGTCATCTTCTGAAATAAAAACATGATTTAATGAAATGGAATTTTCTGAATCTTAAATGAAGCAAGTGTTTGGATTAGCTTGTTTAAATTAAATTGTTGTTTTATTTTGCCTTTATTAGCATGAATGTTCCATGTTTTTCTTGTCTCCTGGCATTGTGTTTGGAGATTTGTTTTGGATGAGGGGTAAATGCAGGCCTTTTGGCATATTTCCTTGCTCCTTGGATCTCTGACTACTGAAACTCTAATCATGATATTTGTGTTAAGCCTGCTCTTGTAGAGGCAAATTCACTTTGGATCTCATAGATTTACCATAAACTTTAATTTTCTGTATTTATAATGCCAAATGAGTTATGCATATTGTGTTGGTTTTAGGGGGAATAACAGACATAGTCATTAGGGTTTGTGTGTGTGTGTGTGTGTAAACAGGAAGAGAGTATTTCATGAAAATGTAGCATCTACACTGAGCCCTGGTAGAACAGTGATTGTGTGTGGGACTGTGGCCCACAGGGTTAACACTTCAAATCTAGCAGCAGTTCTCCAGGAGCAAGGCTGGGCTTCCTACTCCCACCAGGGCAGTGATGCGAGAAAAAAAAAGAAAGAAAATGTAGCATCTAGTTTTGATGGGATATTTACTCTTATGTCAAAGTATCACATGGACTAAGTACAGAGCTTCCAAGAGAGTTATCAAGCCTCATATCTTCCCTTCTACTCTTTCACTCATATATCAACTCTTTGTGTTCCAAGTTCCACTATGAGATTCTTATTCTCTTTGGAAGAAAATTAAGATTTTTTGACTGTGCACTTGATTGGAGATAGCCACACAATAACTTTTTTTTTTTTTAAATCTCTGTGCTTAAAGATCATTGGCCTTTGCATTCACAGACCTAATGCTATGTAGGATTATGATGGAGAGTGAGGTCTAGGGCTCATTGCAAATTTTACCCAACTCCAAATAGAACAAAGGTTTCTGCCGTATTCTTAGTAATACTTGCCACATATTTCTGTTTATATACTTTTCACCATATGTGGCACTCAGTTTTTCCTCCTACTCTGAGAGTTTCTGGGCTTCCTGACTCACCTCCTATACTGTGAACTTCTTGGCATCCTGAGGATACAAGTAAATTTTAATTAAAATAATGTACAGTATCTGGCCCATAATAAGTATCCAACAAATATCTACTACATTTTTAATGGAATTATGAGAATTTTCCCATCTTGCCTGCATCTTGCATCCTAAATCTATGTAACAGTTTTTCCTGACTCCACTTCCCAAGAGAAATATTGCTTGTTCTTACAAACACTAAAGGGCAATTCCAATAAGAAATTCTTAATTGTCTTGACATAATTTTTATTTCAGTGAGTAAAAACTTGTACTTTACCTACTTAGAGTAAATGAGAGATTTCTTGTTTGATGATCTATACCAGAGTCTGAAAGCCATTATCATTATAGTGCTGGATTCCCAAGCTCCGGAGGAGATTGTTCAACTGCCCTTTGCCCTAATAAACCCAGGGACTGTCAGAGCATTAGCATGAAGAAATAGTTCTGACTCCCTTTAGTGTCTCATTAATGCAGCCAGAGAAATTAAGGAGAGTAGGCTGTTGATAGGTCAGAGGTTGGATCTGTGTTCTTAAATTAAAAAAAAATATTTTATTACATTTTCAAGAGTCTATTCACATGGGTCCAGCAAGCCAGTCATACTGAAGACTTTATGCTAATGATTCACATAGATTAGGTATATTAACTAGGTAAATATGACCTCAATGTCATCTTTTACTTTTGCTCCTGGGAAAGCCATGCTGACACCATACATTTCTTTAAGCTGTGCTTGATGCTGCACCTCATTTAGTTTTGGCTCTGGACTAGCCCTGGACTTGAATCTTGGTGCTCCTGCTTAGTAGTCTTGGTATTATTGAAGAGATTGCCACTTAATCTCTCTAGTTTTCTTTTCTGTATAGCAGACATGTTTATATTATTTTGTCACAAAATTTTGAATCTTCTTTCTAACAGAGACAACCGCTTCCTGGGAGGGTAACTGAAATTTACACACTAGCCATTAACATTCTACAGTCTGAAGTTGATTAAATATGCAATCAAGGAGCATTGGTTATTTTTGGTTGTTGGAATGTGAAGTGAAACCTAGATAGATCAGTAGTAGGAAAATATGGCCTTGGTGATAAAAACATTGCCAGAGACTACTTGATAGCATTTTGAAAATCAATGACTTTGTTTTGATAGATGATGGTAGACCTGGGCCTCACTAGGTGAAATGCACAGAAATCAAAATGATTATACCAGTGGAAAGAGACCAGATAGATACACAGTATCATCCATAAGAACAAGGCCAATGTTTCACATTGGAACAGGTCATTAATTGTTTATATGCAAGTTAGCATTGAAGAAAACTAAAGTGAGTTCACGAAGGGCAAAGTATAACCTTTACATGTAATCCACATGAATTAAAGACCATCTTAAGAATAGATTTGACATGCTGAAAAGTAATGGCAAAAGAACTTATGAGGTGTGAGATGATATCAAGGACATCATGTGTGAATAATGCATAAGATCTTTAAAAAGACAGCAATTACAGAAATGATCAAATGGATGTCAGAAGAGACTGGAATTTGCTTTTGACTGCTGCCTAATTCAAGCAAAAGGAAGAAATGATGAAGTAGAAGACTTCACAAAGGTTCCAAAGGGTGACTTGGAAAGTCAAATGAAAGTATTATAATGAAATGCACAATACCATGGAAGCAGAGTAACAAAAGATTAGAATCCACTTGATATTTCTCAAGTTGAAAGAACTGAAGAAAAAAATCCAAGGTTTGAGTTTCAGAAATGAAGGATTCT
Source organism: Nesogale talazaci (assembly GCA_004026705.1). Taxonomy (NCBI): domain Eukaryota; kingdom Metazoa; phylum Chordata; class Mammalia; order Afrosoricida; family Tenrecidae; genus Nesogale; species Nesogale talazaci. The sequence continues at coordinate 119,388 of PVJH01000239.1, read as the reverse complement.
ATTGGCAAACTATTGAATGATGCAGGTATCATTGTAAGAAAATAGAAGGGCATGCACAGTGTAATTGTTTCAGAAAAATTGACCTACATTCAGCCATTTCACAAGGTAGCATAAGATCCAGAACCAGTGACATCGGAGGAAGAAGTCCAAGCTACACTGAAGGCAAGGGTGAAAAATAAAGCTCCAGAAATTGACAGAATGTCACCTGAGGTGTGTCAATAAATGGATGCAATTCTGAAAGCACTCGCTTGTCCATACTATGGAATTTGAGAGACAGCTTCTTCTCAACTCTCTGGAAGATATCACATTTGTGCTAATCTAAAGAAAAGTTATCCAACATAAGTGGAAGTTACCCAGCAACAGCATCAATATGCTACACAAGTGAAATTTTGCTCAAGGCAATTTGAAACGGTTACAAGATTTCTTAACAACTGGAAATAGGTAGATGACACAAGTTTGCCTACTGAAAACAAAGACTTGAAGTACTGATGAAGATCCAAGAATACAGTCTTCCGTATGGATCAAGAAAGGAAAAATTCTCCTATCTGAATCAATAAGCAATCTCCTGTTACACAGGAAAGATGGAAGTTGTCAAGGATTTTGAGTTGGCACCATAATGAATGCACAGGGACGCAGTTGAAAAACCAAACAGTGCATTCATTGCACGTGACAAACCTGGTACCAAAAGATCGCCTGTCAGCATTTTCTGTGTTGTTGTTTTGTGTTTTGTTGGTTTCTATTAGGGTTTATTTCAGAGGTGTTATGTCATTGGGTATCACCCTCTTGGAATTGTGTTATGTGTTTTTCTGGTTTTGTTTTTGGTATGCAAAGCCCAGAATTGATGAACCTATAGGGACAGCAAGTCGAATAAAGTTTTCCAGGGTGCGGGGAGTGAGGCAGTTGTGGTGGTAGGGCGACAATGTCATGGTGTTCAGGAAGGAAACCAATGTTTGAAAACAGATTGTGGTATCAATGGTATAATACTTCTTGATGCGATTGAATTAAGAAATTATATGATATCTCTATTAACTCCCAATTAGTAATAATTCTTAAAAAATCAATAATGTCACTTGGAGAAGTAAGATATGCCTTAACTAGCCAAGAGTGTTTTCATTGTCTTCAATCTTATGTGAAAGCTTCACAATGAAAAACGAAGACCAAAGACTAATTGATCCATTTGATTTATGTGATTATTAATGAATACTGAGTGTTTCATGGACTTCCAGAGGAATGAACGAATATATCGTGGGGAAAAATATAGCCAGGATCCTTTTTTTGAAGATGACAGAAATTTGTCTCAATCTTTGTACATACTATTAGAACAGTCCTTGGAAAGGGACATGATGTTTGCTCTTAATGCAGTCAGCACAAAAGACTCAAAGGAGCATTTATAGACAGTGGTTACATCACTGGCCTCAAATACTGCAGGGGTGGTGAGAAAGGCTAAGAGCTGGGCATTGTTTCTTATAATTATGTCTCAGTGTTGCCTAATCATTAAGACCTTAATATGTTCTACTATATGACTTTTTGTGAATATGTGTTCATGGAGTCATTGTTAAAATGACTTTGTGTGTATATATGTTTTTGCATAACATTTCTGCTTATAACTATTGCCCTCAAAGACCATGTCCTTTGTCTGGAACTGCACTTTCCACTGTGGTAGCTAATAACCACATGTGAATGTTAGCACTTAAAATGCAGTTAACTGAGTTTAGGTATACTATTTCTGTAAGGCACACTCTGGACTTAAAGGCTTAGTATTTAAGAACAGGTAAACCAACTCATTAATCATTTTTTATGTTGTTTGCATATTAGAATTATATTTTTGGATACATTAAGTTAGGTAAAATATAAAATTAATTTGAATTTCACTTGTTGCTCAGTACCTTTTGAAACATGCATTTTCTAGACAAAATTAAATTATATAGGTAAGCCACTTTTGAGGCTCAGCTTACATTAAAAATAATATATTTATTGTGTATTCGGTGAAGGGTTGACATTTCCAGCATTCAAGTTCTTATTCAATAATTTGAATTACTTGTCAGCCCCTGTCCCTCACTAACTTACAGTTCCCTTCCTGCTTTGATTTTTCTTTCTCTTATAGATGACAAGACCCCATCACCCACACGAATGTCTGCCCATCTTTCATCTTTGCTTCATTTTTCCTTCTTTGCCCCTCCTCACCTCCAAAATCTGTTCTCTGTAGATAGAAAATCTTTGTCTTGCCTTTTTTTGTTTTTTAACCACACTGGTCTCATATCCTATATGACCTTTTATGATTGACTCATTTCACTCAATATAATGTTCTCCAGACCTATCCATTCCACCAGGTACTCACTGGTCTCACCATTTTTTTTTCATTTTAAACAAAGATTTTATTGGCACATAATCCATATAACATGCAATTCAACAGTTATGAGTGTTACGATTATTACCACAGACAATTTTAGAACATTTTCTTCTTTCTTGTTCTTGTTGTTAACTCCCAATTCCCCCCCAACTTCCTCTGCAATACCACCAAGAAACTATTAGTTCAGTTATTGTCTCTAACAATGTATCTATACTAGATTTTGTGTACAGAAAACCATGCAAAAACAATAATAAGAGATGAAAGCAAAAACATACCAAAAAAACCTAACAATAACAATAAAATAAAACAGAGGCAACCCTCAATAGAAAAGGAAGTAGAAAAGTTTTAAAACCTGGACCAAATTTAAAATGGGTAAAAAGAGAAATCAAATGACAAGGTATTAAATCATTGCATTTTCAACAATTCACTTTGCAATGTCCTCTGCAAGACTTTTCATATTCCTCATCCTTGGTCAGAGGGGATTCACCCTTGCATTCCCTCCACCCCATCCTCTCTCCACCCTCCAGCAGCTCCAATCCAACCACCGGGCTGAAGGGGCTCAACCATCTTGGTCTCCACACATCTCCAGCTCCCCTCTCCACTAGTAAACCTTCTTCAGTTCATCTGGGTTTGTGGGGTAGAGTTGGGACCGTGATGGTTGGGCATGGAGGAAGGCTTCAGGAACTAGAGGAAATTTGTATACATCATCACTGCCCTGCTGCCCCTTCACTGGTCTGTCTCCTCCCCGTGACTCCCTTGTAAAGGGGTGACCAATTACCCACCAGTGGGCCTTAGGTCCCTATCCTGTTCTCCCCCTCATTCGTAATGATGAGATTCTTGTTCTTTGATGCTCGATATCTGCTTCTTTTGGCCCCTCTTGATCACATGTGCTGGTTTGCTTCTTCCACGTGGACTTTGCTGTTTCTGTGCTGAATAGTGACTCAATTATCTCCAAGCCTTTGAGAGTCCAGACATTCAATCATTTGGTAGCTGGGCACCATCGTTTCTTCTACTCTGTTTGACTCTGTATCCATTTGTCTTCAGCGATATCGGGAGTCAATTGGTCCATTGATTTTACTTTTTGTTCTTTGATGCCTGATGCCAAATTGTTTCAGCACCTCTTGATCGCACAGGCAAATGAGCTTCTTCTATGGCTCATGCTACCCCATGGTCTACACATGTCCTCAGTGGGCGCAGTGATATGTGTGTTTTGCCTATTGTTTTCTCACCATTGTTTTTTAGCAATGCATTATGTATATGTGCCAAAGTTTCTTTATCAATGCTTCTATTTTTAAAATATTCTTCTATTATTTAGACTGCTTCTATCTTCTTGCTATTGTCAACAGTGTTGCGATGAACATGTGTGTGCGTTTTCATGCTATGGCTATTATATCTGTAGGGTATATACCCAGCACTTGGTATTGTTGGATCATAGGAAACTTCTATTCCTAGTTGTTTGTGGCATGGCTTTCTACCTTGGTTGTATATATTTCAGTCCCACCAGCAGTTTGTGAGTATTCTAATCTCTCTCCAGCTTTTCCAGCATTTGTTTTCTGGTTTTACTTTTCATTTTTAATTTGATTGTCAAAGCCACACTTAGTTGGAGAAGTATTGGCCTAGAAGTGTGAGAGCCTAAGTAGTCCCCTCACCTTATAATCTTAACATATTCTTCAATTTGGTCCCCTTTGGTTATTGTTATTTTTCTGAATTTTACAGTAGGAAGAGTGATGCTAAGGCTGCATGTCTCTCATTTGTGTGTGTGTGTGGGGGGGGTGGGTGGAAAGTCCAGTGTGTTCAGAACAAAAAGACTGCTTCTTCAATGAACTAGTATCTGTTGAGATGCAACCATTGTTCTAGGCACTTGGAACATGTTAGTGAATAAAAAATTGCTTTGCCATACTGGGAATTATTTTCTAGCAAGGGAAGACCTATATTCAATAAAACATACATAAATTATATAATATCGGATGAGCAAATTCTAGAGCCTATAACAGTATGACTCTATGGGAAAACTTGTATTGCTGGGATGGCTGTGCTGATGTGGTAGGGCACGGGAGAGTGTGTAAGGTGGCAATCAGAATTGGTCTTGTAAGGGAATAATATTTAAGCAAAGACATGAACAAGGTGAAGGAGTTAGGCAGGCAGAAATATTGATGGAGTGTTTTTTGCCAAACAAAAGTTCATGTAAAGAACTGAAAGCAAGAGTATTTCCGGTGTAGCCAAAACAGCAAGAAGGCCAGTTTGGCAGGAAGGAATAGTAGTAGAGGAGAGAAATAGAGGCAATAAGAGGTCCAGGTTGTGTAAGGTCTTGTAGGCCATGGTGAATTTTGGTTTTAGTGAATGCTTCATTGAAGAATGTTGAGCAGAGGAGTGTCAAGAATTGACTTCCTTTTCAATTAACTCTGATTGCTGTGGTAAAATTGATCATTGTGATCAAGAACAGAAGGGACGAGACATCTTTTGAGGCAATGATGGTGACTTAGATCAGGGAGACAGCACAAGTGTTGAGAAGTGGTTGACTTCTCTATGTGTTTTGGAGGTTGAACCCATAGGATTTTCCCAGCAACTAGAGAGTAATGTGTTTGAGCGATCTGAGGTGAGATTGGACATTAGTTGTATTGTAGGCTGGGGTATTGAGTTTGGATTTTATCTCAAGTGCATTGAGTTCATCAAAGAATATAAGCATAGGAGAGGCATAAATCCCATAATAATTTACAAACACTCTTCCCATAACAATTTTCGAGCACTCTCTAGAAGCCCTGTGGAAGATGAATGCTGTGGAAAGGGAAAGAGCGGACATGAGAAGCATCTACAGTTTCATAAATCTCAAATATCCTGACTGTGGTAGAACCCAACACTTTTCATATTCAGTAAAGTCACATTCACATGCTCACTAAATAGCTATTTTTCTCTAAAACTTTAAGCTTTAATTTTTTCAAAATTCCCACTTTTGAAGTTATGTGGCCTGAATTACCAATTTTTTTTAAGACTTACCTGGAGTTTTCAGAAATCATTAGGCATATGTGGGATAAGTGAAAAATTTTACACACACTGTTTGTAACTGTACAAAGACACTTTTAAATATTGAATTTGACAATTGATACAACAGATATAATGGTGTATACCATAGATATACCAACATATTATTTGTGTTATTTTCTTTTTGTGCAAATAGCATTGTGCAATTTTCAAGGATGTTTTTTATCAAGGATTTTTATAGGTTCCTAAAAAGCTTCCATGCTCATAAACATCAGGGGTGAAGGGCCCGGGGGCCATGAGAACGATTATGAAGTTGCTTCATCAGAAAGGGTCCTTTAAGATGATCTGCTTCCCACTGACTTCACATAGCAGTATATTAGGGAAGCCCGAATGTGCACTGTGCCCTAGCCTTATTAGGTAATTTCTTGGTCTTGTGCTATTTGTACGTATTGATCTTAGATTTGCTAGAATGAGTTGATGATTTTGCCTCTGAATTACATGTAATCGGCTCAGTGTATGTCAGGGTGGAAGTATTTGCCACACAGGTTCAGTAAGGATGTCGAGTGAATTATTAATAGGCTCCCCTGACTGCAGGGGGTGGGGTGCAGTGCAGACAGAAAGTATTGATTTTGTTTTTACCACCCTTGATAATGAGTTCCCCTCTTATTTTCCAGGTCACCTGGTATTTGATTGCACAGGTTGAATTCAGTGAGAAAGCGAGTCCCAGCGACATTACATGGGGGCAGGCGTTCACTCTGGAGTAGACCATTCCGAGGGATGCTGCTCCTGTGGACTCGGAATTCTCATTCAGTAATTATAAAGCTGGGCAAAAAGGTTTGCAGCCCTTGTGGGAAAAGGTTTCTTTTCCTTATTTAGCTGAAAAAGCACCTTTGTGATGAAATGTTCTGGTAGTCTATATATCAAAGAAGAAAAGATAAACTATCATTGAAAACAGCAAAGCAAAAAACTGATAATCCTTGAAGATCTAGTCTTTTCTATATGTGAGAGCACACAGAGCTCTGGTGATACAGTGCGTAAGTGCACAGTGGATAGTCAGGAAAAGGGTAGCACTTGGAAACCACTAGCTACATTACAATTGCAAGACGTGACTGATTCTGTCCGATTATGCTTCAGTACATCCTCTGTCCTACAGGGTTTCTCTAAGAGTAGAATCAGCTTGATGGCAAGCAGTTTTGTTTTTGTTGTTTGTTGTTCAGAACACTCTTGCTAGAAACACTTATAAATATCTCCCCTCCCTCTTTTGTGGGCATCTGACCCACGTCTAACTGAATCTATTGCAAGTTTAAATATTAAAGTCGATCAGATCTGTAGCCTCTCCATGAATGAGGTTCTTAGTTCTGCTTTAAATGAAGAGTCCATCAAATTTGATTGCTCTCTTGTGCTCATTTGCTCTGGTTTCCTTAATGCACTGAGGCAGAAGATTTTTCAGATTGGATTCCTGAATGACAAGTGATGCTGCCTTTTCCCCCTTCACCTTAAGTGGAGCTGCCAATCTCCTCCTGAAGGCATCCTGACTCTCAGTTCTCTCAGAGTGCTGGCCACCTTTGTCTCAGTGAGGGGAAAACTAGCAGGCAGCTCTGGAGGTGAATCCATCATCTGACCATCTCTCCTTTTGCAGCGACAGTTGTCCATAGCAAGTGTCTAACTGCTTTTGCAGTGTTAATGGGATTAGCAGGATCTTCCCCATATTGTCCCCTTTAAAAAAAATATACATGCGTATACAGGGCAGACTAGGTTATAGGTGGTTTGTGGATTTAGAAAGTTCAGTCTGCAGTTTCTTGTACTTAAAGGGCCATGCTAGCATAGTGGTTAAACGCTCAGCTGCTAGCTGGAAGGTAGGTATTTAAACCCATTAGCCACTCTGTAGGAGAAAGACGTGCTGATCCACTTCAGTGAAGAGCATAGGCATGGAATTCGTCTGGGACAATCTACTCTGTCCTAAAGTGTTCCTATGAGTTGCAATTGACCACAGTTTTTTTTTAAAAAATGGGTATTGTGAGCAAATTAATGTACATCTCTTCATGTTCACCCACTTAGTGGTGTGTAAGATGTGTGTTACTATCATTCAATTGCTCAATATGTGCTTACTGAGCACTGCTCTGTGTCAGGTGAAGGCACTAAACAAACACTATAGATGACACAGAAGACGTCTCCGCCCACCTGGAGTTGAGTATTTTTAAATTAAAGCTTGCATGAAATGGGGCACGAGACTGGCTGGCACTTGTTGTCAGTTGCCCTGGAGTTGTCCAGGGACACGGGGTGAACTCTTCTTATAACCGAAGCAAAGCACAACTTGCCATCCTCTTCAGCACTTGCTTCTCTGAGTTCCTCGTTGCAGTTGGATGACCTTGTCAATCCAAGTCATGGAAGGTTTCCCCTGAATCTCTACTTAGCAAACATGGTAACGTTTTCTGGTGATTGATCTCTTCGGATGACATCTAAAGTTGAAATCCCCCAAGTTGCGCAATGCCATCCTAATTCCCTAGTCTTTCTCTTTTGTCTCAGTAAAGTTAATCAGGTTTCAGGAATTATCTCCATATAGGTATTATTATTATTACTGGCTTATTCCCAGTGGTTTGCTTTCACATCTGAAAGGGGAATTTGTAGCAAAGTCACATATTTTTAAATGTGAGAGTCGCTAGCAAGTACAGGGAAAGTAAATGATCAAGGGAAATTTCTGGACAGCACATTAAGTCAGATGTCCCGGATTCTGGCTGCCTGAGAGAGTTGAAATCTTCTAGATGTGCAGACATGATAGTTTCAGGGCTTGCATTTCTAAGTAGCGTTCAGTCTCCTTGGCCCAGTGTGGACTGAAATTCTCTAATTGGAGTACGTCTTGCTCTGCTGCGATCTTCTGTATATTGGGTGGAAGACAGCTCACGATGTTCAGAGGAATAGCTTCAGAAATGTCTTTGACCAAGGGAAAAAGTGACAAGTGAATCTGACAGAGAGGAGATTAACTCTCCATTGAGGGAGAAGTGCATCCACAAAGGGATCTAGAAATTAACTGGAGGCAAAATGCATAATGTTGCATGGAGCATCAGCTTGGGAAATGCCACGAGTAAGATAGAGTTTTAAAAGTGTACAATCTGTGCTCTTTTCCTCTCGCATGTCACTTGAATATTTAAGTAAGTCTTATCTATACAGAGAAATCCATTCATTTTTGGACTGTAGTGGACTTTGAAGAATGCAAGCCTTTGTTCTGGATGAGACCTACCAATAGGATTGCTTAGTGATGCTAGAAAGAGCTGACATTTCTGAAATATTTACTTTCTGTTATTGTTGTTGCTCAGTGCCGTTGAGGTGATTCCCATTCATGTGATGCTGTGTACAGCAGAGCAAAATGATACTTGGTCCCATGCCATCTTTACAATTGTTGCCAGCTTTTAGCTTCCTGGGACAGCCACTGTCTCAATTCATCTCCTTGAGAATCTTGCTCTTTTTCACTGACTCTTTACTTAAAAATTATGGTGTCCTTTTCCAGCCACTGGTTGCTCCTGATAAAATGTCCCAACTATGTAAGAGGAAGTTGCACTCTTCTGGCTTCTCAGGAGTATTTTGGATGTGCTTCTTCCAAAATAGATTAGCTTGTTCTTTTGCATACTTTGAATATTCTTTTTCACCATCATATTTTAAGTGCATTGATTCTTCTTTGATCTTCTTTATTGTCTAACTTTCACATGCAGATAGCATGATTGAAAATACCCTTGTCTTACTTAGATTAAATATAGAAGCTGAACAGTAACTCTTTACAGGGGGCTGGATTTCCACTTCCTTCTTTCTTTCTTTACTCTTCAGTGGAAGATAGATGGGTTTAACCAGTGGATAGGAATGTTGAGATGTAATTCTCATCTCAACTTCAAAAATATTTAAAGCCAAAGGAAGGACCAGACACGAGACATTGTAAACTATCTGCTATTGATCAGTGAGTTTTCAGGGAGTTAATGGACTTTTGGTGCTCCTTTGGAGCTATGTAGCTTGGTTGGAGATGAAGATATTAAATCAGGAAGCTACAGAATATTTATGATAGAAGAGTCTTTCAAATACCTTAGGATGAGTGACGCATTTAATGTTTGAATAAATAAATAACCGAGACATTTAGGGTCTGATGAACTTCTCAACTATTAGGCAGTGAAGCGCGGGATTGTTTAAGTATAAACTTGAGCATGGGCACTTGTGTGCACATCCTCCCATGTCTAAAGGGACTTTAATTCCGATACTGCCTTTCAGCCAGCATTTTCTTTCCTGTGGACACACTCCATTTGGCTCTTTGGAGCTGGGTTGAAAGCAGTGAATGTCTTTGTTCACTTGACAATAACAGAAGATCTTAGACTTTGAAAACAGATGTGTTTATTTTTCGAGTACTTTGAATGGCTCATTGCATGGAAAATTGTTACATACTGCACCACCATTTGTGTCAAAAGCGTCTGAAAGTTGTCAACATGACTTAGAGAACTCAAGAAGTGAAGCGTTCAGAGTATTTTTGGCACCTACTTATTCTCAGAAGAGGAGAGGTCAGAGAAGGAGAAGGAGCCTTGGGAGTAAAAGAAACAATAATACATGGTGTGCAGAATGGACATTATTTAGCCCAGTGGATCACCATCTTTTTTCTCTTCCAATGCTTCATCTCCTTTAATTGGCCATGCAGTATAGTATGTTTACTTGAAAACTTGCTGATAGTAATTATTTGGAGGAGTCTGATTTTTTGCAGTCATAGGCCACAGGCAATTGAGCAAAACTCTGAGGGGGACTACAAAAGTCTGTGAAAAAATTTAGTGTTCTTTCCATTCCCCTTTTCTATGTACTTTCCCCCCTATGTATATGGAGGTCTTAATAAGTTTGCTTTGTTTGGTTTTAATCTTTTTATTGTGAAGGAGGTGAGGGTTTACAGAGCAGCTGGTCATCAGCTTTACATCGCTAAGTCATCTAATTTCCCATTATCTTGCCCATTTTCTATAATTTTTGTCCCCGTCTTTCTCTTGTTTCCTCTTGCCTTCCTTTTACCACAGTTAATATGTTTAGTTTATTCTTTTGTCTGTGCAACCCCTTCTCTCCCAAACTCTCCTGCTTCTTGTAACTATCAAAGTCCATTTGTTTTAGAATGGAAACATTTTGATTTTTTTGTAACAGTGGTTTCATACAATATTTGTCATTTTGTGATTGAGCAGTTTCATTTGACATAATGTTCCCCATGCTCATCAGGTCATAAGGAGTTTCATTGATGCATCATTATTATTTAATATTTCATGATATTCTATTGTGTGTATGTTCCAAAGTATTTTCATTCTCCAATGGAGGAGTAGTCTGCTTTCATCTTCTGGCTGTCATGAAGTGTTTCAGTACTGTGTTGGACTGTGGCTTGTATTTGTAGAGAGACAGACTGTTTTTTGAGGAGGCGCGATACCGCTTTGCACAGTGGTTGCTATACTTTACAGTTCTACTGGCAGTGTCTGGGGGGGGGGGGCTCCACTTTCCACCCCCTCTCCAGTATTAGTCCCAACCTTTTAGATGTTATGTCATTTGAAACTCTAATCTGACCCTTCTTCCATACAAAATGTGGTAATGGCATGCAATTGTTATTGCATGTTTACAAAATGAAATTAGCTTTTGGTTTAAATTATTATTTAGAAATTTTAAAAACCCTCTTGAGTTTAGGAACCTCGGTGGAGCATCGGGTTAAGTATCAGGATGCTAGCCACAAGCTTAGCAGTTCTAGCAGGAAAGCTTCTTGAAAGATTTATGGGGTTGGAAACCACAGAGCACAGTTCTACATTCTGCTACTGGGTCGCTTTTTCTTCACTTTGAGTCGATGGCTGTGGGTTTGGTTTAGTTCTTGATATGGTAGTTTGGGAATCATTGAGTAAGGAGTATTTGAAAAAATATGATCTTTATAGGTAGACGGTCAGGCTTTCGTCTAAATGTTGATCCTCAATGCGTATGTAACCTGGTTTAAAAAAAAATCATTTAATTTATCCAAACCTCTTCAAGTTTTCTCTAACCTATAAAAGAGAATACAGACCCACCCAGTGCTTAGTGCATAATCGTTTCTCTGAAAATATTGTTTTTAATGACTTCCCTTTTATCAGATTTTTTGCAGTCATAGACCACAGGCAATTGAGCAAAACTCTGAGGGGGACTACAAAAGTCTGTGAAAAAATGTAAAGTCACATATAGACATTGATGGTGTTTGAATTGCTGATCTTTTGATGAGCAATGGAGTCCTTTAACCACTGGCCTATCAATACTCCTTTCAAAGGAAGCTACTAATACACAGATATATTTATATATTACTTTTACTCCAAGGCTGTTTTGTTTCATGGAGATAAAAAGTTTCAGGAAGTAAAATTCTCTTGTAAATAAGGAAGGTTTCAATATTGCTCAATTTGGTGTTTGGGGATCCTAGGTGAATTTGAAACTAGAATTCCTTGTTTTTTTTCAGGAGATGCTGTAAGTTTGCATTCTTGGAGGCTGAAGTTAGAGTCAAAGAGAACCACGTAACAGATACAAGGATAACCCAAGGACAGATATTTCATTCCATTGTTAGGATTGAACATTATCTATTGCTTCCTTGTTTGCATAAATAACAATTCATGGTATTTCTGGGAAGAATGAAAGGTTAACATGGTTGGCTATTCACTGAAATGTTGGAAATTTGAGTCCTTCCTGGAATGCTTCAGAAGAAACCCAACCTTCTTGTCTGACTTCCAAACCAGCAATCATTGGAATCTCTGTAGAGTTGAGTTCTACTCTGACCCATATGGGGTCATCATAAGTTTGAGTTGATTTGATATATATTAACATATCAAATTTAAATCAACATATAGAACTTGGAAGGTTAGTTTTCTTCCTTTTAAACTTTGGCACCTGCTATTCTTGTTTCATCAAGAGCCCATTATGAGGATGTTTTTAGAATGATGATGACAACGAACATACAAATGTGGTTTGCATATGATAGCTCTATGTACTTACTGTGGTAAGAGTTGTATGAGACCCCAAAAAATGATTTTAAAAAAGATCCTAGTATGGGCTAAACACTGATTCTATGCAATATTGCTTAAATAGAACATCTCTGTAGTTCACAATGAATTCCAGAAAGTCCGAATACTGTCAGGAAAAATTGCTTCAGATGTAAGCATGAAGCATACTGAAAAGAAGTCAGGAAACTGGTGAAAGAGCCTACTTTCCCCCTCTCTTTTTACCATGCTGACAGTTGGAAACCTACTTACTTTGTTTATTGTAAAACAGATCAAATTCCCAATGTGAGCATATCAAATACTCTAAAATATGAACCTTGTATCTAGCCTTCTGATGTAATATGAAACAAGAGGGAGTCAACAAGTATTTACAAAGAAATCATGGAAACTTCATTAAACGAAAAATCAAAGTGTGAGATATTGTCTCTCAATTGATCATCCTTCTGAGTCTGCACACAGCTGTTGGTTCTGCCTTACCTTTCCTGAAGATGTCTGTTCTTTTCAATTTAAGCTTAAGGTCAGATTTGGGACCCTTGAGGGATTAAAGTTGTGTTCTTTTTAAATGAAAGTGACCAGATTTTAAGTGGTACACCATTGACTGGGGGGAGGGGCCTTTCCTTGATTAAAAATTTGGTCTATAAAGAGCAAAAAAAATTTCATAGAATGCAAAAATAGTATTGTAAAATATTTATTTTAATTTTAAAATGCCGTAGGACGTTGTTAAGCTGTTAAAAAGTGGGACATCTTGTCACCTTTTTTCTTTTCTTTTATTTAAAAATCATTTTATTCGGGGCTCAAACATTTTTTTCACAATACATCAATAAATATACTGTGCAAACACCTTCCCATGTCCACTACTGTTATCATTCTCCAAACATCCACCTGTTCCCTTGAGCCCTTGATATCAGCTTCCCATCCTTTCCCCTCTTCCCCTGCTCTCCTTTCCCCACCAACCCTCAATACTTTATAAATTATTATTGGTCTGTCATATCTTACACTGCCCCACCTCTCCCCCAACCCACTCTTTTGATGTCTTTCCTCCAGATAGGAGTTTATCTGTATATCCTTGCAGTTGGCTCCATCTCTCTACCCCACCTTCTCTCCACCAATCCAGCTGTTCCAATCTCATCACTGGCCCCAAGGGGTTCATCTGTCCTGGATTCCCCATATCTCCACCTCCCCTCTCTACCAGTGTACCTTCTCCAGTCCAGCTGGATTTGTATGGTAGAGTTGGGACCATGATAGTTGGGGGGAGGAAGCCTTTAGGAACTAGAGGAAAGTTGTATCACTGCCGGCTGTACCTTGACTGGTCTGTCTCCTTCCCGTTATTCCCCTGTAAAGGGGTGACCAATTACCCACCAGTGGGCCTTAGGTCCCCACCCTGCTGTCCCCCACATTCATAATGATGTGATTCTTGTTCTTTGATGCTCAATATCTGCTCCCTTTGGCCCTTCTTGATCACACATGCTGGTGGGCTTCTTTTATATGGGCTTTGCTGTTTCTGCGCTGAATGTCGACTTGCTTATATTCAAATTTTTGAGACTCCAGACATTTAATCATTTGGTAGCTGGGCACCATCCGTTTCTTGCACTCTGTTTGTCTCTGTGTCCATTTGTCTTCAGCAATTGTATTGGGAGTCAATTGGTCCATTGATTTTGATTTTTGTTCTTTGATGCCTGATACCTGATTTTAAATATTTCTTCTTGAGTTTGAAGGGGAAAATTCTGAAGAAGTAAGATGAGGACTGTAAGGTGGTTGGGGTAAGGTTTGCCAACAAAATTTTCTAAGGACAGCCCTTTTTACTCTCAAAGAATGAGAAGGTGCATTCTTTGCACATCTTTACTCACCAAAACAGTTTTCACTTTTCTTAAAACTTCTTCGTAATTCATTTCCATGATTGAATGCTCTTTGAGAAAAATCTATCTGGATCACCACTTTAGAAAATCCCAAAAGTAGTTGCCATAACCTTCTGAAGTGATCTTCTTGCCATGAATTTAACAGGCCCAGCAGACATCCCTTCAGAAGCCACTGTTTTGGTTGGACCTCGTTCTTGGGATCATATTGGTAATTCTGAAACTTATCTGCTTATGAGACATTCCATACATTCATGTTTATTAACCTTGATCTTGCCTAAAAGACTAATGGAAAGACCACCTTTTTGAGCTAGCTAATCTTTTACTGCAGTTTTGACATCCTTCTATCTGAAAATTTGCTGAGACAAAAATGTTCACTTAAAATGGCCAATATTGAACAATATGCAATATCAACTTCTGTAGCCACCACCTCAAAGATGACTCTTTAGTCTTCTCCCAATTTCTGAACTTAAACCACAGTTTTGTAATTTGTCAAGGTTGACAGTCTTTCCTTCCCTGGCTCAAATTTGAAGTATTTCTGAATTTCCTTAAAAAGTTTGATCCATAGGAACACTTTTGTTTCATATGGGTGAACTTTCCTAAACTCCTTGAAAGATTCAATTATTTGGAAAGATGTCCTTTTGAGTTTTTTTCCCCCAGTTCCAGGACTCTGGCTATGTCAGTGTAGCTCCATCTGGCTCCTCATGGGCTTTTTTTTTTGTAATGATACTATCCCCAACCTCAAAATCGTAACGGCCCCCACCCCATGGTACAAAAGCTACCATTGTTTTTTTGAAGGTGTTCTAACAAGACAAAGGCATAGTACAGAGAAAGCCCATGTGTAGTCACTCAGTGATCCCAGAGCTATGCTTACACGTGTTTGGTTTGGAATGAGCCCATTTGGTCATGAACTGGAGCCCGAGTAGCAACAGAACAAAACAGCAGGTGGTGGTCCTGTACCACCCGCGTGACCATTGCCACCAATGAGCCTCTTTTTGCAGCCACGCTGTCAATCCCTATTGTGGGGGTCTTCCTCCTACTTTTCAGCTCCCCATTTTATGAAGCCTCATACCCTTCCCAGGGACTAATGCCTCCAGAACACATGTCCAAAATACATGAGCTGAAGCCTCACCATTATAAAGCAGTTTTGTTTTTTCTACTGATAGACCTATGGTATGTTCCACATTCCTCACCCGCACCATAGTTCAAAGGCATCCATTATTCTAAAACTTTTTTTTTTAATTCACTCTCTAGATCTCACATGCATATGATGCCAATGATAATACCATAGCTGTGTCAGGTGAACCTTACTCTTCAAAGTGACATCTGTGATTTTGAGCACTGTGACATAGGTCTGTTATTGCAATTTGTCCCATGCAAACAATGCAACACATTGTTTGATTGCTGGACTACTGCTCTGTGGATGTTAATTGTGGATCCAGGTAAAATAAAACCCTTGACAACTTCATTCTTGCCTTTGTTTATCATGATCCTCTTTTGGATTTGTGCATTTGTAAAGATTATTGCTTTCTTTTGGGTGATATCTAATCTGTCTAGGGTGAAGGCTCTAATTCTTTTCAGTTATGCCTTTTTAATTTGCAACACACATTTATTTTGGCTCTAGTCTTTTGATGTTCATTACTAAGTGCTTCAAGTTCTCTTTCTGCAAGCGTAGTTGTGTCATTCACATACGACATTAATAAACTTTCCTCTGATCTTAATATCTGATGCTATGTATGTCTCCATAGAAGCTGGCTTCTGACATTATTTGCTTGACACAGAGATTGTAGTAGTCTGATGAAAAAAGTACAATTCACCTTAGAATTTCAGAATACCAACATATCTAAGGGAATGAGAAAATGAACTTTGGAGTAAGACTGACTTGTGTTTAACTTCTGCCTTCCATCCTGCTCATGTGGCCAAGATTTGAGTGTGGTTTCTGCAAAATGTAAGTGTTGGTAGGTGTTACTGAGTTGCGTTTGAATCGTTGGGACCATGCATAAACAGAACGAAGCACAGCCTGGACCTCCACTCTCCTCACCATTGTGCTTATCTTGCATTATTGCAGCCATTGTGTCAATCCATTTTCGTGAGGGTCTCCCTAGTTTTGTTTTTGATGACCTTCTACATTACCTATTATTCATAAAGTTTCAGTGACCGATCCCTCAGACAAACGATGTTCCATTGCTATTCATAAGACTTTCAGTGGCTAATTCCTCAAAAGCGGGCAGCCCACTCGATTGTTGTAGTCTGTTCTTAGACTAGACTCTACTGGAAACTGCTCACCTTGAGTGATCCTGCTGATATTTGAAATACCAGGGCCATATCTTCCAACATCACAGCAACACAAAGCTGTAATACTATGACACACTCACAACTCAGTGATGGTTAAGTAATAGTCCCCATGTAATTAGTTTGTTGTGAGGATTAAGTAAATAAGTGAGTAAATATGGATATATGTGCCTTTGTAGGCAGGGATTTTGTCTGCTTTTTACTTTACTATGACCTCAATGCTCATAGAAGATAAAAATAAATATTTCATAAAATAAATAAATATTTGTAATGTACAACAAATGTTAACCACTTAGCACTTTGTTGGTATATATTGGTTTCTTAATGAATGGTAGTATGTCAGTCCTAATGATAGTAATTATTGTATCATCTGCATTAAATTACTGGGCCTGCCAAAAGAATGAACTCTAAGCAACATTTGTATCCCAGAGGAGGATTATACACCTGCAAAATGGTGTTTCCCCCAAATGATCTTTTAAAATGTTATCAGTGTAAGGTTGAACAGTGTCCCTGCCAACTTTTCTTTGATCAGGTTAGGCGTTAGGACTAGCCTTTCAGTCTCCCCTCCTCCCTTTATCCTCCTCTCCATCTCTCCTCTCCCTCCCTAAGACATTTAAAGGTTGGTCTTGGAAGCAGGAGGTGACTGATAGAAGCAGATGTCCAGAATCAGTGCTTGGCTGTAAGATGGGAGCTCTTTGAGCCCCATTGCTCAATGAGTGGCTTAATGAAGTGATCACTCAGGAAGCATTTCCATTTCCTTTCCTTACTGCATGAACACCAGTGAGTGAAAGCAGTTATCTTAATTCTATGCATAGTTTCTTAAGTTTCTGATACCTTCCTTAGTTCCACCCAAGCATCACCTTGTCATCACACTACCCAGTTTCATAGCAGGAACCCTTTAGAAATAATAAAAAAAAATGAAAGCCAAGGTCTTTTTATTATCATGGTGATAGCTTTATCACCTCAATATATGTAGAAGTGAATGAATTTAAACTAGCCAGCAAAGCGTCTTTATTAAAGCTTATTTGATGAACTAGTTTAGCTTTGTGTAGTGGAGGGCATTACAGTCTTTAACGTGACAGGTAAATTTCTGGAGATCTTATGGTGCTAATAGCCAGATGGTAAACAATAATCAAATCAATAAGCCAGGAGATTATCAAGCACAAGTGCAGTAGCTTGAATAGGAGCTCTGAGTGCTTGTAAATTACTCTATTGTTATTGGAAGTAGAGAGGAATACATACCTCACCATTTTCTCACAATGACTGTCTTGTATAGGGTGAAGTCTGAATTTTATTTCTAATTCTCAGGGAGTTGTCTCTCCTTTTCCCCTACCCCACAGCATCAGAACTACGACTTGAGTTCTATTTTCATTTTAAGCATCAACAGTTTATTGTGTGAGATCATTCTTAAGCCTGCAGTTCTTGACTTTTTCTATAAAGAATATAGCAGAGTAGCAATTCTTTATTTATACAGAAGAGAGATATAAAAAAAATGACAGACTAAAGATAGGTAGTTAAGTTGTTACAAAACTCAGCATAGAAAGCCTGACAAAGATTTATAGGGAGAAATCGAGCTACTGTTCATGCCAGAGAAATCAGCAAAGAGGAACCGAAAAAGGAGTGAGGAACGTATGTTTCAAAACTATAATGAGACATGGCTGCCTCAGGCAACATCAGTAAGGAATAACATGCCCTAATTTTGTTGTCTTCCAAGCAAAACAGCATCTCTTTTCTGTTGATTATTCAGAATATGTGCCATTAGCCATATGTGTACATCTTTAGTCAGCAGTACAGCTGTAGTGCACATTTCATTAACATGTGTTCAACTTCCTGCTCAGATACACAAAATCTAGAAATGTGTCCCTGACCTTTTAATCTACTTCATTCTTCCCCCGCATCCCACCACCGTGCTTCCCCTTCATTTTAAACACAAACACTCCTTTCCCTTTCTCTTGATATGCTGTTCATTGTCAATGGGTACAGGATCATCAAGGTTGAATAGGCATAACTTGAAAAATTACAGAATGTCTCATGTCTACATCGTTACATCACTTTGCAAGGAGATACATGCTCTAGTCATTTCTTTTTGTTGATGTTTTTAAATCATTTTATTAGGGGCTCTTTCACTTTTTATACCATTCCATATATCAACTGTAGCAAGTATATTTGTACATATGTTGCCTTCATTTTCTAAACATTTTTTAATTGGCTCATACAACTCTTATCACAATCCACACATCCATCCATTGTGTCAACCGTACATTTGTTGCCATCATCATTTTCAAAACATTTGCTTTCTACTTGAAAGCTCTAATTATTTCTAAGCCCAAAATGAATCCAGAGCCACCGAGTTGATTTGAACTCACAGAGAGACTCTAAAGGACAGAGTATGAAGGGGTACCCCCCCAAAAAAAACCCAGAATTTTTTCCCGGAGCTATGCATTTAATATTCTTTACAAACAACCATATCACCTTCAAAGCATTCTATATTACATTTAATAAATTTTTTAAATCTGCTCTTCCATTCTTGGAAACATTTTTAAAATTCATCTGTTTAGGTGGCTGATAGAACCTCGCCCATTTTTTTGTCACCTCTTCTACATCATCAAATCACTCTCTTTTCATGTCCCTGTTCATTCAATGAAACAAAATTCACATGGAGTGAGAGCAGGTGAATGAGGTGTGTGGGGCAGGAGAGACATGGTTTTTTGCCAACAACTGGCATGCTGGGATGCTGGGTGCATCGACGTGGTGGCAAAACCATTCCCCCATCTGTCACAAACCAGGTCTTGGCTGTCGCACACTGTTGCACACTCTTTTTCAGAAACTCCAAATAGAAAAGTTGATTAACAATCTGACCTGGTACAGCAAATGCCGAATGCACTATCCTGCTCACAGCACACCTGCTTGGGGTACTTCCTCATAGAGCTATTCCTTAAGGTGTCTGAGACTGGACATTGTCACTGAGCCCAAAACAGCTCCATCCTTTTGAAGAGCGCCTGATGGGCTGGAACCATTGACCTTATAGTTTGCAGCTCACGATTCACCCAATGCAACATCAGACCTCCCTTAATCAGCTCTAGCATTTCAAAGTTATTTTTTGGGAATTTAACATAAATTGGCTGCAAATACATTACTCAGTATTGATCTAGAGTCTTGATGACTTTAAAGAGCATATTGGAGGGCATGCTTTCCAGTGTTGATTGGGTCTGATTCTTAAGAAGAAAAGGGAAAGTTCACATGTAAATGATTTTTGGTCCATCATCGTTCGGGGAATCTGTTATACACAGGTGGGAACAGAGACAACTTAGCTAATCTAATGATTGAGGTGACGATTTTCCTTCTAATTGAGTACTTCTGTACCTGGATATATTAAGCCAAAGTTGCCGTAAGCCCCTCAGAGCTACAAACCCTCCAGGTTATGGGAAAGCCTGACTGGGTACAGGCTGTGTGTGACATTGCTATGTGGTTATTTGGCTTGCAGAAGTCAGGTTTGTCCAAGCAAGAACCATCAAGAACACAGCATGGAAACTGCTACTGGAAGGGCCTACTGTGAAGTCAAAGCTCTGTTTCTCCAATTTTCAGTAATCTGTTTCTAAAAGACTGTTGTTGTAGTGTGATCCAACTAATGAATTTTACCCTAAATCAGTGATAAGTAAATCATGTTGATTTCAGAAATATAAAATGAGAGCTGAGGAAATTTAAGAGGTTTATTTTCAGAAAAGAAATATCTGCAAAAAAATGAAGAACTAACCCCTCTCCATACTAGCTGTTGACTGTAACGTATTCAAAGAATGAAAGAAAAACAAACAGACAAACAAAATATATTTGAAATCATATTCCAGAGGGAGGAAGCATAGATGGAAAAGTCCAGATCTTTAATGAAGACTAATTAGGAGAGGATGAGTTTAGTGGGAAATAGCATTTCTGAGAGACACAGGACCTTACCACTCAGTGTGATTCACTCAGTGTGAGTTGTCTACATCACCTAGGAGCTTACTAGAAATTTAGATCTTAAACTCCGCCCAAACCTCCTTCCTTAGATTCTGAATTAAAATACTTTGTACTTTGGGTACAGGTACTTTGGGGCAGTACCTTAAGCTTCATCTTTGAAATATTGGGGTAGTCTGAGAATGTAAAGATTTCGTACAGATCTTTACATCTCAAAAAGCTCTCTAGATCATTTCTATACCCCGGATTTGGAGGCCCATACAACAAAAATGTGTAAGGCTACAACGATGATTCTCAATCCTCATAGGATTTTTAAAAATCCCAACGTTCAGGTTCCATAGATACTAATTTTACTGGTTTAGGGCACTGATCAGCAAACTGTGGCCCACGAGCCATATGCAGCTCTTTCTGTGTGAACGTGCGGCTCTGAAGTAACATGGAAATTATTTGAAGGTTACGATTTCAGATCACTGTGATTTCAGTTGTTTGAAAAAACATATTTAAGGCTCTTGAGTGTTTTAAAACTGCTAAGAGGGACAGGACTGACTCTTTGGTCTTGAGAGCTTGCTGACCCCTGACCTGGGTCCTATAGCTTAGGAGACCTAGTTGCATAGTGGTTATGGATCAAGCTGATGACTGTAAGGTCAGCAGTTCAAAACAGCTAGCTGCTCCACAGGAGAAAGTTGAGGCTTGCAGGGGCATTTGTGCCCTGTCCTATAGGGTTTCTGTGAGTTTGCATCAACTTAATGGCAATGAGTTACTGGGCTTTTTTTTGGGGGGGGGGTTGGGGAGAATGTAAAGGAGGGGTTTATTGTAAGGGTTTTGTTAACAGTTTTACTGAGATACAGTTTACACAGCACAAGGTTCACCTCTCTCAAACTATTTGTAAACTTTGAGCTCTGCTTAGAAACCCAAGATGATAAAGTCAACAACCAGTGAGTTGCTGTGGACTTGATTCTAACTCATGGCATTTCTCTCCCTAGGAGCTCCTGGCTCTGACCCTTTGGGAGTCAGGAATCAGGCTGCTCTTCCTGGACAGGAAGAGCCACAGGAGGTTATCGTACATTCCAGATGGGAGACATTGAAATTTGAGAAGTGCTGATGAATTGAAGGAAGGTCTGTGGGGATGTATAAGAACTAGATGCAGATTGGACCAGAGAAGATTTCCAGAGAGTGAATGAACAGGATATAGTAATTAATTATTAGCAGTGTATATTCTTCTACATTCTGATTGTTAATGGAATCTCATGAAGTATGATTTTAGGAAAATTAGAAATTTTCAAAAAGGAACACATGGAGACAAATTGGAGAGGAGTAGTGTCACATTCATTATTAAAAAAAGAGCATTAAAAGATCTATTGTGAAATACAATGTCATCGGTGATAGAATAATATCTGTAAACCTACAAGGAAATCCAGTTAATGTAACTATTATTCAAATTTTTATGGCAATCACTTATACTGAGCTTCACTTACTCAGGTGAAGATTTTTACTACCTTCAGTAATCTGCATTTGCTCTAACATTAAATCAAGATTCATTGATTTTTGCCTTGTCATAGGGCTTATGGGAAACACTATTATTGTTATTATATCAGGATAGATATTGTTATTGGAATTGAGTTAGTTATGTTCTTTGGTTAAATTAAGAATATTTTACTTAGCATTTTTAATAAACAATGATCATGGATTAGACAGGAAACTTAAGGGACAGGGAATGAGGCTAATGGGGTTAGAAAGAGTTGGAATGGTTGCACAAATCAAAGAGTGCTATCAGTGTCACTGAGTCAGCCACATAGAAATGCTTGAATGGGCACATGTTTTGTCATATATATTCTCAACAAAATAAATATTTTTAAAAAGAGAAAAAGGGCATTGATAATTATGAGAGATTGCAATGTGAATGAAAAAAGGGAACAGTTGTATTTTATGTTCTCAGTGATCCAGTAATGGAAACAATTTTGCAAGACCAGGGACTTGTTTATGAGAACACTTTTTACAAATATCTTTTTCCCCCAAACAACATGAACAGTTAACATGCTTATACATGTAGCCCTCACAAGGTAAAATGCACAGGAATAAAATTCATTACATACATGTAATGAGATAGAGTACAAAATCAGTGGAATCAAGGCCATGGCAACTGCAGAACAAACCACTTATAGCTCATATTCAAGTTGAAACTGAAAATTATCAAAATATGATGTAAGTCACAAAGTATGATGTTACATTTATCTCATCCGAATCCACAAGAGCATCTCAAGGGCATGTTTGATGGATGAACACTAATGACCAAAAGTTAGAGGAGCTGGCAAATGAAATGACAGGCAGCATGCACGAAGATAGCAAAAGAGAACTATGTTCAGCAAGGTTGACTAGACAAACCAAATCCGATATATGACCTTCATCTATGTATAAGAAAGAGCTAAATAGTAAGAAGTAATTATACATCAAAAAAGTTTCAACTTAGTCCAACTTAAGTTCTTCAGTGGGACTCTAGTTCATAAGTCCCTCATACAGCCACATGTAATGATGTAGAAGGCAGGAAAATCACAGACCAGGGTGTGCAGTCATGTGGCTCGAAGTGGAAGCATCACCGGGCCCGGGGATGTCTCAGGATCAGTGGCAGAGAGCACGTAAGCAGTGTCCAGGACCCTCCTTGGAGGAAGGCTGCACCTTCAAGGAGACAGCGTCTGGCTAACCAATTGGATTCTACCCATACGCTTTCATACATCATCCAGTTGGCATAAACTATCATCTCACTGCTCTAGTCATTGAAGAGATAGGGAAGAAAAGACCTAAATTGATGTCAGAAGAAACTCTGAAATTTGCTCTCAGATATATTAAATGAATGGAAAAATGATGAAAAGAGGTGATCAGAATTTTTCAAAGTTCAGCTTAAGAAGCCAAAGTAGCTTTATGATGAAATATGGAAAAACCCGGATTTGAAAAATCAAAGAGGAAAGAAACGCTTGTATTTCTCAAGGTGAACAAAGTGGAGAAAAAGTCAAGTTTTGAACTTCAATACTGGTGGGTTCTAAAGAGTACAGGAAGTTGGAGGGTGGGGTAGAAAGGGGGAATCGATGATAAGGATCTACATATAACCTCCTCCCTGGAGTATGAACAACAGGGAAGTGCATCAAGGGAGACACTGGACAGTGTATGATATGACAAAGTAATAATTTATATATTATCAAGGGTTCATGAGGGAAGTGGGGAGAGGTCTGAGAAGGGAAAATGAGGAGCTGATAGCAAGGACTTAAGTGAAAAAGCAAATGTTTTGAGAATGATGATGGCAGCAAATGTACAAATGTGCTTGACATACAATGGATATATGTATGAACTGTGATGAGTTGTATGAGCCCCCCAAAAAATGATTTAAAAAAAGAGTACAGGAAGTTTCAAAAGAAGATGGAAGAGATATATAGAGACACTATACCAAAAATAATTGGTTGATGTTCTTTCATCTTAAGAGGTCACACAGAATTAAGGATCAATAGTGTTGAAAGAAGAAATTCAAGTTACATTGAAGGCATTGGTGAAAATAAGATTCAGAGAATTGATGAAATATAAATTGGGGATATCTTCACAAATGGTTGTAGTACTGAAAATGCTCACTTATCTATATCAAGAATTGTGAAAAACAGATTTTTTCAATCAACCAGAAGAGATCCATATTTGTACCGATTTTAAGGAAAGGTGACCAAACAGAAGTGGAAATTATTGACCAAGTTCACTAATACTACACACAAGTAAAATTCTGATGATCAAAGATAGCTGTAGCAGTACGGTCCCAGAGATGTGACATAAATTTGAGCTGGATTCAGAAGAGTGTGTGGAATGAAGGAACTTATTCCTGGTGTCAGACATACTTTTAGCTGAAAAGAGAGAATGCCAAGAAAATGTTTACCTGTGCTATTTGATGGTGTGGGTCTTAATAAATGATTGGGAAGAATGAGAATTCAAGAACACTTTTTTGTACTCATGTAAAATATGTACAAAGACAAAGAAGGAGTTATTTAAACAGAATGAAGTGGGTATTGCAGGATTTCATACCAGGAAGGATTATTTTTAGTGTTGTATCCTTTGACTTGACTTATAAGGCCTTAGTACTGGTTAAATAATATAAGAAGCCTGACCATATTAATGAGAATGCAGCGTCAGAATTGGAGGAAGTCTTAGTAACAAACTTCAACTCAACTTGCTGAACATGAAGAAAAATGGAGGTGCTCGTGAGAAAGTTCGAAGTCTTCTGTGTAGATTATATCTCAAGATAAAGAAAACACAAATTCTCCCCCAATTGAACTAATAGACAATATCATTTTTAACAGAGAGAACACATTGGAGTAATGGATTTTGTTTAACCTAGATCTACAATCAATGCCCATGAAAACAGCAGACAAAAAAGTAAAATGAGTACTGTACCAAGCAAATGTGCTGCCCACGATCTCTCTACGGTTTTTTTTTTTTTTTTAGTTTTTTAGGCATCACTGCCCTCTGATGGTGGGAGTAGGAGGCCCAGCCTTTGCTCCTGTGGAGTTGGAATTGAACCTCCATTCCCAGTGGGCAGCACTGAGGACTAAGGTGTACCTGACCCACACTATGGCGTTTTCAATCACCTCACAGACATGTGAAAGGTGGGCAATGAATAATGGAAACTGAAGAAGGATGGATGCATTTGAATTCTGCTATCAATAAACACTTTTAACTGTTCTGCAGACTACCAGAAGAACAAACAAAAATATTCTTGGTGAAAATACAACCAGAATGATGCTTAGAGCAAGAATGGCAAGGCTTTGGTCTCTGTTTTTAAAAAGATATATTATCAGAAAGGAATAGTTCCTGCAGAAGGACATTATGCTTGATTGAGGCTCAGTCAAAAAAAAATAAGGGGGGGACGCTTTTAATTTTAATTTTTTTTGGAGGGGGCCTCAACTAGAATGATAGTGTGGCTGCAGCGACGGGCTCAAACACGGCGAAGAGTCTGAGGATACCGTGGGATCGGGTGATGTTGTGGCACTTCATAATCTAAGAAATCACGAATCTAGGGGGCTGGTTGGGTAATAGAAAAGTAATTGAATATAGTTTTATGTCAGCTGAAGCCAACAGATTGCATGTATTGTGACAGTGGACTCACACGCTCCTTTTCTTTATCCAGTTTCTTTTCATTCAGCGATTGCAAAGCAAGGTAAACATATGGAACATTGAAACACTTAGATCCTTTTGTGTATAGCCATGTATAGCAGAAATAGCAATATTCAGATTATTCCTCCAGTTTTTCTCTACCCATGACCCTAAGTTTGCAATTAGGAATTGTCCCTTTGCCACCCCTCCATTGTCTGTTGTAAAACCCCCTTTCAAGTACCTCATTGTACCTTTTCCTCTCAAGGGGACCTAATAGAGTTATCCCATTTGATGCGCAACTCCTGAATGCTCTTCATTTACACGTGTCTGTTTCCTTTACAAGGAGTGTTGGTGGTACTGTATTGTGGATTTAGCTGCTAACCACGAGGTCAGTGTTTCAAACCCACCAGCATCTCTCTAAGTGAAAGAAGAGTCCATCTGCTCACATAAAGATTTACAGTCTTAAAAACCCAAAATAGCAGTTCAATGCTATCTTATATTGTGTCTGTGAGTTGGAATAGAGTCTATAAGACTGGGTATACTTTCCTTATAATATCATAAGCAAAAAGAAGTTTCATTCTTGAAGTACCAGGAATGGTGGAAGCATGGCATAGTTCTTGCCAATTTCTCTCTCTCTCTCTTTAAACTTACTTTTCTCTGGTGGAATCTTGGTTATATTCTGGCAAATAACCACAAACACAACAGTTTGAAGCACCAGTTGCTACTTGAGAGAAACATGGGATTTTCTACTGTTTCAAAGAATTACGTTGTTGGAAATACAGGGGAAATTCAGGGGAAAAACTTATTGGGTTGCTATAAGTCAGAATTGAGACTCAATGGCAGTGAGTTTGGATTGATTTTTTGTTTAGTAAAAAATACAGAGATTTCCTACAGTTTCCTCTGTATCATATCTCTTCTCATAAAATGAGTCATCATTATTGAGGAGGATGAGATAAACCTGGTTGTAGAATATATTGACTTCTATGAGAATCTCTAATTATGTCTCTCTTGAGTTTTTATTGATACTGAATTCTTAACCTGTTACCGGAAAACTGTTTAGTCATTTTGAATTACCTGGGGAAAATTTTTATTGACACCCATGTATGTGAGTTCATTAAGAAACACAGCTGTTGAAACATTCATTTTTAAAATATATGATCAACATAGTCAACTTAAAAAAGAGTGCAAATACCCTGAACTGATTTAGTTCAGGGGACTCATTTAGTACTGTGGTATTTAGCATAGAGGTAGCTTCTGTGTTAAGTTGAATCCTGTATGACATGGAGACAACTTTGGGAGAACAGACATATATTTTCCTCAGATGCTTTTTGTTGGCTTCATACTTTCTGACCTTCTAGAGACAGTGACCATAAACAAGGTATGGGGACATTGCTGGGACCTGTAGTTCTTTCACAGTACATCAGGGGCTGATGTACAAAATGACTTGTTCTAGGACTATGGTTTTTCATAGACCGAATTGGTTTATAGAAGTATGATAAGTGATCTCAGTTTATAAGGCAATGATCCTTTATCCTTCAAACCCATAGACCAATACTCAATGGCTCTTAGCAAAAGCTGGAATAAAGGTTGGCTATTTTAATTTTTGTTCCTGTCTTATATATATGGGACAGAAGGTGGCATGTGCACAAGAGAATACAAGTTGGGATGAAAGGGGGCGTTCATGTCCAGGTAACCATTGTGTTTGACGTCTGTGTGTTCATTTACAGACATTTAAATTGAACTTTAAAGAGTTTATCTAAATACCAGAATAAGTTAAAATGATATCACTGGTGGTGGTGTTGTGTGTTGTTGAGTTGATTTTGATTCATACTGGCCTCGTTCCCTCAGAATCGAACATTGCAGGGTCCTGCACTCTCCTCACAATCACTACTATGTTGAAGCCAGTTGTTCCATCTACTCTATCAATTCATCTAATTGAGACACTTGCTCTCTTTCATTAATCCTGTACTTTAATGACTTTTAAAGAGGCCTCCTGAAGCATGTTCAATGTGTGAGATGAATTCTTACCTCTCCCGTGTCTCAGGTGCACTCTAGCTGTACTGCTGCCAACATAGATTTGTTTGCTCTTCTTGCAGACCCTGTCCTTTTGATATTCTTTGTCAATACCATGATACTGTTGTTGAGTTTTTATCCATTGTCCAGCTTTCACTGGCATATGGACCATGGGGACACATAGCGGCCCTCGGTACCACAGAGGGGCCACTGTCTGTTCCCGCTCCAGCCTCTCCACGGTTCTCTTTGAGTCCACTGTTGCAGCCCCTATGCCCTTCTATCTGGTTGACTGAAAATACCAGAGCTTGGGTCTGGTAAACATTAGTCCTCAAAGTGACCTTTTTCATTTTTGAATCTTTTAAAGAGATGTTTTCCCCTTAGTTATTTCTTAAAAAGAAATCATTTTATTGGGGGGCCATACAGCTCTTATCATAATCCATGCAAACATCCATTGTGCCAGGCACATTTGTACATATGTTGCCATCACCATTTTCAAAACCTTTTCTTTCTACTTGAGCCCTTGGTACAACCTCGTCCCCCCCACCTTCCTTCCTCTTACATGATCCCTTGATAATTTATTATATTTTCATGTCTTACATGAACCACTGTCCCCCTTCACCCACTTTTCTGGTGTCTATCCCCCTAGGTAGTGGTAGCGATGGTGGTATATGTCCATTGTGATTGGTTATCCCTCTCCCCTTTCCCCGGCCCAATCCCCTCCCCCTCCTGGTATCACTACTTTTGTTATTGGTCCTGAGTGTTTTATCTGTCCTAGATTTCTGTGTTTTGAACTCTTGTCCCTATCAGTGTACATGCTCTGGGTTTGTAAGATAAAATTGGGGGGAGGGAGTGGGGGCAGCAGGAAGCATTAGGGAACTAGAGGAAAGTTGCTCCCTGAACCCTGACTGGCTCTTTTTTCTTTGTATCCCTTTTGTAAGAGACTATCCAGTAGTCTACAGATGAGCTTTGGGTCTCCACCCTCCTCTCTTCCTCATTCATAGCTATATGATTTTTTGTTTAGCTCTTTGATACCTGATATCTGAACCCTTTAATACCTCATGATGATTCAGGCTGGTGTGCTTCTTCCATCTGGGCTTTCTTGCTTCTCAGTTAGATGGTTTAACTTTCCACAATCTTTCTAGAAAACAACCCAGTAAACTGCATGGATATATCTGACTTCTGGCTAGCCAAGGAAGAAACATTACTATGAGGCAGAAGTCAAACAAACATGTACTCTCCATCATTATGATTTGTCTCCCAAGATACTATAATATGTTAGTCTATGGAGACTAGAGAAACAAATTCATGGATACTCATATATGTATAAGAAAGAGTTCTTTTTTTTTCCATCACTGCCCTCTGGTGGGAGTAGGAGGCCCAGCCTTGCTCCTGGAGAGCTGCTGCTGGATTTGAACTGCCAACCCAGTGGGCTGCAGTCCCACACACAACCACTACACCATTGCGGCTCAGCTCTAGAGTTTTACGTACAAGAGTAACTGTACATTAAAACATCCCAACCCAGTCCAGTCATAGGTCATAAGTCATTAGCCCATATGTTTGATACCAATCTATAAAGTTCTCTTTACACTCAGGAAACACATGCAATGATGCCAAATGCAGAATGATCACAAGCCAGTGAGGAGAAAGTCTTTGCATTCAGTGGCATTGTGAGCATCTCTGCGCTGGCATGGGTCTCTCTGTGGCTTATCCAGCTTCAGTGGTTTGGTTGCATTCATATGATTTGTCTGACTCAGGTCACTAGGGTAGCTCCATGTGACTTCTCCTCAGCAATGTCACACAGGAAGTAAGTCTTATTAGTAGAGAGTCTGTCTACAAGTGAGAGTGTCTCCTGTTTCTAAGAAGGAAGTACCAGATTTCCCAGAATTCTCAGAGGAGGTCTCATTGGTTATCTCCAGATTGACAGGCTAAACTCCACCCTTACACTCTTCATCCTCAAATCGACACAGGATTAGGTGACTACCACAAGACCTTATAGGACAGGGTAGAACTACCCCTTTGAGTTTCCAAGGCTCTAACTGTTCATGGGCGTAGAAAGGCCTGTCTTTTTCCCTTGGTGTCAGTGGTGGTTTCTAACTACTGACCTTGCAGATTGCAGCCCAATTCATAATCACTATGCCACCAGGGCTCTGCCCTACCCCATTGCAAATACAAATCCAGAAGAATAACACTAAGATAATATATTGAATTACAAATAAAAAAAATCAATTGGAGGCTAGATTGAAGAACTCTATCTTACACATTTGATAAAGGAACAAAAGGAAAAAAGAACAAGAATAACAGCAATGAAATCCAAAGATAGTCTATGAGTTATGTAGGATAACATAAAAGGAAACTGCCAACAGGGGACAGCAACATGTGATTAACATACATGACACACCACCCAGAAGTACAAAGTAGAATCATCCAAAGGACTAACAACAGTGAGACAGCAGCATTAAATTTATCAAAGACAATCGCAAAATAAGAAGAGGGAGTAATTACCAAATTACAGAATGGGAATGAAGAGGAAGTTGAGTAGATTTATATATATTAACTTAGGTGAACATGAAGGGAGTGTACAACCAGAGAGAGGTCAACAAAAAAATGGTACTGGGAAAGACACTAGGAGAGGTGTAAGAGTTAAAGGCAACAAAGATAGTTACTATTATATGTACAATTTTGAATACGAAATGGTGATAGATAAGTGAATACATGGATAGGTATTCATGCTGATTGGGTGTGGAGAGGAGAGTTTACATATATGAAAAATAGTACATTGTTTTGAAAGGATAATTGTGTTTGTGTTTACCTTTTCTACAAATGTATCATTGGCTGTGATAGAGCTCCCAGGGACAAGGTTATGAGAACTTATTTGACATAGCCAAAGACATTGAAGGGTTGAACAGTTCTAATAACTCAGGACCATAGTCTTGGTGGACATCAAGTTAAAATCACATAACATAGTTCAATTCTTAGGTTGATGTTTTTAGAGAAGCAAAATCAATGACACTTATAAATGTATATAAAGAGAGAAATTTACATCAAGAAAAAATAGCCCTTACACAGTTATAAAAAGGGTTAAATCCACTTCAAGTCTATGTGCCAGATAGTAAATCTGTAGCACTTTCTTTGCTACTGGGGTTGTGAAGCCTGCAGGTAGGAAGCCTGTAGATTAACCAGCAGACAGAAGGATGAAGCAGACAAATGGTCATGACTGGTCAATGAAAGGTAGAGTAGCATATCAGGTTTTAGGAAAAGCTGTTGCTAGCTTCCACATCAGTAGGCGATATGGAAGGCTAATTCCTAAGTTCGGTGAACCAAAGGTAGATGGATATATACAGAATCCACACTAAATAGAAGTGAGAGTTCTTCAGAATGTCCCTTTTATGTATAGCTAATAGTGTACTCTCCCAAGGAAACATCAGCAGGCTATGACCAGAGTGAACAGTTTTATATCACCCATTTCTTCTTACAAGCAATTTGACACAAACCCTAACTGTCATAGTCACAAAGGGAATATTCTGCATCCTGTTTTGAAGGGTGCCTACTAGAGATCTTTAGAATAGTTCCATGTAAAGTGGAACTATTGGTCTCTCACTGCCAAAGATGAAAGGACTGTAAAAACCAGAAGACTCATGGAAACAATTAGACCACTGAATGAGAAGGCTGGGCAAACATCAACCCCACAAACCTGAGACCAAAGTAACTAAATGATGCATATCTACCACCCCAAATGGCCTGGCACGGATTCATTGGAAGGTCTGGGATGTTGTGATGTGTTCAAATTTTAGGTGAACAATAGGGAAATCTAACAGAAACAATAATCATAGTAAAGTACATGTCGCTTAGAGTAATCGACCATTTCAGACCCCAAACAGAGCATTTATCCAGAGACAAAATCCAGAAAGGAAAGAGGCATTGGAAACGAAGGAGGGAAGCAGGATGAGCAATAGTCCACAGAGGCTAGCAACCAATGAGGTGAAACACATCATGTACAGATTTTTAAATGTAAAACTGATCATCTGCTCTTTAAGCCTGCACCTAATTCACAGTAAAAAGCTAAAGGAATAAAATATAAAGTTTAAAAGAAGCAGTCCAGATTGTGAATAGATGATTTAAAAGAGTTAAAAGTAAAGGAATTATTTTAAAAAACAGAACAAAACTGGAAATGTATACCAAAGTTAGTTACTCCTAAAGAATTATACTTAAGTGGTTGCTTTATATAAATTATTTTCTTGGGCAAAATGTAGTCAAAAGAAAATGTAAACCCAAACAAGAGATTTTTTTTATAGCTTATAGGGCGCAACAAGGAGTACAGATACAAAGGGAAGTGAAAGTATAATAAAATCTTTGCGTCACATGTGATTCTAAAGAGATAACGTTCTATCCTTCCTACCTGCCTTTCGACCATTCTGCACATCTTTATTTCTGCAGGTACTTTAAAATGTTCATAGAAAAGGACCTAATGTCTTTTATTTCCAGTTTTCCAAAATCTTTTTTGAGTGCCACTGTATGGATACACACTCCCCCACACATACAGTAGAGGTTAGGGGTGGGGTTCAGAAAGTTTGTGGAAAAGTGGAAATAAAATAGAATGGATTTTATTTCACAAACATTTTGAGGTATTAAAAGGAACAAGAATAGTTACTCAATATTGATGAAAGGTAAGATCCATAATAAAGATTTCATAGCTATGTGTTTACTAATAAAACATCAAAACACATAAAGTAAAATCTATTTGACAAGCAAAGAGGAATTGACAGAATCATAATTACACTGGCAGAGTTTTATGTACCACCCTGAGTCTGTAACAGATAAAAGATAAAATAAACAACGTTGTAACAGATTAAAGAATATAATTAATAATGTTGAATTACTACCTATATTTCAAAATCTGTACCCTTCAGAGACTATACCTTTTTGAAAAATGTTTGTGAGCATTATCGTCAATGATGATACAAAAACACCCATATCCTTAAAACAAAGAATACCTGGTGCCATAAAGCTGATTCTGACTTAACCATGAAGCTACAGAGAACTTCCCCAGGGATGAATTACCCAGCAGTCAAGATAACTACATGTTTACAGCGTCAAGGACACATCTTTTTTTGTAATTCACACATTTCAATTGAAAGTGCCAGTCAGCAGAGGAGGGGGCACCACGCATGATCACTGGTTCAGGCCCTCACGTGTCTTCATTCTGAACCTGACTGGCCCTCAGTGTTTCTACGCTCTGGTGGCAGTATCAGGTAAGAGTGATTATATTGGTAAGGTTGTAGGTCCACCCCCACCAGCCAACTCTGCCTGAGAACCACGAGGCTCTCTGCCCTCATAAAGATGTATGACTTCATAGACCCTGTCTTGACAGAGCTGCTGTGAGTCCGCAGTGATGAGCCACTGTGGCAGTGTGTTTGCTGTTGGCCTTTCCTCTGTTGTGGAACAAATGCCTGTCCGTGCCTTTTCAGAGGTCCTGATGAGTTGGAAGCTTCACCTTCTCAGTTAGCAGGTGACCCAACCAAACTCACTGCCACCAAGTCCAACTCAGAATTTCTCAAACTCAGGTTTCTGAGATGAGACTCTATTGATGGATGGGAGCAGAAAGCCACATCTTTTTCCCACTGTACCTCAGGACTTCTTAAAATAAAAATCACACTTTTTTTTTTTTTTGATGACTGACACAGAAGATCTCTGAAAGAATGATGAAAATTTTGACACGGCTTACAAAACAAACCCTCAACTATTTCTGAACGTAATGAGCAATATTACCTAAAAATGATCTGTTTAAAGGAAATAAAGCATCAAGCAACAAATTGTAGAACTACACAATATATAGAGCTAAACATTGCCCATGAATGCCAAGTGCATGGTATGTGGTCAATGCTATATTTTGAAGTATATTTATACCGTTGTCTTCTTTGGTTATTTTAGAAACGGTAATCTTTGAGACTGACTGAAGCAGAAGATGCAGAAAAACTGAACGGAAGAGTACCAATAGCTAAAAAACCACTAGAAAGGGACAGTAGAAATTATTAAGTGGGACAGGAGGACACCTTTTGGAAGAGTTTTTTTTCAAAAAAAAAAAAAGGGAAGAAGATGATTACTGGAATAAATAATTACCTTGATGGTCAATTTTTGTGATTTTTGGCTACTCAAATACCACTTGACCACCACCATGCATCGCATCTTGTGACTTGAACTGTTTTTTATGCTGATTATTTTGGTGGACATACCCAATATTTTGTCATTATCAATATTGCCAGCATCTCTAAGATCTCAAGTCAAACATTCCAGTCTTTAAACAAACAAACAATGATGTCTCCAACTTCCTTTGTTCTCATAGGAGAACCTTGTTTTACTTCTGAAACTTTACATTCATTGCTTCCGTCCTCTGCTCCCCATGACTCTTGAATTCTCTACTGTCTGTCTTTTGCTTCTTTAAAAGATTAGTCCACACTCCATCATTATAGTCACTTTCTTAACAATATTTCGGAATTGTCTCACATATCTGCTTTTCTCTTGTATAAAGGTAAGTCAAAAAGTACTGCTACTAGGGTTCTAACTCATTCATGCATGTGTTGATTCCAAGTAGAACATTTTAAAATGCACCTCTGTAATCAGTGGGTGGCAGTAGGCAGGCTCTCTCAGTCATGTGCTTTTCTTTGTCTCATTAGGGTGTCAAGGTCAAAAGTTGGCTTCCAAGAACATCTCTGAGCCAGCTAAATTCAAGGCAGAAAAGTCATCTTTGGATTTTGGAGGTTTTTTTTAAATCTCTCGGGGTAAATTGATAGGTTTTTTTTTTTTTCAAATAATAGCATGATCACAGTGGTTTATGAAGAAGTTTTAAGAAAACTGAAATCCACATGGATGGAGGCTATGTCCAATGACATTAGATTCTTATTTTGATATTTTTATGCAAGAAATGTCTGTGTGGGGTTTTTTTGGTAGCCTTTCTTTTTGACTTACCCATATACTTGCCTTGGATACAAATCTCCATCAGTATATTTTTACCTTTACCTGGAAGATGCATCTTAAATCTGTGTACTTCTCCCTAACGTCAAGCCCCATCATTTTTTTTCATGAGTAATTGAAAACACCTCCATTTTGCTCTCAATACCTCCTTTGTGCTCCATCCCATTTAGCTCCATCCCAAATCAGCGATCTTCCCAAAGATATAAAATAAATCTTATGATCACCTGCTATATATGAAGTGGTCTGCATGGATTATCTCATTTCTTTTCAATGATGAGAGGTTAAGGAATGGATGTGAGGTCATACGGAGAAGAGGTAGTGGAAGTGGGATTGAAGTCCAGGCTGTTTGATTTTAGCAGCTCAGCTCTGAGGCATCAGGCAACACTATGTGAGAAATGTACCATTTTTCTTCAAACAGCAACTCGAATTCTTGCAGTTTAATACGTCATCTGTTTCGCCTTTGGGGACCTTCAACCTTACAGCCGGCTTCTTTACAATGTGATCATTTGTTTTCCTGGCACTCAACATCAACAGGAGTGTAATTTCAGGCTGCTGAATGAGGGCAGACTCGTTGGGGCTTCTTCCTGAATTCCCAGAAGGCTCCACTGAGGTGAATGGGATTTTATGCACACTGTTTCTATGGTGCTTTTGATGTGGACACAGTACAGCAAAAAAAAAAAAAAAAAAAAAAACCCCAAAAACCTTCTCTTGCAAGGCACAGATGTATTTAGAAAAACACCAAGATGATTCTGTGGAAATAACATATTTACATCCTCTTTCTCTGCAATTGCAGAATACCCACTGGTCTCTTATCGGTTAATCATAGTAATTAAAGATGCAGAGTGAGAGACTACTGTCATTATATGACAATGTCCCCAGGAAGGTCTGCATAAAAACATGCACCTTTAGTTCTTGCCCCCTCCCGCCCCCATCCATTCTCTCTCTGCTACCAGATTCATCTTTCTAAAATACAGCCCACAACCAGCAAGTTCATATATATATATAGATATAAATATATATATTTTGCTGTCAACAAAGCCCTAATTGCCTTTTCATATCAAGACTCTTATTTTCTCATCCTGTGTCTTTATTCTCTTAGCCGCTTCAACCTAAAATGCTTCACAACCCCCCCCCCCATGCCTGCATTCAAAACCCCAATTTAAGGTATGAAAACATCCAGCACAGAGCTAGGGAGATTTGGATTCTTGTTCTACTGTTTGCTACTCCTTTTTTTAAAAACAGCATGGCTCTTTATAGACCAGAAGCTGAGAAAAGTGGGAGCAAAGTGTGACTAGAATGTGGGGAACATGAGGCTCTGAGTACAGCTTGGGTTAATGGGAATGCAGAGAGGAGACCGGCTGAGCTGGGCAGCTGGAGTCTCAGGCTTGAAAAGGATTTCAGTTGGAGACCCCTGGATCGCTTGGTGACTAACAAGAGTACGTAAGCATTTGGTCAACCCCCAATGAAGTTGAGGGACAAGGGCAGGTCTATCGAAGCAAATAAAGTCAGCTTATTTTTGGGGGGTGGTGGTTATTGTTGGGGTCAAAAAAACCAAAGTGGAGTGTGGAGTACAACCCAGAGCAATTGACAGTGTGTTGAAAGAGTGAGGGATGCAGGTCTCAGATCAGAAGCTGAAACAGTGTCCTACCCATGTTTCTCCTCAGATGTTCCTGCTGAATTTCTCTTTGCGATCCTTCTGGGAGACAAAAATGGCTTGGAGAAAATAGCAACTTATATAGCACTGGTACTTTAGGGTGCTGTGAATGCTCAGGGTACACATTTCTCCCCGGAACACATCTTGTTGGTAGTTAGATCAGAATTGTGATAGCCCAAGATCATTCAGGAACTATCACAGGCTGTGTGGGAGGACCTTTTATAAACGCCCTTTTACATAGGCATGTCTCTATGAGGTTATATCTGCAGTCACGGAAACATACAGATGCAGTGAAATTAAGCAGCCATCATACAATTTTATACTTGAGTCATCCTGCAAGACCCCACTGCTGAGATATCTATCATTTACTATAGATATTATCAAGATGTTTTTTAGACTCCTATAATCACCTTAGAAATAGCATGATGAAAATGCACTATTACGTTAAATGATGGGAATCATGAAAATGTTATAATCCTACATTACAATTTCCCTTGGTAACATGTAAGAAAGTTCAAAAAATAAGAATTGCATCTGGGAAATTCTTACTCCTTCATGGTAGATTCTGGAAGTTTTTACTCACATTCATAATTTCTCATTCTTTTTCAGCCTTTGTTCTAAAATTGGTTCTAATTCAAGGCAAGACTTGGCAGATTATGTTGGTGAAAGCTACAGTTTTAAAGACAGAGAGATGCTTGAATGGGAGAGAAAGAAAGAATGAGTTGCAAGTGAACTATTAAGCTTTAATGCAATGCTTTATAACTAAAATGAAACTTCAACTCGACTTTGACAATGGAGGTTGAAGAACCAAATTGCAGGCTTGATTTCATAGCCAAGAGCAAAATGGTTAGAATTCAATTTGTCCTAGACCTCAACGAGGTGGAAAGAGGAATTTTTATGTTTATATACTGGGACTTCTTTATATTTTAAAAATCTATAATTCACTAGTAACTCCCATTGCTTAGTGCTGAACTATAGCAGATTTCCAACATTTGCAGAAAGACATATTTGTTCTCAATTTAAAAATTTTATTATTCTAGTAAATGTTACTATATATGAGCTAGAGAAACTATTCTTTTTTTGGGGTGGGGGGGCATCACTGCCCTCAGGTGGTGGGAGTAGGAGGCCTAGCCTTTGCTCTGTGGAGCTGGAATCGAACCTCCATCCCAGTGGGCCGCAGTCCCGCACACAACCACTACGCCACCGGGGCTCAGCCCCTGAGAAACTATTCTTTTAAGACAAATGAATTCTTCTGTTTTGCTCTGATATTGCTAATTAATCTTCCAAAATTGACATTCTATTCAATTGTTTGGATGTGAAGTTACTTTAAAAAGCAGGAAAAGATGGAATTGGGCAGAAAGGAAGAATCCCCAAAGATGTTCATCCAAGTTACACTGTTTTCTTTTAGATCTTTTAGATCAAGGACCAGCAAATTATGGCCCACAAAGTAAATCCAGTCCACTACCAGTTTTTGTGAATAAAGTTTTATTCGCACACAGCTATTTTCATAATTGCAGCTGAGACCACATTGATGAAAGAAGCCATGGTGTCTTGGCCCTTCACCGAATAAGTTTGCTGGCCCTTGCTCTAGAACCATCATCACCCCTGTTTAGTTCCTAAAGCAAATCGTCTCTATAAGACTTTTATGCGGACAACTCGCTTTCTGTGAGTCAGAGTGACTGTGTGCATGTACACATGTCTTGCTGATTTCTTTTTTTTTTTTTGTAGTGCTAACAAAATCAACTGTTCCAGATTTTATGTAGCTGGCAGTAGGAGTTTATCGATGACCACCTGATATTCCCAAAGGAGATGATTCAGAGTATGTGTTCTAAAAGATACATGGCAGTGATCTGGGTCAAATAAATCATCTCCATGCCAGGAAGCTTTTGGTGGCAGGGTACTTCTGTGTGTCTCCATTTGTGTTGTACCTCTTTTGTTTTTCCTCTTATTAATTATCCCAATTATTCCACCAGGGAGAGTTAGATGCAGAAATCGAGGGTCTGGGAATTTTACTTATAGTAATAAAATGAATTGAACTTAAACTCAGACCTGAATTTCCATGTATCCCTTATCCCTTTCTCCATTGCTTGTTCCTGGGTCAGTTGCAGGCACAAGTCAAAATTGTACACATTTGTACCTTTACATTGTCTTATCCTAATGTATAGATGGAGCAATTACAACCCCCCCCCCAAAAAAAAACACACTTTCACACTAGGTGCAAAAATGAGGGAGTATCGGTCATTTCTTTGCATACACTACCATTAAAAATATATATCTTCAAATTGGTTATAGAGGTCAATGTTCATACTTCTTGAGAGACTTGACACAGCGTTGAGGGGAGAGAGAGGCCTTCTCCCCCCCATCAGATTTTTCCAGTAGCATTTAATTTTCCAAGGAGGTGCAAAGTCCTTCCAAATGCCACAGTTAAAGGTTGTTGAGGGCACAGGGAATTTGAGATCAATTATATGGGTAGCCTGCTACGATTTATCATTTGCAGATAGCATCTCTGAATTTAAAGAGTCGGGTAGTCAATATCACAGCACAGAGATCGACACAGTCATGTTAGCAAGTATCCGAGATAGAAAGAGGAAGTGAAGCTGTCCCTGCCTCACCTAGCGGGGCTAGGAAACAGATACAACTTTCACTGGGAGAGTCGGCTCTTTTAACATTGGGGGTAGAATAATCCAGTGTGCACCACCAGCCAGTCATAGAATCAGTGCTAATGGATTGCAAAAGTATATTTTTCAACCAAATGGAACTGGTTTAATTATGTTAATAGATCTTCATTTTTTATTCCGATGTTCAAGGAGAATGAAAGTTGTGCATAAAAGCAACCAAACTTGGAATCCGTTGAAATTCACCTAAAATATACATACTCTTATGTAAAATTATCAAGTAGGTTAAAATGGAAAATAATAAGGGGTGGATTATTGGCCACTTTGGGGGTCAATATTTATCTTTTTTTAAAAATAACTTCTCATGCTCAAAAAGGTGAGTTATAAAGAACACAGCCTCTTCCCCCCCTCCCCATTTAGCATATGTATTGATAGGGCTAGCTATGTAAGTTTCATCCAAGACAAGATGAAGCCCGAGGCAGTCTTCACAAGGCTCTTGACTCATGAACGTGGACCCAGTAATTGTCACATTTTTTACAGTCAACAAGGCCGAATGATACTAGAGAAGAGAGTGATGCATTTATAAAGGAAAATGAGGAATGTCTTAAATAATCCATGATTGATAACATTCCAGTAGGGTGCCATTTTTGGAAGCAGGGGTGACTTTAGAAGCATAGACGGTCTTAGGTTGTCTGCAAGGGGACAACTGAGCAGTTGTCAGGGCACATTTGATACAAGTAAGGTTTGCTCAATGTGGAACATGGAGGGCCAGTCTTTTCCTGGAACAAGGATCAGAATGTTTCTCATAGAGGCTGTGGGAAGGTATGTCACAACAGGCGGGTTCTCTGTGCTCATTTTTCCCAGAATTCCCTGCAAGAAGAGAGACAAGATTTTGCACCATGGTGCGCCTGTGAAGCAACTATTTTTGTTTCATACTGAAGTTAAATTCCTCCACTTCTTTGTACTTTAAAATGTTTAATGAAACAGAAAATGAAAACAAAACAAAAGCCCGCAAAGAGAAGTGTCCAAGCAGTGGGTGTTCAAATGACACAGAAACATTGGTTCAGTTGGATTTATAAAGGCCAGTTCCTTTTCCTGGTACTCAGTGGTGTTGCTTGTCATGGTTGGTGGCATGGTTTCTAGCCACAAAATTATGGTGGTTGTCCCTCTAATAGAGTATGCAAGAGATGATTATGATGCTGATCATAAATAATGAAAAAAGGCATTGCTCTTCTCTTTATTTGCTTAGTCAATGTTTACTGCTTCACATCTAATAGATATTTTAGCTTGATAGAGAAGAGTACTTCTGTTTGATCTCCCTGACTAGTAAGCATCGAACTTGAGGTTACGAAGTCTGATATCTGGGCTTATCTTGTTCACACATCAGCTGTCTGTGACCTTGAGTTGTCAGAGAGGCTTGTCTCTCGAGTAGGACAAGTTCAGTGGGAAGAGGCCAACATCTGAAGTTCAGAAGGGTGTGCTTAGACTTTGATATTCTTGTCATGCTTACTTGCAAACCGAATGCATTTATTTTCACATAGATCTTAATAAACAGTGACTGTGTCGGATGACGATCTTTTCAGCTAGGGGGGATTTGGTTGTGAGGCGTGCCTACAGTTTCTTGAAAGGCAAATGGCCAATTTTAATCTAGAGATTGTGTTGGTTTGGGTGGAAAGAACCTGGATGATATATGTATGTTTCACAAGCAACTGTCTCATTCTGAGGTATGCTCTCTTTATTGACATGCCAGGGGAAGAGCTTGGTGCTTCAAAGTAAAATCAAACCTGATTTTCACCTGGATTGCCACTTGCTAACCATGCAGTTGTAGGGAACTGCCTTTAAGTTTTCTGACTTTAATTGTTTTCTATAAAATTAATACAATCCAAACCAAGCTCACTGTCATCCACTTGATGCCCAACTCCTAATGACCCTCGAGGAGAGGGTAGAACTGCCCTTGTGGGTTTCCAAGAGGAAACAGCTCAGGGCATAAATCCTACACCATCAGGCTTCTATAATTAGTACAGCTTCTTGCAAAATCATATAGAGCAAGCTAATGAATATGCAGTATTTTCTGGCACATAGTGAATGTTTAATAAATGGGAGTCATTATTTATCTGGTGTATGTTTTACCTCAGCCCAAATCAGACCATCCATTTGTAGCTAAATAGCCCCTTGTTGTTAAATTCCCCTTTCTCGATAGACCTGTGCTGGATCTGGGTAATATATCATATCACTCCATAGATTTTACCTCCCTCTTAAGAAGAGCTTGGGTACAGGTCTCAGAATATTTACTTAGCATCATAAAGTATACCAGGAGGAATTTTCAACTAGTTGAAAACCGACTTTCATGTAACTCTAGTTTAAATAGCCTAGTTGTGTGAGAAAGGGGTCCAAGGAATGTGATTGTCTCTCTCTTTATTTCCTGATGCTGAGAGCGGATTTACAGGAGCCTGGGTGGGAGGAGGTGATAATCTTTGAGAAATCATCCTGAATTTTAAAGGAACACTTAACAAGATTATGAGTTTCCAACTAAAGGGACTACTAGAGAATAGAGAATTTAATCATTATAGAATTCTTATCAGGCCATGATTCTAATATAAAGATATTAATCCTAGGTCCCATTCTTGCTGATACCTGTCCATTCAGATATTTATCCTCAATCACTAGCATGCAGCTGTCTACCCAGCCCCTTATTTGATCTTCGGTGACATGCCGAAGTTTCCGGTTAGAGTAATACAACAGCCAGTGGGAGCATGGAGACAAACAATAATGACGCAGTGTCCTTGACAGTGGTCTATTGAATTCTATGCTGAAACTATTGAATTGCAATGACATGTAAATTATATATCAATAAAACTCTAAAAATTAAGAAAATACAATTATGACACGTGGAAGGTTACAAAATACAAAGAAGGAAAACAATGCAAACAATCCCAGAGCTCACACTTCCTTTAAAAGAACTACTAAAATTAATAACCCTAAATGCTCTGAAAGATAAAAAAAATACTTGTTAAGCGCTTAGAACACTGTTTGCATCAGGAATCACTATGTGTACACTCAAATAACAACAACAACTGTAGTAGTAATACCTTGACATTGAAGGAGACATAGGAGCAGACCATAGCTTAGAATCTGGGACCAAATCTTCTTTCTTGTGATGTACATCAACACGGGCAAGGGAGGGAGTGGCAGACTAGTCAATGTCCTAACAGCTGGGTCATGTGTGGCATGGAAATATAGGATGATTGACTTGTAGTTTATGGATTTCCAGGGTATAATTATTCCCACCAAATGCCCATGTGGTTATGACTATGGATTTGGGATGATCTATATATGGTAGAGGTTATCTTTTTTTTTTTTAATTTTAATTTTAGGCATCACTGCTCTCTGGTAGTGGGAGTAGGAGGCCCAGCCTTGCTGCTGGATTTGAACCTCCAACCCAGTGGGCTGCAGTCCCGAGCACAACCACTACGCCACCGGGGCTCAGCCAGAGTTTATCTTTATAATATTCAAATGACATCATTGTTACTACTAAGATAATCTTCTTGGGGCCTTATTTAGTTACCATAAATACACAAAGAACTTACCAGCAAGCTTCACTAGGCTTTTGTCGTTGCCTAAGGTCATTTCTAGGAACAAGGACTGACTGTCCAACAGGAATTTCATTGTGCAACCTCACCCCACCCACCCTAAACAAGCAAGGAAGCAAGCAAACAAACAAACAAAAAAACCCCACTGCCTTTACTGAATCACGGTGACCCTATTGGACAGGGTAGAACTGACTCTGTGGCTTTCTGAGTCTGTAAGGGGCCAGTTCACTGTCGCTCAGACTGTGGGAGCACCAGACTATAGTTAACAACCAAAAATACTGTGAACAAATTCACTGCAGGTCCGGGCTGAGTCGGCTGTTAAGCAGGAAGGCAGCGGTGGCAAAAATACCCAGAGGGCAGCATGTGGCCCACAGGTCATAGTTTGAGGACCCCTGCTGTGACTCTTGAAGGGTGTAGAAAGCCTCATCTTTCCCCTCTCCAGAGGGTGGTGGTGTCTAAACCCTATTACTAATTCATTTTGTGTTGGTGTGATTCTTCCTTATGCTGCTGTTGTTGCTGCTGCATTTCATTCTCTGGAACCTTATTGTCTGTTTTTGATTGAATTGTGTTCCCCCAAAATATGTGTTCTTAAATTGTAATCCCTGTACCTGGGACTATAATTGCATTTTGCTACATTAGTGCGCCGGCGCTAGTACACCGCCCGTTTTAAGGTAGATCTCTCTTGAGACACAAAAGGGCAGTTATGCAAGCAAGCATACAGGGGAAGATGCTGACACACAATGGCCATAGAACCAAGGAATAGAAACTTTACACAGATGACTTGTGTGCTTAAAGCAGCCAGAGAGAGAGAGAGAGAGAGAGAAAGAGAGAGAGAGAGAGAGAGAGTGATCCCCAGCAACCAACTAAGTGATCACTGGCCCTTATTTGGAGTGAGAGTCCGGGATCCAGATTTCTGGTTTTCTGAACTGTGAGCAAACCCATTCCTGTGCATTAAAGCCACACACTTGTATTTCTGTGATAGCAATACTAAATAATGGATAACTAAGACACTGCTTTGTAAGCAAATGCCCCCATATCCTCAAACATTTATCAGGGAATGCTCCTCTGTTATTTCAAAACCTCAAAATCTCACAGCCAAGGTGTGAGTTCTGCCTCCTAGCAACCTATAGACCTGAGTAGAACTGCCCCTGCGTGTTTCCGAAATGATACGCTTTTCCACGCATAGAACC
This sequence comes from Nesogale talazaci, assembly GCA_004026705.1. Lineage (NCBI taxonomy): Eukaryota > Metazoa > Chordata > Mammalia > Afrosoricida > Tenrecidae > Nesogale > Nesogale talazaci. The sequence goes on along the minus strand of PVJH01000239.1, from coordinate 75,816 downwards.
CTCGTGGGATATTGACACCTGACAACTCTCTTAGTGGAGCCTGTGGAGGTTTACCCGCCCCCCTTCTTTTTCGACAATGAATGTCCCTTGGAGACCACAGGCAAGATCAGCGTCTCCAAAGACAGCTGGGCTGCACCTAGGCAGTTTCTTCCTTCTTCATTCAAAACCCTTCTCCCTCTTTCGAAGTCCCAGCCATCTGCTCCTAACACCTGCTAGACTTTGTAGTTGCTGTCAGTGACAAATCTCTTGGTCACTCCTCCTCACTCATGAAAGCCTTTGGTACGCAGCCACTCAGACTTCAGTGCCAGACTATGGTGGCCCAGCCTTCTGGACAGAATTCCAGCCTGACAGACTCTTTATCTTTGGAATTCCAATCCCTTTCTCTCCCATATTGCTTCACTCTGCTCCCAACTTCGTCATCTCTGGACTGTTCTGCACCTTAGAACCATAGATGCCAACATGCCGTCCATGAGTGGAATCTGACAGCCACTCTGCTTCCCGTCATCACCTTAGCCCAGCTCGGTCCCGTCTTCCCTTTTCAGAGTTGCTTGGTTCAGAATCGACTCAATGACCGTGGGTTTGGTGTGGTTTCCGTCTCTAACTCCGGGCCGATGCTCTTTGACTGGCATAAGCTCTTTCCATGTTGTTCTCAGAAAGACCTTTTAAAAATGCATCACTGACTATGACATCCTCAAGCTTCACACTCCTTAATAGTCTTTCATTCATTAGCTCATTTGCAGATTTATGACAGTGAAGGAGACTATCAAAAATCATTGCTCTCTGGGAGATTGTGTGTACTTAATTGATTGCATACTTATGTCTTAGTTCTCTACTCCTGCTATAACAGAAATACCCCAAAGGGATGGCTTTAGCAAACAAATTGATTTTCTCACTATTTAGAAAGCTTAGAAGTCCAAATTCCAGGTGCCAGCTCTCGGTTTTCTCTCTCTTTCTTTGACTCCTGGGAGGAGGTCGATGTTTTTTACTGTCTTCTTTCAAAATCTGTAAAGTTGACATTCCTCAGAGATTTCCAAATGTCTTGGCTTCAGTCTTCCCCTGACTCTAGCAGGTTCTCAGCTCAGGGATTCTGGTTCCAAATGGCACGTTCCACTGCCTGGTTTTCTTTCTTGGAAGAAGCACTCTTCATCTTTCTCTTGCCTTATGTCCTTTTGAGTTCTGGGCCTTGGCCTTTGTCTTCTGGGTGCTAATCCTTTTTCCATGCTCTTCTCTCCCATTCCCATGGTTCACTATTCTGTTCATTTCGTGGCATGCTCTGCCAATTTCCCATTCTCCATGGACATTTCCACTGTAATGTTTCAGCATCTTTTCTTTGTTTCCACCTTTTCTTATGTACTGTGGTGCAGCCCAGAGCCAGCCCTGTATCTTTATCACCACCACCACCACCCACCCCACCCAGCATTGTGCTACCAGATAAGCTTCTACAAGACTGAGAATGGGAAGACCAGGTTTGAAACCAGACTGGGAGTCTGATTCTCAAGAACTTCCAGCAAATGCACTTCCCCACTCCTCTTTCACCCCACCCAGTTGGCACATGTTTTTTTTTTGGTCAGTGCCATCAAGTAAATGTTTGACTAGGGAGTTCCTCCATGCTAACCTCTACCCCATGCATTTTGTTGTTGTTGTTGGGGCCAGGATCTTGCTGGAAGAGAATGTTAAGTCTTTTCCACAGGGGAACTTTGTGCTAACCAAAAGGTTAGCAAGGGAATGCTTATCCCTTAAGCTACCAGGACTCCTGGACTAGAAGTGCATTAGTATCACTAATCTGTAAAGAATCTGTAAGGGTTCTTGGGTTAGAAATATCTCAGTCCTTGGCTTCCCATGAGAAAGCATTCACGTGGAAGCATGGAAGATGATCCAGGTGGGTTTTTAGAAAGGACTTAAGGAGTTTCAGGATTTACATAGACACCCTCAGACACAGGACACTTCACAACCACGTGTGGAAACCTCAGACCAGAGAAACCACAGCTCAGCTGCCTGAGGAGAAGCTTGAACAGAGAGCGGAGGTCTTAAAGATTCTGGTTTTGCAAGGCCCTCTGCTGGGAAGCATGGTCAATGGTGCTGGTTGACCTCCATTGACAAAATTAAGCCCACCTGGCTTAGAGGAGGCCAATTCAGCAGTACCGCCCACCTAGGTGTACCACCCCTTCCTGGCTCAGAGCCTGAATTTGGAACATGCCCATTAGACTCCCTAGTCCCTGTTCTGACTACCCAACACATCTTCATCTTGCAGGACTTTTTTTGGGGGGGCAGAAAGTTTAGGTAAAGCCCCGAGGAAAAGATTGTCACCACTGGCGCTCTGGCCCATTTCCTTCCTGTGATGTTCTCGGAGGAGCCTTTGACAAGCAGCATCTCCTAATTTCCTCTCCAGTCTCTCTCTCTGTGTGTTTAAGGGTATGAAATGTGTGTTCAACTCTTACATCAGAGAGACTACAAGAAATTCATGAAATAAAATCTATTGTCTATCACGCCATTTTCCCATGAACTTTTTGATAACCCTTTGTATTTCTCCGACCTCACTATTTGTCTACAAGAGGGAATTTCAGCATTAAAAGAAAAAGCTTTGAGAAAATTCCATCTGTAGTAGTAGTGCTTAAATCCTATGTATTTTGAAATTGATTTTTCCAAAAATAATCTGTTCAATTTGGTAGGAAGACCCATTTGTCCATTTTAGAAGTCTGCTTTTTTAAAGTTTTGCTGCATTCCCCCTCTCCCCCACCCCAATTTTTCTAGTCTGAAAAAAATGTTTACTTATAGGGCATACATTCTGCGTTTTTTGGTTTTTTTTTTTTTAGCTTACACTTTCTCTAACAATTCACTGGCCTAAGGCATTTCAAAGACAGCAGATCACACATCATCCCATCATGCTTCCAAAGAATAGCTGGTTTCAGACCTCAGCTGTTCTCAGGCCAGGATAAGGAAAGTCAGGTTGCCTAAGAAAGGGCTGAGGGCCTTGGTATCAAAGCTGCAGGGCCAGGAGGAAAGAGCAGCTCTCTCTTGTTACCTGTGAAAGACAAGTCAAAGCATCTTAGCTGACTCCATGGACAGGCCAAGGTCAGGACTTAAAAGACTTGGGCCACTCATTTTAGGAATTGTTGGCTTTTGCTTGAACTCACAAGCTTGCCTGGAAAGAGAAGGAAGACCTGGCAATTTGTGAACAGAACAAACGAGAAGCTGCAGCTGAAGACATTTGCTGAGATCCTGTTAAGGCTTTTCCTGTGGGTTACCCAGGCTAGTTGTCGAATCTTTATAGTTTTTCTGCGTTTCTCAGTTGTGGTAATACAGTTTCAGAAACATCAGGTAACTTCCTTCTAGGAATACTATTAGGCAGCAAAGCTTCGATTTGAAGTGAGTTATGAACTTTTTCGCCTCTATATGACATTTGGCTTACCTCATTTCTTTTTTACTTGAGAAAGGGACTGTTTAGGTCTGGTATTGTCCTTTTTTTTTTTTTGCTGCTTCTCCCAACTGCTTGTAGAAGGCCAAGCCTCAGCTGGATCACATGAACCCCATTTCATTCTCTGTGGTGTATTGGACTTTGAAGTTTTTTTTTTCTCATCTTTCAGGTGTGCCACACAGCTACTCAAATGACCCAGTTGCTTGTGCTTCAAGAAATCATTTACCTTCAATAACATCCTTATTTCTCTTTTTGAAATAATTCTAATAGCCTTTATAATTTGAGAATCTTTTGCCTAATTTGAGGTTTCCATTGTAGAGTCAACCATAACTAATAATGGATGAATCAGTGGCTGCTCTCTGCTACGGCATATATTTGAAGAACAACTCTATCTTAAAGCTTAAAGGTGGTATTTAAAGGGAATAGCTTCAATGCATCAACCTTCCAGGGAATTCTTTTGAGTCTCTGGGTGGTGCAAAGGGCTAAGGCACTTGGCTGAGAACCAAAAGTGGGAGATATGTGTCAGCCCAGAAGTGCCTTGCAGGGAACTCCTGGTGCTCTAGATCCAGGGAGGGGCATGAGTCATTCAGACCCACGTGGAGCTGTACAGTTTCATTCCTGCACATGTGGCATCTCCATGAGTGGGGAGTGACTTGATAGCGACTGCACTTGGGTAAAGAATTGCTCAGACTCTTCCCTTTATCACTTGTCTGTGAAATTTCCATACTGTAGACACACTCTATCTGTTTATACACGGTGACTGAGGAGAAAGATCCGTCTTTCACCCTCTTGCAGCCGATGTCACCTGGATTGAAAGTGTGGAAGTGTAGGACCTTATGTTCTGCATACTCAATAAACTTGAGAAACGTCATGACAGGCTCCAAAAGAGCTGAAATGCAGGGCAGGTCTAAGTTTCTATTTCAGAGAAAACCTGTGACTTCCCTGAAGCTAATGCAACACCTGGAACCAGGAACCTGGAGGAGGCAATCAAAATTCAACAAGACCCTAACAGCCAACCAGAGAAGGACAAGGAAAGCTCGCCAATAGAGAACAGCCACCGTCCCTCCAATGGGACTCTGTGGTGGAAAGCGGGGAAAGGGCACTCCCTCTTATGTAACCTGAAACTATAAAAACTTAGCTTTGTGCGGGGGGGGAGGGGGGGGGGCGGGTCGAAGATATGGGAGAACCGCTGCGCTGGGTAGTGGTGTGAGCCCGACCCTAGCTTAAGCTAGAAAATAAACTCCTTTTCTTCCTTTGCATCTCAAGTGCCATTTCCCGCTCTTCTTGGGTAAGCTTGTCTCCCCGATCCAACAGAAGAACTAGGGGTGTAACGGGCTGCTAGTCCCAAGATCAGCAGTTTGAAACCATCATCAATCTCAAGGGAGAGAGACAAGACTCTCTATTCCCATCAAGAGTTCCAGTCTCAGAAACCCAAGGGAGCAGTGCTACCCGGTCCTGTACAGTTGCTTGGAGATGGTTTTGATTGACTGAATGGCGGGAGTTTGGTTTAGTTTGGAGATAAGAGTTTCACTGGATTGATTTTGGGAAAAGATCTGCTGTATTTAAGATTTAGCTCTGTCTTTTCATACCTAGGAGACACTGGGCAAGTTCCTCCATCTCCCCTTGCCTCATCTGCAGACTTGGAATTACAGTATAAAAAATACAGTATATGCATCAAAATGTTATTAAGAGGATTCCATGAGTTTTAATATATAAGGATTACACTTGATGCTTACTAAGTGCTATGCAAATATTAACTATTATAAAATCCATTAGATGGTGTGAGCTTTTCTTTCATTCCCCACCTTTTAACTGGATGTTGTGGATCGATTAAATCATGTCATCATGTTTTCAGACCTATAACATTATGTGGGTTTTGTTGTTGTACCTAGTGTTTTCTGTTCTTTGAATCCCTTTATTTATGCATTTTCTTTTTTTAAATTAAAATATCTTTTTTTAAAAATCTTTTTATGGGGGGGTTCATGCATTTTTTTTATCACACTCCACCCATCCATTGTATGTCAGGCATATATGTACATTTGTTGCCTCATCATTCTCAAAACAGTTGCTGTCTACTTAAGCCTTTGTTATAAACTCCTTGTTTTGTATTTTCTTAACAATCATGTTGCAATGCATTCTGGACCTACTGATGTCTAAGAAGCAGTTTAAGTGGTCTTATGCATTTCCTATTGGTGTTAATGGAGTCAATCAGAGGGGAAGTATTTGGAGTTGGGAATAATGGAATCTCTCCACATGGGGATCCCCTCAGATCAATGCTTCTGCTTTCTGAGTGCAATTGGCTGGTGTTCGTTCATCACCCAGGTGCTAGAAGACAGGGAATGGTTTTATTGAACCCAGGCCTTATTCATTAACTAGCTGCTCAGAGGGCTAAAGGCCCGTGTTTGTTTGTGTAATTCAGAGTGTGGTGTTTAATCACTGGTTAATTTGATGCTATAGTGAATTGGATCTAAACCTCTGGCACCAGACCATTTATTTTTAAAAGACTAAATCCTATGTGCTTTATTTTGACTGCTTGGGGAAAGTGGTGAATGAATAATTTGACCAAGTTGCTATAGCAATTGCCTTTTAATTAACAAAGGAAGGCAGATACTCTGAGAAGGGGAAGCTCAGACCATCTTACAGAGAGCCAGAATAGAGGGGGTGCCAGGGGTGCAAATTCCCTGAGATCACATTCCCGGTCATTTACCTCCATAAAGTAATGACTTCCACATTGCTACCCATAGAGCCTTGGTGGTCTAGTGATTATGCTTAGGGCTGCTCACCCCAAGCTGCTTTGTGGGAGAAAGACTGGGCTTTGTCCTTCTGTAGAGTTAGTCTGGGAAACCCATAGGGGCAGTTCTACTCTGCCTGTAAGAGTCAGAATGAACCTGATGGTGGTAAATTTGTTTGTTTGGCACCTCTAGGGTCCTGGTGAGGATGGAACACATAACTCTGTGCCAAGAGCTTGGGAAGCAGGCCCGTCACAAAGTGGTGGGCAATACATACTATTATCATTATTAACAGTTGCAACAAAAGATAGAGAGGGCATCGACAACTTCTCTGTGGGTATTGCATTCTTCCGTCACATTCACTCGTGGTTGCTTTTCCTTTATCTTGATGAGATCAGATAGCAGGGGAAGCCATCCAAATTTCCTGAAGTTGGCTTGGCTGCCTTTTAAAGACTCAAACAATATCATCTGCAGAGTGAATTTTTTTTCAAACCTCTTAGATGGGAATAGCCCATTTTCCCCAGAAGGGGTTTCTCTGGTGATGTAAATGGAAATGTGTTCCGCTGTTAACTGAAAGATTGGTGGCTTGTGCCCACCCACCGGTGCCTTGAAAGAAAATCTCTCAGCCATCGACTTCAGACAAGGCAGCCATTGATTGATGGAGTCATCGTCAGTTGAAGCGACTGCATGGCAGCTAGTTCCTTGTGCTTAGACACACTTGGCTAGTGGGTTAGCGTTGGTTAGTAAGGACAGCGATGGGTCCAACTGAAAATTTTACTGCCTATAGACTTCAGCAATCAGTCCTTGAATTTCCTTTCCTAATTATAGGCACAGCAAAAGACCCTTGAAGCTTTTACATTTCCTCTCTGCCTTTGATGAGCCCAGGGAACCCCCATCCTCATGAGGAAGCCTAGGATCTTTTTGGATACACTCACTGGTTTTGTTTGTACCATCGGATGAAGTAGAGTTTAGATAATAAGTCAAGATAGGGTGGAGCACAGCCTGAGATCAAGGTGGAATCCCCTATCAATCACGTGGATACTTTACATCAGCTTATAGTCAGAAATACCAGACAGGAGAGAAATATGGACGATGGTGGTTGTAGATGCTTTGCCAGAGTCAGCAGGAAATTGGTATGCTGTCATTTTCAAGGGTACAAAGAGACATGTTACTTTATGACAGTGTTTTATTCTGAAATCGATCAAAGAGGAAAAGGCAGGAATTTAAAAATATATGACATAGTTCATATTAAAATCGTCAGAAATCCAACAGCCCAGTTTTATCATGCATGGGGTATCCAGAAGGTCCTTCAGATTTTCCAGTGGCAAATATTTAATGTAGGAGTCCAAGTAGTTTGACATATTTCTTGGAAGATGGATGTAAAACAAAACCAAAAACATTTGACTAGGTAACTGAGAAGCTAACAGGCGATCTAAGCATCAACTTAGATGGTCTCTTTTACCCCTGTCCTCTTTATTTTCCTTCCCCTCTGGGATAACAATGGGACTTTTTACTCCCATAAACTGTCGGAGCCGAGAAACTCACAGCGGCAGTTCTTCCTTGCCGTTGGGATTGCTATGAATCTGTGATCATTCAATGACAGGGAGTCTGTTTTTTTCTTTTCTCGTACTCTCTTTCCCTTCTCTTTCCCTTTTCCTGTTCCAACCCCTCTCTTTCACCCTTTCTTCCTTTGTTTTCCTTTTTCTTTCTCTCATGGTCCACCACATCTCCTGTGATCATGTGTTTCGAGACACAGATGCCCATGCCTTCACTTGAGTAGGCAGATGTGTATAGTTTGGCTCAGAATTTTGGGGGGAAGAAAGGAGCTAATATTTTACACATCCCATTTAAAATCATTGCTTCAGAGTGGATTCCGACATAACTGAGAGGTTGAGACAGAGCCACAGGAAGGAGGGAGAGCTTCATTAGGGATGGACGGTAAATGTAGGGTTTGTTGGAGGTAGGGAAGGACTTTGGGGAAGGAAAGAGACAGCGTAGAAAGGGACAGGAGCATCCTGAGCTCCTTGGCAGTTCTGAGGCCTGAGAGGGCAGGGAAGCTGTACCTGGCCATGAGGCAGTGGGACATAGATAGGGCTTGAGTTAAGGACGTATGTGCCGATAGAGGGAATGAGGCTCTCTGATGTTGCACTTGCAGGGTCTGAGCCAGGATATGGCTTGTGAGTATATTTTGTCTTTCACAGACCCGATTTCGGGAACACTGAGAGGAAAGGTTATACAGACCCAGCTCTGAGAGATAAGCTCTGTGAAGGGGCTCTTCCCTTTGGGGAGATAAAAGTTCTGTGAAATGTCAGAGAAAGGGTTTACAAAGTTCAGCCAGTAGTTCATCTCCTTCTTGTGAGGCTGGTGCAAAGGGGTGCCTTGGGCTGGCTGGTTCGGGGGCTGCCTGGTCTAGGGGGCTGCCTGATTTGACCTGGCCCAAACAATATCTATGGTGGGCACAGAACTGGGCAATGTTTTGTTCTGGTGTGCAGAGGGTCGCTGGATACATCATCAATCCACCAATCCAGGTCTTGCTTAACTCCCTGCATTTTCTAAAGTTCACATCAGAGGGCACAGAGATTCCGACTGTAAGAAGGATCCACTATGGTACAGAGGGAACACATGCACAGGCTCAGACAAGATGTGAGTGTGCCCCGTGTTCACCTGACGTCAGCCCACGGGGCAGTTGAGTGTAATAAGGTGAAATGCGTGGAGCAGGGTATGAATAGATATTATTCATTTTCTTTCTCCTTTCTGGTTTTTCTTTAAGTTTACATCTTTTAATGGGACTAAAATGACTTCTTTATTTTCTCCTGGGATTTTGTCCAACTATCCCCAGGTTGGTATTTTCTGGGGGCATTCTCTTATTCAAAGTCTGGCTAGAACATGCCTTATATTAGAGAATTCTTCGCATCTGTTTCCAACTTTGATGCAGGAGCCATGTATAGGTAGCTCCCCAGCTTCCTATGTCTCTCAGAGACCACCCTTATCATCACCATTTTTTTTTCTGCACAGATTGCCATTAGTCTCATGTACTAAATACAGTGTTGTACTTTACAATTTGCTGATGTTATCATTTGCAGATGTTCAATCTTATAAATTGCCATTCAAGATTGTATCAGATAGGAGGCTATGAAAATTGGGAGAAAAAGAAAACAGATGTCTGACTTACCTTAGAACTAAAGGGACAGGGATACTGGGACAGAATTCAGTCATAAGTCAGAGACAGCCTGCTCTCAAATGCAATGATAAGAATGGCAACTTCAGTCTGGATTTGTTCCCAGCCCTCTTATGCAGACGGAGCCTGGTCATATGTGGAGAATTGTTACATTTTGCCTACTTTCATTTTCAAGGCGATAAGAGTGCTTTTAACAAATGAAAACAAACTCCTTCACCATCCTCCAGGGAGACATAAATCACGTATTTTATCACCTCGAAAGACCACCAGAAGATGAGCTCTAATATTTCAAAGGCAAAGATGATCTAGAAGAATGAATCGCAGTTTGAGCCCCATTTACTCAAGCTGATAGATACTGCAGTGTGGTTTATAGATGTTTCTCTAAGCCTTTTAAATTATAATAATAAAAAATACCCAGGTCCTCGTGTTAGTTACTCTTAGTGGTTTTCTAATCACATTGGAGGTTTTGGACAGTTTTAGGGAACCTAAGTCAGAGCCACTGTGAAACTGTTGGTCGCAGCCAGGAGCAGACTGTGACTGCCTCTTTTGAAGCCCATAGTTATTTGGAGCCTAAAATGCAAAAGTGTTGGGACTTGATTGAAAGAAACCAAGAAAGCAGTGGTGCCCAGGGAAGCATTGCTGTTGCGGTAGGGAGTGTGACTCTGGAACTAACAGGTAATACTGAGAGAGTGCCATCAGTGATACTGCATGTGCTGCAGTATTTGGAGATCTGTTGGTGTCACAGCATAGCCAACATAGTGACAGGATGGATGTTTTATTGAATGCTAGAACAGACACAATGAGAGCAGAACCAACTTGGGACTTAGATTGCCTGGATTCAAACCTAGGCTCTTCTGCTGATTGGGCTTTGTGCTTTGGTGCGCTAACCTAACTTTGAGCCTGCATTTCCTTATTATGACAGGGGGATCTCTACCTCCTTGAATAGTTAAGAATAAACTAAATGATGCTACAAGTAGGGAATCTAACAAAATGTTTGATAAGGAGAAAGGACACTTTGAATATTACTGGACACAGGGTCTGTTCCTACTTTAACCCTGATAGATATGCTCTATTGATCTCATTCTGATATTCCAATTATCTTTATTCTTTCCACCCCTCCAGTAGGCACCATGTCACATGTGGTTTTTTCCTTATAAAACTTTATAGACTGATTCAGACCTAGAACTTGAGTTTGTTTGTTTGTTTTGCCTGCTCTGCCTTGTAGGCTTAAGTGTCTTCTTGTCTCTAGGCAATTGGATGGATTTCTCTTGGGAAAAGCCTATTGAGGTAGAGGTGGACTTACTTTTGTAAGAGCACCACTTCCCTCTGGACAAAGACCAGACATGCATTCCAGGGCTCTGGTTAGACTCTATACCATTTGGGGAGTATTCACTCTTTTGCTCCAGGTCTCAGTTCACTCATTCCTTAGGAATTATGTTAAAATTTTGTTTTGGTTATTATCTTCCGGGCATATTTTCTGCATATCAAGGCAATGGTTATCCTTTTCCGGTGGTTGCCAGGTGCTAGCTAGTCAGTTCTCACCCCTAGTGGCCTTATGTCTGGTCCTGTGCCAGCCTCACAATTGTTCATGTTCGAACCCATCGTTGTAGCCACGGTGTTTGTCCATCTCCTGGTAAGCCTCTCTTTCCCCCTGGCCCTACACTTTACCAAGCATGATGTCTTTCTCCAGGGACTGGTTTCTCCTGAGAACATGTCCCAAGTACACCTGAAAGTCTTTCCATCTTAACTTTTAAGGAACATTCTGGCTGTACTTTCTCTAGAACTAATTCGATTGTTCTTTTGGCAGACCATGGTGTTTTCAATATTCTTGTGCGATGCCACATTTCACATTCATCTATTTTTCTTTGGTCTTCCTTATTTAAGTGTCTAAGTTTCACATGAATTTGAGGCAATTGAAAATAGCATAGCTTTTGTCAAACATACCTATTCTCCAGAGTAATGCCCTTGCTTTTTGACAGATTAAAGAGATCCTGCGCAGCAGAATTATATAATGCAACGTTTAGCTTCATCTCTTGACTACTGTTTCTATGAGCACTGGTTGTAGATCCAAGAGAGATGAAAACCTTGACACTTTCAATATTTTTCCATTTTCCATAATGTCACCTATTGATCCTGTTGTGAGGGCTTCTTTACATCGAGTTGTAATCCATACTGAAGGCTGCACTCCTTGATCTTCATCAACAAGGGCTTCACGTCCTCCTCACTGTCAGCAAGTTATTTGCATATCTCTCATTGACAATAAGCCTCCCTTCAATACAGATGCTGAGTTCTTTATATACTCTAGGTTATACTAAGCATACCGATTCTGACACATACCTTTCCTGATTTTAAACCTTGCAGTATTCCCTTGTTTTGTTTGCAACCAGGTCTGCATGAACATAGTGAACTGTTTTGGGATTCCCACTCTTCTCAAGGCTCCTCATAATCTGTAATGGTTCAGAGAGCTTTTGCACAGTCAATGAAACACAAGTAAACATCTTTCTGATATTCTTTGTTTTGAGCAAAAATGTGTCTGACACCAACAGTGTTACCTCCTAGTGCACTCCCTCTTCTGAATTCAGCTTGAACTCTGACAGCTCCCTGGCAATTGCTGCAAACAATATACTGTTTAATTGTTGTATGATATTCTGCAAGAAAAATTAACTTGCATGTTTTATCGTGATATTTTTGTAATATGTGCATTTTTTGTTGGGTTACCTTTCTTTGGAATGGGTACAAATTTGGTGTGTTAGTCTGGGTAGACTAGAGAAACAAATTCATAAGCATGCATATGTATCTAAGAGAGAATTTTATATAAAAGATAATTATACATTAAGCAAACATTACAGCCAAGTCCAGCCCAAGGTCAAAAGTCCGATATTAGCCCATATGTCCAATACCAGTTTATATAATCCTCTTCAGGCTCATGAAACACATGCAGTGATGCCGAATGCAGGGCAACCACAAGCCAGTGGGTACAAAGTCTTTGGATCTGGTGGTGTTGTAATCATCTCAGCACTGGCAGGAGACTCCATGTGGTTTCTCTAGGTCCATGTTTCTGGACCTACCCTCAGGGTAGGTCCATGTGACTTCTCCTCAGTGATGTCTCGCAGGGAGCCAGTCTTGTCAATTGAGTAGACTGGGAGTGGACTGAGAGAGATAGTGTCTCCTGCCTCCAAGAAGGATTTGCCACATTTTCTAGAATTCTCAGTAGAAGGCCTTTGCCACAAAGAGGTCTCATTGGTATCTCCAGATCAGCAGGCTAGACTCCACCTGTATAGTCTTAACTCACAAATTGACACCAGATTAGGTGACTTCCACACTTGGGTCTCTTCCTGTCAGTTGGTCAAGTAACTGTCTTCCAAATTTATTGATAAAGACCAATGAGTGCTTTCAGTGCTTCATCAGCTTCATCATTTGGTATTCCATAAATTCCTGAAGCCTTATTTTTTGGCTAATGCCTTCAGTTAAATGTCTTCAGAGTCACTGGTTCTTGATCATGTGCTATCTCCCAAAGTGGTGGAATGCCCACTAGTTCTTTCTGGTACAGTGATTCTGTGTATTCTTTTGATATTCTATCGCTGCTTCTTATATTAATATTTTATCCATAGAAGCTTTCAATATTGCTAATCAAGGCATGATTTTTTCTTTAGTTATTTTAAGATATGCTGAGAATATTCTTCCATTTTGGTTTTCTAACGCCAGGTCTTTATGCATTTCATTATATTTTACTTTGTCTTCTTGAACTATGCTTTGGGATTGTCTAGTGCTTTGACCTCATTTTGTCCTTATGACCTCATTTTGTCCATTTGCTTCAGTTACTCTATGGTTGAGAGCAATTTTCAGGGTCTTTTCTGACATCCACTTTGATTTTTTCCTTCTTCTTAATGACCTTTGACTTTCTTCATTAATAATATTATTGATGTCATTCCACAACTTATGTCATATTCTGCTATTCGTGTTTAATGACAAATCTAATCTTGAGTTATTCTCAAGATTCCAATGGCGTATACTTCTGGTCAAAACTGTCTCTCTAAGACTTCTTTTACCTTTCTACAGTTTCACTCTGGATTCTATGTAAGCAGTGAAGGATCTGTTCCAGATTCAGTCTCTGGCCTTGTTTTAGCTGCTTGCTTTCAGCTTCTCCAGTGTCTTTTCCCACAGGAGTAATCACTTTGATTTCTGTGTATTTCATCCGGAGAATCCCTTGTTTATATTTTCCAGTTGTGTTGTTCACAAAAGGTATTTGCTATGAGCAAGTCATTCATCTTTTAAAATTCTATCATGTGAACTCCAGCTTTGTGTCTATCACCAAAGCAGTATTTTCCAACTGCTGTGCCTTCCTCTTTGTTTATAGCTTAGGCATTCCAATCATCAATAATTCCTAGTGCATCTTGATTACATGCTTGGTCCATTTTAGATTGGTAGAATTCTTCAGTTTCTGCATTCTTGGCAATGATGTTTGGTCCATTAAAGGATTAGTAGTTGCATTGTCTAGATTTTCTTGTATGCAGATAGACACTATCCTATCACATACAGCATTGCCCTTAAAGAAAAATCTTGAAATGTCCCTTTTGATGATGAGTGCAATGCCATTCTTCTTGATTGGGTCATTCCCAGCATATTGTCAACTATGCGACTTCTGATTCAGAAAGTCTAATTTGAGTTCACCAATACCTACGATATCAGTCTTTATGAGCTCCATTTCATTTTTGAATACTTGCTATTTTAATAGATACATATATTAATTTATGGTTCCATCCATTTCTTTTTATTTTCAGTTGTGCTCCATTCATTAATAAGGGGCCCCAAACTTTACTTCTACAGGTATTACTTCCTCCATGTCATTATGATCGACTACTTTGAAAAGGTTGTCATACTTTGAAAACCTCCTGACCTGAGTGGCTCACCTTCTGGCACTCTTTCTGACAATGTTCCGTTTCTATTCAATAAATTTTCAGTAATGGACAGTGTTTCCATGCTACCTTGAGGAGTTTGAGAAATTCAGTCCTCTGAGGAGGACATCTCATCCCTTCTTTGTAGTCTGGAAACTCCACTGAAACCTGGTCACTTCGTGCTACCTTGCTGGTATTTTAATACTAGTGGACTAGATTCCATAAACAGGAAAGCCACCACAGTATGACAAACTAAAAGAGAAGCAGTTGACTATGTCCAAGAGACATTTTTAAGAAATCTCAGAAACTCACTATTTCTCCTGGTGGTTTTTGCAGGATATTCTTGCTCTCTGCAGATATTCATTCTGTGTTGATTCTTGTTATAATCAGATTTGCCTTTGAAGTACTCTTGAGGCCCATTGAAAATGTCTGCAGAATTGTGTCTTTCACTGAGAATGGAGAGGCAATTTTTCTTTTGGCAAATATGTTGCCATTACATCCCCCATTCTTATCCTGGAAACCTGGAAATTTACCATTCTTTCCTTTCACCTATCATTTTCTGTTTCTTTAAAAAAAATTTTCACCTGACATTTTTTTTTGCAAGGACACTACCTAGATGGCTGCAGACTCCTTTTCCCCCTTTCTTTTCATTTTGCCATTTTTACCAAAAGATTGATATTTATTATACCTGTTGGCTTTATGATGAAGCATAAGCAATGTATGTAAGATTCTTACCGTTAAAGTTTCTGACCTATTTGCCCATTTTTCTCCTTGATTTTGATACTATCTTTTCATGACTCCCAGTTAGGAAATTATTAAATATTCAAAAGTCAAACTTGTTGCTATCACTGGGGCCTCCCGAGTCTGTTCTGACTCCTTGCAATAGAGTCTGCTCTGTGCAATAGAACAAAACACTCCCCCTTTCTACACCATGGATAATTTTTGAGCCCATTATTGGTACCTCTGTGTCCATCCATCTTGTTTAGGTCTTCTTCATTTTCTATTCATCTCTATTTTATCAGTCATGGCATTTTTTTCCATGGGCTGGACTTTCCTTATAACTTGTCCAAAGTGTTTGAGATGAAGTTGCACCCTCCTTGCCCCTAAGGAGCAGTCTGGTTGTACCTCATCTCAGACAGAATGGCTCGTTCTTCTGAAAGCCCACAGTACTTTCAACATCATAAGTCAAAGGATGTTTTGTCCTCTAGTCTTCCTTCTTCATTGCCCCTCCTTTGCATTCAGATGGACAATTGAAAATACCGTGACATGGGTGCACATTAATTCACAAGTGATACTTTTGCACTTTAACACTTCAAAGAAGTCTTGTGTAGCCACATTGTCATAGGGAATATTGTGGTTCAGGCCATGGCATTTTTACCAAATCATAAAGCCCCTCTCCACAAAAGGAGGAAACATTGCCTGGTCTTGCACTGTCTTCATGATTGATGATGATCTTTATCAGCAAGTGCACTTGTACGTGCACCAAGATAAGACTTCCTTTAATACTCTAACAAACATAATGTCCTTCTCCATGGACCAGTGTCTCCTGACCACATGTCCAAAGCCCTGTCATCTTTGCCTGCCAGGAGTACCCTGGCTTTCTGTTTTCCAAGGTAGAAATGTTTGTCCTTTTAGCACTCCATGATATTTTCAATGTTCTCTGTCAACACTACGATCCAAACTCTTCTTAGGTCTTTCTTATTCAGTGATCAATTTTCACATGCATATGAGACAATTCAGAGACTATCATTGCTTGGACAGGGCACACATTTATCCTTAAGGTCACATTCTGCCTTTTCAGTCCTCTAAAGAGGACTTGTTCAGCGAGGTTCTTTAATGCAACTCGGCTTTTGATCACTTGACTGTTGCATCTGTGATCCTTGATTGTGGATCCAAGCAAGAAAAAAACCCTTGACAGCTTCCACCTTTCTCCGTTTAACATGATGTTTGTTGCCTGTTGGTTCAGTAGGCATGAGGGTTTTTCCTTTGCTTTATTGTAAATTCCATTTATTTACATTAAATGCTGAAGTCTGTGAACTTCAACAGTAAGTGCCATTTCTCTTGGCTGTGTGCAAGCATGCTTGTACTATTTGCATGCCTCCGCTGGTTCATGAGCCTTAGAGCAGTGTCTGATCCTGATGCTGCCTTCTTCATAGAGGTTTTCTTCTGAATCCTGCTTACATGTCTGGCAGCTCCCTGTCAATGTGCTGCTGCAGCAACCATTTGGGAATTTTACTTATTCAAAGGCATAGCAACAGGGCAGCAAGGATGTATGCTTTTGGCACTTCCACGTGACTTGGAGGGAGTCAGGGTTATGTGGGAATTTCTCAGGAGGGGCTTTATCTGTCCTCTTGTTTGGTTTCTTGAAAACATTTTTATTCAGCTTCTTAGAATACTCAAAACTAAAAGATGATTGCCTGGGTGGAATCACAAAAGGTTTGTTACATAGCTAAGTTACTCCTTCACATCTGGATGTGGATGAGGCCTCTCCTCAGTTATCTGGTAGCTTCAGGGAAATGAGCCTGAAATGTCCCTCTGGGAGGAATTGACAGTTGCCTGACAGGGAGGCATTCGTCTGGGTCAGCAGCCGGGTTGGCAGCACTGGCCATGGGCCAAAGATTGAATTGCCTCAGAGGCATGTCCTGACCAGTTTCTCATCTTAAAGAATGGCTGAGCATCCCAGCAGAGTGAGATGGAGTTCAGCCTGCCTGTAGCTCTGTGAGTAAAATACCAACGTGATTTAGCCCTCGGCTTCCCCACACTCATCCATTCTCTTCACTACAGCCAGAGTGATATTTTTTAAACAGAAATTGGATCGTGTCACTTCCCTGATTAAAGTCCAGACTCCTTCACATGGTCTACAAGGTCCAGCAGGATCTGACCTGAGCTTAGCTTTCTGATTTCATTTCAAATAGTTCTTTCCTGCCTCTAAGTCTTCTCAACGATTCTTTTCTCTTCTGTGATTCCTCTGCCCTTTTCCTGTGACAGATCTATTTCAAATCTCAGAAGATATATCCCATCTATGAAACATTGTTCTGTGATCCTCTCAGGCTAGGTCAAGTCTCCCTTGTCCAATGTCTATGGTCCTTACCAGGCTATACGATTCACAATGATATGCTGCTTATTGTTGTACCTCAGACCTTAGTAGAAGGTTAATTTCTGCCCTTTGAATGCATGTTACTAAGTGATTCTCTCTCTTACGATCTCTTTAGAGATGAAGAGTTGAGGCTCTTTTTTCTCCCTCTCTGGTCTCCATCTAGTGAATTTCCATACATCTTTCAAGTTTAAACCTAGAGTCTTCATTTCTGAGAGACCTGTCATAGTTATACTACTCATAGTACTACTCAAGAATGGGTCCATGGCCTAAAATGAAAATAACCCATTAGTACATCCTGTGAGGAAGGAAAGGGCATAGGGTTTGACAGAAGAGTTCCTCTGAAGCTGTGTCCTTCAGAAAGATCTTAAGTTGGGATTAAGGAGTATCCATTTTTAGTGCAGTCTACCTTAGGATGGGGGCTTAACTCTGAGACAGACAGTTTCCTCTGTCAGCAGCACTTTCCCTGGAGGGCTGACAGGTGCGGGCTGTGAGCTGGGCCTACTCCCAGAAGTTGGGGGGCAGGGTGCATATTGTTTAGTTCTGACAGGAGTTGAACCAGAAAACCAAACATGTTAACCCCTTTGTCAATTCCAGCTCTTGAGGATCCTGTACTGTGTGCAGTGAAGCAGAGTCCACCATAAACAAAAGAAATAATTGGGGGTGGGGTAGAGGTAGAGAGTCCTGTTTACAGATGGGTGTTCTCATAGCACACTTGAATGCTGTTGGGAATGGTTTAATACAAATGAACAAACTCGAGGATGTAGAAGAATGGAGAAAATTGTCAGAAGAAAGGAGACAATTGGCAGGTCAAAGGTCTGAAGAAGGCAAATTGAGTTCTTGTGCACAAGTGGAGCAAGTCAATTTTATAACAGGAGTGATGCTGAAATAAATAAATATATATATATATATATATATATATATATATATATAAAAGAAGGACATATTTGATAAAGTAAAATGAGACCATTATCTACTTGCTTTTAATTTCCCAGAGAAGGGAAAGAAGATGAAATCAGCTGAGAATCTGGAAGAGAAGGAGGTACTGGAGGCTTTAGGAGGAGGTACCGAAGTGATTTTGGAAACACGGGAAACAAATTTAATAGTAAATATGATGAAGTGGCTGACAGTCCATTTGTGCTATGCAGTCAAATGTAAATTGACAGCAGTCAGCATAGTCTTATTTCCTTCTTGACCCATTCAGTGATTCAGGACAGGGGCACGGTTAATGGGACAATTAGTTATAAAGTAGGGGTTGATTAATAGGCAAATATGATATCTGAAATGTGACAGAGAATAAAGAGTGTAAGGGAAAGGAACGATGGGGCCTCTAGCCCATTAGCTTGGAAGAGAGAAGCAAGAACATGTAGAGAGAGGTAGATGGTTGAAGGGATTGAGTATTATGGTGGACATTATGCTTCATTGTCCTTTATACAGTTGCTAGGGGTCAGAATTCAACTCAGTGGCAACAGGTGTGGTTTTCTGGTTGAACTCCTTTCAGAACCAAACAGCATGCTTCTTCAGCTCTGGGAGTAGACCCAGTTCCCAGCATTTAGCTGCCAGCCCTCCAGAGAAACTGCCCTCTGCTGTTGAAAAGCTGTCTGCCCCTCTGTCAAGTCCCTGTCCTTAGGGTATGCTGTAAGAGAGACTGGTTCTCCTTCATCCAAACTTGAAATCTTGGTGAAGGATGATCTCAGGTGTCCAATCCTACTGCTTTTCCTTCCTAACAGGCACTCAGCCCTCTAAGCAAGTCTCCAGCCAGGAGATTCTGAGCCATGACGACTCGTCAGCGTCTAACTGTGCTCAATAGGGCTGTCCCCAGCTGGTTTTTATTTTGGGGTTTCCTTTTTCCAGACACCTCTGGTGTACTCAAATCTGCCACCTTTTGAAAGGTGAAAGCACAAATCCTTTGGACCCCCCTGAAGCTTCCATTCTCTGTACTTATTGCTATTCATAACAACCTTAAAGAACAGAGTGGTATAGCCCCCATAGAAGTTTCAAGGCTATACATGTCTATGGAATTCAACTGCCACATCTTTCTGCCATGAATCAGCTGCAAGGGGTGGAGGTGGGGGGTTAGACCACCGACCTTTTGTTAGCACCTGAGCTCTTTAACCACTGTACCACCAGGGGTTCTTCTCATTTCTTATAGAGCTCCACTTATCTATTTAGTATAAATTTTATGGATACCAGTGGAGGAGGAGGGGGGTGGACACAGTGTCCTTGTGCAGTGTCCTTCTACAGGAAGGTGGGGAGTCTTGGGTCAAAAAACTCCAAAGCAACAGAGACTCTCAGAAAGGTAGGCTTATTTTGATGGGTTCTGGCTTCTTCCTTCTGCTTCCATTTTAGTCATTACTCCAGTCAGAGATTTACATGTCCACCCTCCCCCAGTCTCCATAACTCCATTGAACCCCCCCACCCCTTCACACCCCTGTCTGCTAAAGTTATTCTTGTCAGACCAAGGTCAGCAGTAGTCAACCTTCCTGCCAAATCCAGTAGTCATTTCTCAGTTTATATCTTACTCAACTTCACAGCTGCAAGTAGCAAAATGAATCATTACACCTTACTAGAGATATTGTGCTCCTTGACTTTCATACTGCCACCCTTCTGTGAAGTGAAATGATTACATGACCCTGGAAAATGTCTTGTTAAAGAATTCTAATGCTCTGATTTCCAGAGAGATCTCCCTTTCAACGAACATTCATGTGCAATTACCATCCTGGCTCAAATTCCTGAGAGACTCATTTCCATGGTTGACGTGGTCTTATACCGTTTTAAAAATCCATTTTTGTGCCTTTATTATGCATTGTCTGGGATCACTTTTGGAAGCTCAGGGTGTGGGGGGGCATACTGCTTTGTTGATTGACAGAGTTGCTTTCCTCATTTCTTGACGTGTGCTACAGTGTGCTACTTGTTAACTGTGGGTCTTCCTCTAGGACCTTAGTCATGCCTTAATAATGTCGATTTGCAAGGTGACAGACCTTTAGCACAGAAAAGACTCTGACGTTATTTCAGGAAGTTTTACTAGGAAATAAACCAGCTCTCATGAAACTGCCCCAGGGATAGCATCTGTGTACCAGCTCCAGTTTGTTTATTCCTTTCAAGCAAACTTAGGTTGGTTAGTCCACGAAAGCCTGCTAGCATCAATTAAGCAGATTTTAACTCACTAAGGGGCTGCACACTTCACATATTCTAAAAAACTGTGAGCCCAATCCCACTGCCATCAAATCCATTCCAACTCATATCAACTCCATATATGTCTCCCAGAGCTGTAAATCTTCATGGGAACAGACAGCCTAGTCTTTTTAGTTTAGACCGATTGTTGGATTTGAACTTCTGATCTTGTGGTTATCCACTCAATGCTTGGATGATAGTGCCACCAGGACTCTTTCTATGAGTCATCACCCAAACTTACTGTTATCAAGTCAATTCCGACTGATAGCTACCTGAGAGGGCAGGAGAGAATGGTCCATCTCAGTTTCTGAGACTATAACTCTATGGGAGTAGAAAACCGTATTTCTACCTCTGTGAACCACAGATTGCCTTAAAACAAACAACCCAACTAAATGCATCTCCTACAGTTAGAATATATAGCTATGTCTGTCCTTTGGAGCTCTGTGACCCAAAAACTCTCCACACGGCTAGAGGAAGACATTACATAGGGTCATTGTCCTTAACTCTTTCTTCTCTTCCCTGTAATTTTTGAGTTTGAAACCACCAGTCACTTCTTGGGAGAAAAATGAAGCTTTCTACTCCTAAAAAGATTTGCAATCTCAGAGTCCCACAGGGACAATTCTTCACTGTCCAAGAAAGTCACCGTGAGTCAGAATTGACTCAATGGCAGTAATATCTTCCGCCTCTCTCCATCCCTTCCTTCCTTTTGTTCATGCATTTGTTCATCAGTTCATTTTCATCTGCTTTGGTGGTTCCCTGCAGTTCTTGTCCCGGGAAGACCTCCTACCATGTACCAGCCTCCTCCCCTCCCCCCTCCCGCCCAATAGCTTGTTCTGCAATGCAGCAGGATTATGGTTATATCTTTCCCTTGATCAGTCCTGAACTCACTCAGCCTCATGACACTCCAATCTACTATTATATCTAAAGTAATTGGGGGCATGAGTTTTCCAGTGACTCAGCGGGGTCATTTTTATTCTTAGAAATCCCCTTTTTCTGAAAAGTATTAGCCTGCCAATGATTACCTTAATGGTAGCAGTATTTGTCTAATGATCCTTTTTGAGGTACTTTGATGCAGTGAATGAGAGATTGGTTTCTAGGTTCCATTCTTGCTTTGAGCTTGTACTAACTAGATAAGTGGTGTCAGGTATTTAATGTCTAACCACAAACCCCTTGATTGTAAAACGGGATCTAGTGATCCTACCTTGTTCGTGAAACTGTAGGAGGATGACATTAAATGATGCAGGTGGGGATATGAAGCATTATGCTCAGATCCGACCCTTACAAGAACTGATGAAGATCCTGTGAGTCAGTGACTGTCTGCTCATCACAGACCAGCAATTAGCAAACCCAGAATTAGAGATACTTTCCTGCCTTGATTTCCCATGTGCTGCTTATCTTCCATCGTTGCTCTCGCTGTCACACATAAGCAGTCGGAGGAAAATGGCCACAAAGTCATATTTGAGGCCATAACCACCAGGAAAGGCCAACCTATGTTTGTACTTAATTAAAGCTGCAGGTTACATACTTTAATTGTTATCATGATGTTCTGTGAGAAAGCTGGCTATGCTCTGATCTCTAGCTCAGGCAGAGTAATATCTTTTATTGAAACAACACATTTTTTTCCCCTAGCACATGGGATGCAGTCCCAGATCAATTGATGAGGGACATTCATTTTCATCAGACAACAGCTGCTCTATTCAGAGTACAACATGGGAGAAACTGACTACACCATCATTTTGCAACAGATGGATTAAAGCATGTCTTAGTAAGACACATAGGCAGCGGGGGCCCGGTTATCCTGGATATGCCTGGTAAAAATTGAACCACATATAGTGGAGACACAATAAATATTCATTGGTTTCATCTCAATGGACACAGGACTCCTTGATTTGGGGTATTTCTACAGAGCATCCTTCTTGGAGAGAGACATTATAATGACAGGTTTAATCTTCGCCCTTCTTAGATTCTTAATGGCTGTTGTCTCCACATGCATTTCCCTAGAAATTCCGTAATTTCTGGATAGCTAAATTCATACGTAAGCTTTTATGCTGGATGTGTATTAGCATTTCTAATCTCATTGTCAAGTGATTACACGGTGATTATTTAATCATTCGACTAATATTGCTTCTTTTCTGTCTTTCAGATATTGATGAGTGTGCAGCTAAGATGCATTACTGTCATGCCAATACTGTCTGCATCAACCTGCCCGGGTTGTACCGCTGTGACTGTGTCCCGGGGTACATCCGTGTGGACGACTTCTCTTGCACAGGTGGGCCATCAGAAGTAGTGTTGCTGTTTTCATTTATCTTTTTTTCTCCGTCCTCTCTGATGTTTACATTCAGCGCTTGGTGCACAATGTGCTATTTTTACCCAAATAGTTCTTCTCTTGCCTGATTTCACTTTTACCCTTTGAGGAAAAAATAATAATAAAAAGGAGATTTTTATGCATAATTTTTTTCCGACTCTGGACCCCTCTGTTTGCTGCAAGTCTGCAGGGCTCCGTGTTTGGAAATTGAGATACCGGTAGCCCATAGTGACACTGAGAGTCCTCGAGTGTTGGTCCCCCAGATCGAAGAGTATCCATCTACTGCCCTTCCATCGCCACGAAGTGCTTTTGCATGTCAGAAAAATGTACTATTTTTTTCTCATTCAGGAAGACAGGATTTAATTTAAAGTAGTGGCAGGAGAGCTTGGTGACTAGAGACTGGGTAATATAGGGGCCAGTTAGGAATCTGTCTGTTGCTGTATGCACTTTTTCAGGGTTTTTTCTTTATATCATTGAACGAGTCAGAGTAAACTGGGACTCTAGGACCTGTGACCAGGATTTCTGTTTGAGGCTTCTGTCTTTGGGGAGCATTATATTTGGAGACCCAATGTAGCACTTTGGACCATATGTAATTTCATGGCGATGTAAGTAGTATACTAGCTAAGGGTGGTAAAAAGACAAAAAATCAGGTCTTCTGTTTCTTGGATTGGATATGCTTTTCAACACTCAACCTGGAAACTGCAAGTACTTCCCCCCTACATACACACACAGTTCATTGAATGTAATATTTTACTCATGTTGCCCTTTCCCAAATTCTAACTTTTTCCTTTCTGTCCTAAAGACATTGCTTGATAGAACCTAAGCTCTTTACTCAAAATAGGTTGCCACTATTTTTTAGTATAAGAAATCAAACTCACCACCATCAAAGTCGATTCTGATTCAGAAGGGCCCAATAGGGCAGAAGAGAATGGCCGCTGTGGATTTCTGAGACTGTAACTCTTTATGCCTGTCAAGCCTCACCTTTCTCCTGTGGTGCAACTGGTGGTTTCAAACTGCTGACCCCGGGCCTAACATCCCAGAGCTTGACCACTTGATCATGAGGACTCCTCTGTCTCAGCACAGTTCATTCTTCATGACTTATTCACTAAGTGAAAGAACTGGCACAACCGAAAGGAATCATGTTCCTGTTAGGTGCCATCACGTGAATTCTCTTGCTAACCTCGTGTGTGCACAACTAGAACTACTCCTTAGCGTTTCCAAGGCTGTAACCTCTTGGAAGCAAGCCACCAGAACCACCTTGCAAGACAAACATGGATGTTCCAATCACCAGCCTTTTGCTTAGCAGTACAATACGGAACTGGTTTCACCACCAAGGGACTCCTTACAAAGCATGGTAGGCAGCCCGGATACCTTTCTCTGCACTGTTGTGTAGTAATAAGTTCTTATGCTTCAGTTATGGTGCCAGAAATTTCAGATCCATGCAGTTTCTGAGGGTCACAGAAGGTCAAATCCTTTTTTATACACTTTCTCGTGTTATAATGAAAATCCTAGGGGGCAAGATAGAAATAGCATACTCATTGCTGTTGAGTCAATTCAGACTCCTGCTGAAGGCTCTAGGACTGCCGAGTGGCCCCAGGTTTCTAGCTGCTGAGATGAAAGGTTGCAGTACCCTAAAAGGGTCTCCTCTGGCCTTCCTCAGTTGAGCTGGATATTCCTTTTAGATGTCTTCATTCATTCAGTCCTACAATGTTGACACCATCTCTTTGTCCGTGGCTGCTAGTGTACATTTACTGCTTTGCACTTTCTCCTGAGCCTTCCTCCCCACCCCCTTCATGTATTTAACTTAAGAATCCACAAATTTCATACCTACCATCAGACAGAATTCCTCTTTTCTCTTCATTTCTGTAAGCCTCTTGTTAAACTTTTCCTCATCTCAGGAAATGAGAGCAAGCCCCAATATATGGAGGTTGTACTTGATTCCATTCCTTCCTTTGCCCACCTAAGTTCAGTCCATTAAACCACACACTCTCTAACTTTCTCCACTTCTGCCAGGTCCCTTACTATCATCCAAGTGAACTTCTACAATGGCCACCAAGCTGGAACTCCTGCTTTCAATCTGTTCCATTATAGCCCATTCTTCATATGGCACCTTAGAACACAAGAAGGAAGGCAGTGTTCTAGTATTGATTGTGGCAGTGATTGTACACCTCTTCTTAAAGGACTGAACTATTGATTAGGACAGTTAAGGAATTACATGCCAAATATTAATTAAAACATAGAAATCCTACGAAGCTACTTAAGAGCCTCTTGTGGATACCCATCATGTCCATACTCCTTATTTTGACATGATGGCTTTTATCAGTCTACCCTGCTGCCTTACTTTGTACCATCTTTCTCTCTGTACCATCATGTGGCCATCAGCTGACCTTTTTGTTTTTTCTCTCCATTCTACAAGACCCACCTTGCTCTAGGCCCTTTGTGTGAGCTGTGATACAGTTTGGGGCTTTTTTTCTTTCTGATTTTTGCGCAGTTGGCGCCTTCTTGTCATTCAAATTGCTGTTTAGAAATTATCCACTCAGAGCACAAAACAAAACCAAAAAAAATGGAAGTCGTCAACTCAGACAAAACTCCGATATCCTCAACTCTGATCAATATATAGTCTTTCCTTTTTTCTCTATGTCATATCACCTAATTTTAACTTTTTGAATATTCTGTCAGTCTCTGGAAATTTTCTCATTTAGGCATGCATTTTTATTTGTTTCCTTCTATTTGTAATGTAAACCCGAGAGCGGGAGCTTTTAAAATTTTCTTCAGTACTATATCTGACTCTTTAGAATATTGTCTGGCTCAGAGTGGTGATCAACAAACACCTCTTAGGTGAAACATATGTACTGAGTTTAGGCAAATTACTTTTTTTGACCCTCATTCATAAAACAGTGCCCATATATTCCAAACTGCAGGTTATTATAGGGATCCCAAAAATATATGTGACACATATTTAGCTTGGTACTTTTATGAGTTGGGACACAGTATTTTCCCTAACTATCTGGAATTTGAATCCCTTAAACTTACAGAGTTTTACTTCTTATATAATAGATTTTTTTGGTGATCACTGGTCAACAGAGGGCTTTGTTGTTCATAATCACCTAGGGAATACTAGCTGATGGAATAGACTTGAAGATGATGGGGGAATGAAAGCCTGGAGGGTCTGGACATTGCACTTGAATGTTATGACCAGCATGTGATACAGATCACAGCCACAAGTCACAGATTGGTTGGAATTAGTCACCAACCTTCACTCAACTCAGTTGAAGAAATGAAGTCCTACCTCATATCTGGAAGAGCAGATAAGCAGAAATACTTGGTGTGTGGTACTAATGAATAATGTAGCTGTTATTAATCCCCCCATCTGCAAAAAAGATATGTTGAAATCCTAGCTGCCAAACCCCCAAACCCAATGTCATCTAGTCAATTCTAACTTATCGAATTATCATTCTATAAGTCATTTAGTCAATTCTAACTCATTATAGACCCTATAGATTCAAACTGCCCCATAACATTTCCAAAGCTGCAATCTTTGTGGAATCACAGTGACATGCCTTTCTCCTGCAGAGAATTCAAACTGCTGACCTTCTGCTCATTTTGTACTGGGGTCTCTTGTCTTAACTCCCAGTACCGGTGAATGTCACCATACATGCAAATAATGTCAGAAGGTGGTGCTAGCTAACATCATCTTATACTAGATGGGCCCTGATCCAATAAAAATGATGTTATAGTTAAGAAAAGTATACTCAGAAGAATGCAAAGAGATCCAAGCCCTAAAGACAGAGATTGGAAGGAGACTCTCACAGCGCTAGGAATGTCTGGCGGCCACAAGAACCTGGGAGAGACAAGGAAAACTCTTCTTGTAGAACCTTCAGAGAGCAAAGTTCTGCAGATATTCTGCATTGGACCTCTGTTATCCAAACTGAGAGAGAATTCATTGCCTTTATGTCAAGCCGACCAGTTTCTGGTGCTTTGGGACAGGAGCCTTAGAAAACAAACACAGTGACTAACACTGAACAAACTCTCATTTGGTTTCTTTCACTATTCATATCTGGTATCCATTGGTTAAGAAAAACTTTATTTACTTGTCTACAGCAGGTCGCTATGTAATGGTGAAAATAATCAGAAAATAATCATGCTATTTTAATATGTGCTACTGAAGTGAGCACAATAATCATACTATTAAGCACAGTGTTTTATGTTCTGTTCCTCCCTGGGTGGTATGAATGCTGCTTAACTAAAATGTTGGGAGTTGGAGGCCACCCATAGATGTCTTGGTAGAAAGCCTTGACGATTTGTTTTCCAAAGGTCACAGCCATGAAACACCACACAGAGCACAGCTCTACTTGAAAAATATGACCTAGAATTGACTGGAGGGCACCTGGTTGGTGTGGCTGCGTTAATTAGTTGCCACAGGGAAAACAAAGTAAGAAGAACCTATGATTGCCACAATGGACTGTTGGCATGAAGTGATTGGAGTGAGACAGGAGTTTACAGAGGGCAACGTGGAATGGAAAGGGGGTTCATGTTCCATGGACAGGGAGCTGAGGCTGTCCTCCTTAGGGAAGCCAATTCATGATACTGAGGTGCGGGAAAGAGGGAGGATTCTACTGAATATGATATTCAAGGACACAGAATCAATCTTTTCCACCTGTCTCCCCAAGCAGAAAAAAAAGGGAATAAAAAAATTTGGTAGCAAAGGAGAGAATCTGAATAAAGAATAGTCTTATCATTTTAATTATGTCACAGGGTAATCAGTGAATACCCTATCTCCTTTCTTGCCCTGTTTTCTGCTGTTCTGGGCAGTAGTTGTCAAACTTTGTGTGGTGACAAAACAGTGGAAAAATATCTTTCTTTTCCTTGGGACTCAGAAGAATTCATTTCAATCTAATTACTCTTTCACAAGCATTCCTGTTCTTCTGGTATAGATTTACAAATGAGTCATCTGTTCCAAGTTTAATTACTAAAGAAACGATAGCAAAGTAAAGTTAATTTATAACTTTTCCACTTATTTTGTTACGAAGCTGTTAAATTCACTTTTACTTAAACCGTTTTGATAAAAGTTACCTTAAACTTCTAGTAGAAAAGAGTAAAGCAAAGCTAATTCACCACAAACTTCAACTATAAACAAAAGCTCGGCTACAAAGGTAAACCAAATGCATGGAGCTCCAGCAGTTCACGAAGCCTGATGTGATATCAAGAGGTGAACTAGGCAGCAAGTATCGCCCCGTGATCACATCACTTCTAGGCAAAAGTCACGGACCATCATTAGAGACTTTCATAATAGATATAAGTGTCTGGAACTTTGACAGTAACCTTGCTGTCCTGAAGATAAGCCTGGTTGGCTGAATATTGTGATCTTTGCTCTCTAAACTAGAACAGTCTCCATCGCTCATTTGTGCCTCAGCTTGTCAAAGGAGACTTCTTGCTCTAAGGTTATGTAATAAATGAGTTGAATAATAGATGTCAGTCATTGTAAGGGATCTTTTCAAATGTTCATATCCAGAGGGCAATTTACTGGGAGGAATTGACAGACCTAAAGGTGTCCTTTGTTTGCTCTGAGTCCCTGATACAGCAGTTTTCATTATTGACATTCCCTATTTTCAAAGATTTTCTAGTCTCTTTCCCAAATCAGTTTGTACCTACTGCCTCAGTTCAAATGATTTGCTCCATCTATCAAGGTCATTTTGTCTTCCCTCCCCCCTTTTTTGTGCTGCACTGTATCACGAAGCCTAACCTTTTGATGAGTCAGCAGTCATACTGGAAAACTTCATTTGACCCAAATTAATGAGCCTGGAGTTATAGAAGATATGTCAACCTTGGTGACGTGTTGCTTTATTGAAGGACTCAGTCATTAATTTTTCATTCAAATATCAGATACATAATTTGTGTCCCTCATGAGGTTTAGGAAATATGACCACTGAGATGAGTGAGCACTCCATTTCTGTGCCCAGGGTGATGCAATGTCTTCAAATGCAAAAACTCAAGTATTTTTTCATCAACACACATGCTCCCATGTTGGCCAAATTAATCTCCCCTCAAAGTTGCAGTGGAGCTTAGATGAAGGTTGTGTTTCACCCCATGCACAGACTTCAAAGGAGCACAAAATAGCCTTTCCTAAGCCTTGTCTTCCATGAACAGATCTTCTGAAGATGGTGTCTCAGAAAGTAGATGCTAAACCTGATTATTTGGAAAAAAACTCAAACTCACTGCCAACAGGTTGATTCCAACCCATGGCGACTCTCTGGGTCAGGGTAGAGCTGTCCCTGTGGATTTCTGAGACTGTAACTCTCCTGCGGAGAGGCTGATGGTTTTAAATTCTTGAATGTGAGGTCAGCAGGCAGACACATAACCACTTAGCCACCAAGACTCCTTATGCTAAGCATGATGCTGGAGGGAAAGGTGATATGTCCAAAGCACAAAAGAAACTTAAGCTTTTCTTTGTTTTACCAACCTCCTTATCAAATAGGGGGAGGAAATAAAGGAAAACATGCCTCCAGAGCTCAGAGAGCTCAGAGGGGTTAGCGTGAAGGATTATTTAGAATTATAGGTGTGTCAGTACTTGATGATTTCCTTCTTGGCTCGATTCTCTCTCTCATTTTTTTTTCCTTGAAAACTCTCCCTTGACCTTTGAAAAGGTGAAATGAAGAACATTTGGCCAGCCTTTGACACCAGGAACTTGGGCTTGGAATTTTGTGTCACAATCACTTGCTTTTGGATAAGGGATCCCTGGATTGCCTTTGCTCTTTGGTGAATTTTGAAAGTGGAGGAGTCTCCACATGGCGTATAATCCATTTGTGTGCTTGTTTGTTTGTTTAGGAAATGGTTTTTCTCCCCAATGCTCTCTTGTATTTTTGGAATCATGCAAGGCTTGATTTATTGGGCCTCCAGTTTCATTAATCTTCAGTTAAACTCTCCATGTGTAGGTGGTTGCATAAGAGGTCACCATTAGATATGCAGGCAGCTTTGAAGGGGGGGGGGGTTCATGATTTGCAACAAGAGCATGCAGCAGTAACACAAGTGCTTGACAATAATGGCCAAGCATCCATTTTCATGCCAAAAACGTTCCATGAAGTATGAAATAAAGGACCCGAGTAAGATAGCAAACGTCCTGAGTGATTTCCATTACCTTGCTAAAAGCATTTTTATTTTCTTGATATTGGCATGAAAGAAACCTTGAAGGAAGTACACTGTTGAAATGTTCTGCGCAAGCTTAGTTAACGAATTAGGTATAGCAGTCTATTCATTTAATGGCTTAAATTAAGTGCCCAATAATGAAAAGAGGTTAGGCGGTCGTTTAAGTGCCTTAGGAGTACAAGTTGACTGCTAACAATGTGTAGGCTGCTTTTCTGGAAAATGCTTTCCCCCCAAGGTTGAAGAAGAAAAGAACATTTACAAATTCAAGATGCCGAATACATTCTCGTTGAGCAGAGCTATATAAAATTAGAATTGAAGTAGAAAATATCCAACATTTTAGAATAAAGTAGTATTCAACCCACCGTTTTCCCTTATCTTTACAATACCAAGCACGTGAGAAACAAATGCCTGTGCTTGCTTTGGGCATGCTCATCCTTACTTGCTTTGTCTGGCCAATGGCATCGGGACACCTGTTGGTCAACCCTCTGCCCTGGAGAGATAGTTTTGCTCTAAGAATGAAAGTTGGGCCACAGACCTGTAAACAGTACTATTTTGAAAAATGTTCTCTCAAATGCATTAGAATGTGAAACCACATATTACTTATCAAAGCTACCAGTAACCGTGAATTGATTTGGAATTTGCTTTAGTTTATTTTGATCGATTACTTTATTGCTATTGATTTTGAAATTTTGTTCAATAGGACATGCCCCTTTAAGCTATTTTCAGCCCACTTAAAATGTTGGTGAGAATTATGAGCTCTAGATTTTTAGTATATTTGGTAACCACCAAAGTACTGTGCCTTAGAGTGACCCTGTACTGGGTTTTTGAGGCTGGAAATAATTTTTTTGTTGTTTTTTGGTTTGGGGGCATCACTGCCCTCTGGTGGTGGGAATAGGAGGCCCAGCCTTTGCTCCTGTGAAGCCGCTGCTGGAATTGAACCTCCATCCCAGTGGTCCGCAGTCCCGCACACAACCACTATGCCACCAGGGTTCAGCCAGAGGCTGTAAATATTTATGGAAGCAGGATAGCCTAATCTTCCTCTAACTTACCAATACCTACCAGTTCCTTATATTTAGTAACCAAATGAAACTCCCGGTCATCGAGATTTCTAATTGATAACAACCCTGTACGATGAAGTGGGGGTCCCTAGTCTGTAAATCTTTATGGGAGTAGAAGGCCTGACCTGGTGACTGGGGGTGTTCTAACTGCTGACAGTATCACTACCCCACCAGCAGTAGTGTTAAAATACCAGATTGCCCTGGGTGGGGGTGGGGGTGGGGTACATGGGTCAGTAACTCTGAGAAGAAAGATGAAGCTCTCTGCTCTCCTCAAGATGTACATCCATGGAAACTGACAGGGGGAAGTTCTGCTCTCTTCACTGAGTCTCTGTGAGTCAGAACTGACCCAATGGTAGTGAGTAGGTAGTGAAAATGATGCCATGGCTTATTATATATGTGGTTTTGATATCTTTTGCTGCTATTGGTATTTTTTTTCCTCCAAGTTTAATGATTTCTACCCCTTGTCTGTTAGTTTGCCATACTGTGGTGGCTTGTGTGTGACTGTAATACTGGAAGCTACATCGCAGCTTGGAAAATGAGGGCAGAGAAAAAGAGGAAGACCGTTAACAAGTTACCATGCACAATGGGCTTGGATCAAACAGAACAATTTTGAAAATGGACCAAGTGATGTTTCATTCTGTTGCACATAGTGTTGCTATGTGTCAGAGCTGATTAGACAGTGAATAATAACAATTTAAATGCCTGGAAACACATACACATACACACACACACACATATATATATACACACACATATCCACTTCACATATAAATTATGATTGTGATTTTCCACCCATATTATGTGAAAAAATGCAACTAAAGTGGTGCATAGAAAAATACTAAAGACCCTTTGAAACAGCAACTGTGGGATAAGCATTATGGAAAGTGTTTCTCCAGGCTAATTGTAGTTCTCTTTGTGTGGTGAATGGAAAGGAGACTTAGTGACGCAATGGCTAAAGTGCTCAGCTTTGCTCCAAATGAGTCCACGATTTGAATCTCCCAGGAAAGATGTGCCATTCTGCTTCCTCAAGATTTGCTGCCTTGACAACCCGATGGGATCCCTCTCCTGCATCCCGCAGCGTTGCTGTCAATCAGAATTGACTGCACAGTAGTGGGTTTGGTGTTTGGTCAGACGTGGAAAATCCAAACACCAAATATTTATTGCGTTTAGTAACCAAACTCTTGCTCCCATCAAGTCACCCTGGTTCATAGAGCCTCCCTGTAGGTGTCGAGGACTGAACTGTTTGCAAGAGTAGAAAGTGCAGTCTTTCTCCTGTGGTGCGTCGGGTGGTTTTGAACTGCCGGCCACGAGGATCGCAGCCCAGTTCGTAACCTCAACATAGCCAGAGTTCCTGCATTTAGTGACAATTGTAGTAAAAGACTGCTCAGGCTTCTTAAAGCCAGAAAACATACCTTACGGAAGTACATTCATCCAGGTTCTGTACAGAAGCAAAGGCAGCAAAGCTTATAGGCATATATGAAGGTGAGTGAAAAAGCAACCCTACTAGGGTCACATGCATGGGGTTTATGGCAAACAAAATGCAGCTAGGCCTGTCTCTGTGATCATGGATAACATTTCTCTTAGTCTTCTTAGATTCCCTACAAATGATGCACCAAATGACTGTTTCCATGGGCATCTGATGGGCCCCGGGGGCATCAAAAGCTGAGCAGGTTATGGTAACTGAACTTTAGGCTTCTAAATAGTTAACCGGGGTAGATTTTCTTCAATGACACAGGATGATAATGGGCGCATATTAAGAAGATGTTTTAAGAAAATAGAAAGCTGTGTTGTTGACCAAACAGACAGGAAATCTCTGGTGATAAATGTTTTCCATCATGACAGTGTACCTGCTCACACAGAGAGGTGAAGAAGCATTATCCTGTGAACATTTCCTAGTAAAACTTTATCCCAGCCACCCTCCAGCTTGTTCTTTTCTCTCGTTCCTACAACTCAAAGAACATTTGAAAAACAATACAATTTCAGTCCCCCAAGAATGCTCAAACTGGCATTTTAACCAAAGAGCACAGAGTTCTTCAGAGAAGGGTTTGGGGCAGGGGAAAACTTAAGTCTTCTGAAGTGGAAAGACTTAACTGGAGGATGTGTAAGGAACAATAGTTTACATTTTGATGTTTTTTATTGGATAATGATTTCCATGATTTTGTAGCAATATGTTTTTACTTACCATCACATATAGAGAGAAGTCACTCTAGGAAATGTGGTCTGCTGTTTGGGGGCTGCTAAATTCTAAGCCTGTGGGTCAGATGTTAAAATGAAGACATTTCTTGATTCGCATCCCTGCAGAGGTTTATGAGCCTAAGATCAATAGGTTAGCTAGCAGACTGCTGATTTTTGAGGCAAATGAATCCAAAGCTGAAAGGTAAGAGGACAGGCTACTGACTCAGGCTGCTTTCTGTCTTTGAGTTGCTTCTGATGCAGAGTTACCCTGTAGGACAGTAGGATGACACATGAGTTTCTCAGGCTGTAAGTTTTACAGGGCCAGAAAGTCTCATCTTTCTCCTCAGAGTAGTTGGTGGTTTTGAACTGTTGACCTTGTTGTTAGCAGCCTACACATAACCACTACCCTACCAGGTTTCCTGGGCTAGCTAATAAATCCTACAGTTGGTCGGCAGTACAGCAGGCTGCTGGCTGAAATTGAAGTTTAAAGAGCTGGAGATCAGCTAATGAGCCAGGGTCCAGCTATAGTAAAGATTAAACAAAAAAGATCTTAAATACCTTTGCCAGAATGCCCTTATACCCTGTATATACTTGAGTATAAGCAGACCCAAATGGCAGCCGAGGCATCTAATTTTACCACAAAAACTGCATAAAGAATATGCTGAAAAAACTCAGCTTATCAAATGTGGCAAAGCTGATGTTGCCCAGCTATCGAAGAGATAGCACTGGGATTCTTAAAGACTTGAAGATAAACAAGCAGCCATCTAGCTGAGAAGTAACAAAGCCCACATGGAAGAAGAACACCAACCTGTCCTGACACGATCTCTGTAGGCAAAACTGGTGCATAAGCAAATGTGG
Organism: Nesogale talazaci; assembly: GCA_004026705.1. Taxonomy (NCBI): domain Eukaryota; kingdom Metazoa; phylum Chordata; class Mammalia; order Afrosoricida; family Tenrecidae; genus Nesogale; species Nesogale talazaci. The sequence goes on along the minus strand of PVJH01000239.1, from coordinate 41,792 downwards.
GAAAGAAAGCTGATGGTGTCAGGTATCAAGGAATATGGAGTCTGTGGTCTTAAAGGCTTGAAGATAAACAAACGGCCATCTACCTGAGAAGCAGCAAAGCACATATGGGAGAAGCACAGCAGCCTGTGTGATCACGAGGTGTTGAGGGGATCATCAAGTAACAAAGAACAAAATATCTTATCATTATGAATGAAAGGGAGTGCAGAGTGGGGACCCGAAGCCCATCTGTAGGCAACTGGACATCCCCTCACAGAAGGCTTTCGGGGAGGGGATGAGCCAGTCAGGGTACAGTGTAGCAATGATGGAACATACAATGTTCCTTCAGTTTTTAAATGCTTCCCCCCCACATCCCCCACTATCATGATCCCAATTCTACTTTACAAATCCAGCTGGACAAGAGGCTATACACTGGTTCAGATAGCAACTGGAAGCACAGGGAATCCCAGACAGAAGGACCTCTCAGGACCAGTGGTGAGAACGGGGATAATGGGATGGTAGAGGAAAGGTGGGATAGAAAGGGAGAGCAGATTGCAAGGATCTACATATAACTTCCTCCCTGGGGGACAGACAGTGGAGAAGTGGGTGAAGGGAGATGCTGGACAGTGTAAGATATGTCGATATAATAATTTATAAATTATCAAGAGTTCCTGAAGTGGGGGTGGGGGAGTAGGGAGTAGGGGAAAAATGAGGTGTGGATACCAGGGTCTCAATTAGAAATCAAGTGTTTTGAGAATGACGAGGAAAACAAATGTACAAAATGGCTTGACACAATGAGTATATGTGGATTGTGATAAGAGTTGTATGAGCCCCCAATACAATGAATGAATGAATTAAAAAAGTTTGGCTTCTATAGGAATATATGTTGTATATTGGAATCAGGCCACACCCCCAAGGAAACTCCCTTTCAACTTATTAAGTATCAGATGTTCTCATGAAGTGATTACATGACATGCAAGCACATTATAAGATAGGGGATGATTACACACCTGAGAATGGTAGTCCTGCTGAGTTGATGTACACCCTTAGCAATCATAGGAGGATATCAAAGGACATTTTCTTTGAGGTTTCAGAAGAAAAATAAACCTGAATCACGTGTCCAGTATTTGACTTGCTTGATAGGTGGCATTAGGAATCCTGTTTATCCCACACAGATTGTAAGGGTTTGAACCACACTGGCTGCTTTGCAACCACCAGGTTAAGGGATATTTGTCTCTAATGTGTTTGTGCACAAATCTATTAATTACTGTGTTGCCCTTGGCCAAAATGCATCATAAAAGGCTTGCTAATATTTCTGTGTACTCCCTTGTTGGAGTTGTGCATTCAGAATCACAATTAAACTTTCCTAACAAGTAAGGAATTTGATGATGGATGCTTCAGCAGTTGGAACATTGTTGATGCCAGGCTTGCAGCCCATTTATTTCTGCATTCAAGTCACACAGTAAATGTGATTTACAAACCTGGAGTCCAATCTTATATGACCTCCAGTTTAAAGCTATGGTAAATGCATATGTATCGTTCTTTCCATGACTTCCTAACTTATACAGCCTTTGTGGCCTTTCTCTAAGATAAAAAGGGTACTGGTTATACTAACTCTTCCTGGGTCATCATAAAGGCTCCAAAATCCAGTGTAAAGTCTAGTGTAGAATTTCTGCTGGCTGTAAGCTTTGGCGATGCCACTTGTTTACACGAAGAGCTACAAAGACATATAAATTCTCTGCTGCTTCATCACTCTCTGCTGTACATCCTCACAGAGTTGTTACGAGGATAAATTTCGAGAGTGCCTCTGTATCAAATAGGATACTGGCTCTACTACAAGATGCAGAAAAGTGACTCAACTGCCTTGAATGATAAATTTATGCTTTCATAATAAAAGTGTCTAGGGGGGCAGTGTTTACAGATTTTGTTAATTCAACACTGTGTTATTCTGGACAGACTAGTGAAACTAATCCATAGAAGCTCATATGTATATGAGAAAGAAGTTTATATACAAGAGCAAATGAATATTGAGAAAATAGTCCAGCCCAGTCCAGGTCAAATCTGTAAGTCTGGTATTAGCCCATATGTCCAATACCAATCTATAAAGTCCTCTTCAGACTCACAAAACATATACAATGACACCTAGTGTAGGAAGATCACAGGTCAGCTGGTTCAAAGTCTTGCAGATCCAGTGGCGTTTTAAAGCATCTCAGCACTAGCAAGGGTCTCCAAGTTGTTCCTTCAGCTCTGAAACTCTGCCTGCTTCAGGGTAGCTTCATGTGGCTTCTCCTCAAAAATGTCTTACAGGAAGGAAGTGAGTCAAAAGAGAATACCTCCTTCCTCTGTGGAGGAAATACAGGAATTCCTGGGATCCTTAGGAGAAGGCCATGCCCACACAGAGGTGCCATTGACTATACACTTATTGACAGGCTAGCCTTCACCCCATTCACTCGCAATCCTCTCAAATTGACACCAGATTATATAACTACCATAAACTGTTTCATGATATCACCCAAAATACAGGTTCCCCCCACCCAACTAACTTTTCACTTTTTTTTCAGCATTAAGGTTTTACAACTTAATCTAACCTCCCCTTAGAATATGGTGCAGCTGACAGCGTTTCAACAGTCACAGCCTCAATTCTGTCTCAAGGTTAGAAGTGTGTGCTTGTATAGAGAGGCATGGGCTGGGAAGGGAGGGATTTGCCACCTACTGTACTTAGTTTTAAATTCAGACATAACTTTATCAAAAGCCTTATTCCAATAGACGTGCTTTTCATGCATGATGGCTGTCATTGGTGAGCATAGCTATTTATTAAATATATTATGGAAAGAGAAGTAGAAGTACCTTGAGTCAAGATTTGTGTTACCTGTGGCTGGGGCAGATTTCACCCACCTTTATAATACTTGGATGGTTTATACTTAAATAAAATCTGGATTCCACTGTCAAAGAAGGAGGTAATGTGTGTGTTTATTCTGTAATATTTTTAAGAATATAATCTGTGAGAATTGATTTTAGAGCTTTGAAAGTTTTTTACAAGTTTCAGAATATGCAAAAGAAATGCAATTTACAATGACAGATGCCAATTATTATAAATTTATGTGTGCCTCTACCTGTGTATAGGTCATAGAATCTATATTTATATATTTGGTAATCATGCATTTATGGAAATGGTTCAGGAAAAATAGACCCCTCTCATACCAGACCAATAGCAATATAAATTTGTACAACTTTTCTTGAGGATAATTTGGCAGTGTGTATCAAAAGGTTAAGAAATATTTATTTATAGCAATTTATCCCAACGAAGCAATCAGTCACACATAATAATTATTCATGTAAGACTTATTTTATGACCACTTAGTTCATTTGTTAGTTGTAAGAAAAAAAAAACAACTTGAAGCAATCCAGATAGAATGAGTGTCGATTTGCTCAATTATTATGCATCCATATATGAGGTTATACCACAACAGTGAAAATAATACTTAGAAGGCTATGAAACCTCCATAGAAAATTCTCACATGGAATATAAGTAAGATTCAAAGCAGACTGTATACTATTTTTCCAATTAAAGTAAATAAAAATTACATGTGCATACACACATTTATATGCCTCCACATAAACAGACACAGAAAGACATGCAGGAACTATCTCCCCAAGTAAACAGATAACAGAATATTTGTTTTTTCTTTATACTTCAATATACTTTTCTTTTAAATGGACTGGAGTGTAGTACAGTAACCCTGCACAAGGACCAAGAATAAGTTGCTGGGACAGTAGAGAATACAGGTTTAAATCAGGAAGGGTGTGTGTCATGGTTGTCTCCTTTTACCACACTTACTCAACCTGTGTGCTGAACAGCTAGCCTAAGATGCCGGACTGCATGAAGAACACAGCAACAGGATCAGAAGAGGATTTAGTCACAGTCTCTTGTATGCAGATGAACCGTCCTTGCTCGCTGAGAAGCATGGACAACTTGGAGCATTTGCTGATGAAGTTCAAAGGCTGTAGCCACTAGTCTGGGTTACAACTCAGTCTACAGAAAGCCCAGATGGAGAAGAGATTGAAGTTGTCAAGAGTTTCAGTTTTCTTAGATCCACAGTTAATGCTCATGGTAGCAACAGTCAAAAAATCAAGTTACATATTACAATGGGTATATCTGCTGTCTAAGACCTCTTTAAAGTGTTAAAGGGCAAGGAGGTCATTTTGAAGACCAAGGCGCCCCTGACCCAAGTCATGGTATTGTCTGTTGTCTCCTGTGCATGGGAAAGTTAGACACTGGGAAGGAAGACTAAAGATGAATCTGTGCATTTGAATTTTGGTGCTGATCAAGAATATTGAAAGTATCATGGTCTGTCAGAAGAACAAACAGATATGTCTTGGAAGAAATGGCAGCCAGAATGCTCTTAGAAACTAGTCTGGGAAGACATCGTCTCATGTACTTTGAACATGTTATCAGGAGAGATTCATCCCTGGAAAAGGAGACCATGCCTGGTAAAGTGGAAGGTCAGCCCCAAAGAGGAAGACCATAAGTGAAATTGAATGACAAACTGATCCAGGGAACCTGTGGAATTATGGAGCACTAAGCAGGTGTTTCTGGGATTGACCCCCAACTTCAAAGTGAGACCATGAGGGACAGGTGGGATTAAGGGAGTGAGACTTTGCTACCCCTCATCAGCTTCAACAAGAAAGGATTCAAGTGATTTTTCTCTTGAATGCATTCTGCTGCTTAAATGCAAGACAAAAAGAAAGATAACTCAGCAAACTACTATCTTTCTGAATTCTGTGATTCTGTGAAAGTTTCTGACCTCCACGAGAGTATGATCTCATTGGGGGTTATAAAATTTACATTTAAAAATGATTTAAGAGGGCATGCTACTAAATGCAAGATTTTAAGGCCTGGGCAATAATGCTATGGAGCCTTCATTGAAGGGTGATAGCCAAGACCTTTTTCGTAGGAGGATGCCTGAAGGAGTTTGAGTTCATGCTGCTTGGGAGATGACGAGTGCTTTAGAAAGAGATCCAGCCTTGGGTTCATTGATGTACAATGTGACCTGCTTGTGGCCTCTGTAGCAGTAGATAAAACAGGTTTCTGAAATAGGTGGGCCTGGGTTCCGATGCACATTCTGGCATTTATTAGCATTGTCACCAATCAATTTCAGGGAAATAAGCATATATCTTCTGTACAGAATCTTAGGAGTAACCGAGTGGGTGAGAGGAAGTTTTGTTATTGTCTGGTGTCTCAAGTCAACCTCCGACGCAAGATGACCTTATACTCACAGGGAACACTGCATTGTCCAGCACCATTCTGTAATCGGACTGTTTTGAACCATAAGGATTTCATTGGTTGTTTTACAGAAGTAGAATATCAGGCTTTTCTTCTTAATCTGGAAGCTCTGCTGAGACCTATTTTGTGTCAGAACAACACTGAAATCTCCTCAGACGTACCAATGGTGGGAAAGAGCATGATGGATAATAGATATTGAATAAACACCAATTCTTATGACCTGTACTTTATGACCTGTACTTGTCCAAGGCCATCAACTAGCCTGGTGGAGCCCAGAGAGGAACACAGGTCCTCTACCTTCAGAGACCCATGATGCCTATGGTACTGTTTTACTCACAGCTCTCTTGATCATGACTGCCAAGTGCTCCTGCCACGTCTGGCATGTGGATGCTCAGGAGACTTAGGGCAGCCCCAAAAGGCAGAAATCTTTTGAGTATTAAGGCTGAGGAAATGTGTATGGAACCCTGAGCTCTGGGATTGATTTAACCAGCTTTAGGATTTCATCCGATTCCTAAAGCTCTTTAACCCACAGTTTATAACACTGAGAGAGAAAGCTAGGTTTGGGGCCTTAACCGTGGAAGAGCTCAATACAGAGTCTTTAAGAAGTTGCTCAAACATTGTAGTTAAGTCATAAGACTTGTTTGGAGGGCCCGGGTAGTGCATTTGGCTGCTAGTCCCCGGATTGGAAGTGTGTATCCCCCGTGAGGTACCTTCTGAGCAAGGCCTGGTGATCTCCTGCCAAAACATCAGGCACCGTAGACACTGTGGAGCACTGTGCTGCACTGAGGCATGTACAGTCATCATGAGTTGGAATTCATACAGTATACACTCTTTTTTTAAAAAGACCTATTCACTCTCTCTCTCTCTCTCTCTCTTTTTTTTTTGTCTCCTTGTTTTTCTCACTGGTGGCCCTTGAAACTTGTCTCAGGTAGACATTTTGAAAAGCTACCTTTGGAAAAACGTTTCAACATTTGGAAAGGTTCTTGTCTGAAGACTTGAGAAAACCAATCTAGCTAGACAGTGTCCACATTCCAGAAACATGAACCTGTTGATGGATTCTTCACCCTGGAGGATTAGGAAGGAGACCAAAGTAAAATGAACTTCACACCAATTCTGCCTCTAGCAAGGAATCCATTCACCTAGCAGTACTGCCTTCCTGTGGTAGTTGCATAATCAGGTGTCAGTTTGGGACTTGGGAGGATTAAGAGTGAAGGGGTCGAGTCCAGTCTGTCAATTGGGGTATAGCCAGTGAGGTCTCTGTGTGTGCATGGCCTTTATCTGAGGATTCTGGGAACTTGTGGATTTCCTCCTTGGAGAGGAGAGACGCACACACTCTCTCTCTCTGCCCACTTCTGTGGAGACACTCTACTGACAAGACATTATGCTGATAGACCCCTATGCCCTGGGAACTGAAGGAATCACATGAAGACCCCTGCCAGTTCTAGAATGCTTCTGTCATCACTGGATCCACAAGACATTGTACCCACTGGCCTATGATCTTTCTGTATTTGACTTCATTGCATGTGTTGCATGATTCTGCAGATGAATTTATAGATTGGTATCAGACATGTGGTCTAATATCAGCCTTGTGGCCTTGATCTGGATTGGACTGGGATGTTTTCTTCATATTGAACTGCTCTTGTATATAAAGCTCTTTCTTATACACATATGAGTATGTGTGAATTTGGCACTTTAGTTGACCTGGACTAGCACACTTTCCTAGAAAGAGCTGCTCCTGTGAGCCTCTCTGCCTTCTGTATGAGGCATATTTCCCACATTTCTATTTCCTCACTGTCTTCTTCATTCTTCAGAATATTTCTGAGAATTGCTAGCATTTGTTTTCCTTCCTTTTTGGCATTAATTTCCCCATTTTGGTTGATAAGTTGAATGTAGGAACAGTATCAAACTGCCAAGAGTTTCAAATAGCCAGGGTGTTACAGGCAAAGAAAATATGGGAAAAATGCTTTCAAATTACAGTCATTGGATTCTGAATTTTGATGAACTGCGGGAGAATTGTGTTCAGGGACATCTTGGCTTTGGATGTTCCAAAACCTTAAGTGATTTTCCTGTTAAGGAAACTATTCTTTTTATTTTCCTGTGCAGGTGGTCCATTTTACCTGGTTACAGTAAAAATATGGCATTGATTTCAGAGGCAGTAATATCTGCCCCTGCCCGTCAATGTGAGAAGGGGATGAAGGTACACATTCTGTCTCATCTGGAGAGTATTTGGCATGAAACGACTGTGGCCTCATGGAAACTCAGGTGGCTTCGGGCAGTGGGGAAGCGGAGGTTCTCAATGAAAGGTGCACCTGGTGATGCTTTCCTCGACTTCACTGAGATCATTTCTTTTTCAGGCCTGCGTGGAAAAGTTCACAGTTTTAGAACAAGCCCAGGGAGGAGGCCTGGGATCAGTACCCTCTCTCTATTTTTAGGTTCCAGAAAAGCAACAAGTCCCACAAGGGCACTCCCACATCTTCCCACTTCCCACTAACACCAGCCATACTTCTCAGTTTACTCTCCCACTCCTTGGGCATGATTTATTTTCTTTCATCTATTTTCTGAACTTCTACCCTTGGGTGTGTTCTTATAGGGGTTTGCCTTGAATCTTGTTTTTTTATTTTTTACGTTCCATACTGTCTCCACTTACACGTGTGTACTATTATTTATGGCTGAGGCTGACTAATGACAGTCAAAATGAGAGGCTGGTAGTCAAAATGCCACTGGGGAAAGATTTCTTTCTATTACTAACCTAACTCCAAAAATAACTTACCATTGTGTTCTTTTTGTTTTATTTATTTAGTCTGATACAAGGGATTTCTAGTACATTATTTTTAACGCTTTTATTGGCACATAATTCACATACTGCACAATAGCTCAATAACATTACAGAGTGTGCGGTCATCACCACAATCACTTTAGGTCATCTCCTACTTTCTGATACGCATGGTTTTTTTAGCTCCCCATTTTCCCTCCAAGCTCCTCTGCCATGGCCCTAAGAAATCATCCACCCAGTTACTGTCTCTAAAGATTTACCCATCCTGGATTTCACATATGGAAAAGCATATAAGAACAAAGCAAAACAAAAAACAACAACAAAGTAAAACATAGAAGAACTTCAATAGAAAAGAAAGCAGAAATATTTAAACCAAGACAAATTTAAAATGGGCCAAAAAGGAAAACAAATGATAAAGTATTAAATTCTAACATAACTATATCTGCAATTAATTCACTTTATAATGCACTCAGATAGCGAGGCTATCTGTGGTTGGAGGGAATTCCCCAGTCTGTGGTTAGAGGGAATTCACCAGAGGTTTAATTCATAATAACCACACTTCTTGCTTCTCTAACCTAACAGCTTCTATTTTAGCTCAGTCTTCTGATTCATCACTCTCTATGTTTCAAATTGGACCAGCCTGCCAATGGTATTCAATGATGTTAAGCTTTTAGAACCAGGTCTGTCTTCCTGCACACCTCTGGGTAGATTCCAACCATCTACCTTTCCAGTTGTAGCTGAGCACTTAGTCAATGGTATTAGAAAATGTATTGAGACTTTTTAAAGCATCAGGCATTGCCCTAGATGTTGGGACTACATCAGTCAGTAAAGCAGACGATGCATTTCTATCAATGGAGCTCATGGTCTAAGAGGAATATGGATAACAAGCACGTACAAATAGAGGGTATCAGGAAACTAAACCTCTGAGAGAAAGAGAAAGCAGGAGAAGGGCATGCCGTGGTAGAGTATGGTGGTGTGGAAAGGTGTCTCTGACAAGCAGGACTTTCTGGAGTGAATCCTGGGAGTAAGCTGTGCAGATATCTCCAAGCAGAAAGAAGGAACAGGAAGTCGTCTGAGTTCAGAGTCCCTGGCCTGGTTCTAACCTCTTAGGCAAGTCACTGGATTTTTTTTGACCCCTGATTTCATTTGTAAACTAAGGGTATGATGATTTCAAATGATGGTGGAAAATATAGATGAGGCATATATTTTATAAATGGGAAAGTCATAAGCATTTGTCATTCTTAAGAGCTGTGTTCACTTAGCAGTTCTAATTTAGCCAATATGGTAGAGAGGAGATGGAGTCTCCACAAGGGATAATCTGAGAGAGTTCCAACTATCCTCCTTTCCCACTAAAGGGCTTCACAAAGTACTGGAAACGTGCCAGGTGAATTCCATTTTCCACAAAAAATTTAAAGCGACTTCTTATTTTTTTCCTTTTTATATTTGTAGAATGAATATAAAATATTTAAATCAAATAAAACAAAAATAAGTAAAATGAATAAACAATAAAAAAGTAAAATATTTAAGTCAATCATCTACTCAAGTACCCAGGACTATATAAAGAGATTGATTAAATTGGTAACCTTCAATTGGTCCTTCACTATCCTACAGGTATCTCGAATACTCTAATGGGCTATAAAGTAGCTGGCTTCATGGTCATTATATGCTTTAGAGATACCTTAATTTTGGGATATTCATGGCTGGTTTTCTAAATATTGAGGATGAGAGAAGTTGAGACATCGCATCAAAAGGGCATATACAGTGATGTTTTTCTTAAATGGTAGGCATCTTTTAATTGTCCCAGCTATTACTAGAACCCTGTCACTTTTAGGGAAGAAGAGCTCAGGACAGGGCATTTTGCACACAGCAATGTAGAGAATTCAGGTCCTTGTGCTCAGGTCACCATACTGATAGTATACTATACCCCACTATACCCCCAAACCTACTGTCCCCCACTTGATTTAGTCTCACAGCCCCTTGTGTTTTCTGAAACTAGTAAATCTTTACAAGAGCAGAATTTAATTTTCTCCCATGGAGCAGATAGGAGGTTTGAACTGCTGGTCTTGTAGTTTTCAGCCCAATGCAAAGCACACTACACCACCAGGCTTTTTCTGCAGGTGATTGTGGGTAACTCTAGAGTCAGTGCCGGAAGGCATCTCTAAGCAACCAGGGAGCCTTTCTTTGTTCTTTATTTTTTATATCTGTGACTTTCCATTTTTTTCTGCTGTTGATAAATAATTCAGAAAAGAAAAGAATGTTACAGCACCGATTTTTTTAATGCAGAGGACAAATGCATTATGCGATCATTCCCTAAACACCCACAGGCTCTTACAAGAAGGTCAGCATTTTGTTCTTGTTGGTTGTCAGTATGTTCTTTGGGGCTTTGCAATCAATTGGCTTGACTCTTGTAAGCTCGATGGAAGGTGAAATCTGCATGTTTGAAATTCACAGAAGGAATGCACAGATGTTGTGGCAGCCCCTAAGTGGGCTGCTTAACAATAGGTAAGAGATATCACAGTGGGCACTGGCAGGCTGCACAGTTCGGCTCAGAAGAAAAGATTCTATCATGACATTAGATAGATATCTTTAGAATTCAGTCAGTTATGAGTTACGATACTACACTGGATATCCAGAGACCAGTGCAAGCAGACAGGTGAGGTGAGGTGTTGGGTTGCTTTATATTGGAATATTTTCATCCTGCAACTAGAAAATACCTTGTTACCTTACAACCAGAGTCATTCATTTATTTACTTCTTAGAACTCATCTCCAGAGCAATACAAATAATAATGATTATTAATAATATCACTCTATAGTAATGATAATGTCAGAAGTTGGCCTTCATCAATGGATATACTGGTTTGGATAATTTACAGGCAGTGCTACTCTTGTTAATGTTAAGACAGTAGACCCGGATGCACACCAAAATGAATTCTGATGGTGTAAAGTGGAAAGAGTCGTCTTGGTTACCAGCGAGGCTGGTATTAATATACATGAATGCACTTTGTGATCTTGGGCAAGTCATTCACTTCTTGGAACCTCAGGTTTATCCTGTTTAATAGGAGCATATTGAATTATGAATTGATTCTCAGGTGTTCCACTATGCTCTGAGTGCTTTGGAGAGGAGCACAATGGCTTGAAATCCCTAGCACCTGTTGTCAGGATAAGCACTTAGTTCCTTGAATTTTTATTTCTCTTCATTTTTGCTTACACACATACCCACACTCTTTTGGAACCTTGTCATTTTATTTTATTTTTAAGATGACATCTCTAGAACTGCCTTTTAATTCCATGTTTGCAACCTTAAAATAGTGCTTTAGAAGAACATGGGACCATCATTCTGAGACAGTCTTGCTTGTTGTGCTATTTGTGTCACTGAATTATTTCATGGATCTGTTGCACGTCTGAGTTATAATGATGTTTTATTATCCACTTTTGACTGCAGGCTTATAGACACGATCTTAAAAGTGACCAGAGAGCTTTCCTTTACACATGAGGAGACTTTGATGAAAAAGAATTGAAGGCACCTTTCAAGTCATGTTCATGCAGAATTTGAGAATACTCATTGGCAAGCTTCAGCCTTGGCACTCAACCTGGTGCCTGTGGACTAACGCAGCAACACAAATGCTTCCTCCTGTACATGACAATGGGCAGCAGTAGAGCCTTCCCTCATGTTTGTGTTGCAGGTGCCGGGCATAAAAAGCACAGGAATCCTCTAGGAATGCAGGGACTTCTCAACCAGGGTTGGTGTTGGGACAAAAACATTACATGACTGCTTCTTTTCTTCTTTGGAGAACTTGGGACTACTGTTTTAGCCTTCCAACTGTTCTGAGTGACTCAGGAGGTCAGTGGAAAGGTGGACCTCTGGGCTAGAGGACCCAAGTAAACTTCTTAGAGTTGGCAGTTTTAGAGCTGCGGTGTGGGCATTGTGGTTGTTATGGTCCTTGGAATTCTGAAGAGGGACAGAAGAGGCTATGGAGGCAGAAAGACACAAAACCTACTCAGTTCACGGGGAAGGCTTCCATTTTCCTGGGAAGAGTTCTCTTTGAAAGGAAAGGAGTTCAAATCCCTGGTTGTGATATTTCAGATGATCATGCATCCAAGAGCATATATATATATGTCAAGTATCAATCCTGTCCCTGATTCCTTTTTACATTCTGGGAACAAGGTGGTAAGGTAAGCAAGGCACCATCCCTTCTCTCATGCAAGGAAAGTGTTTAGGACCCAGGGCTTTGGATTTGCCCTGGAAATGAGAAGCGTGTCAATGTTAGCTTTGAATATCATGGGGGAGAGATACGTTCCAATGGCACAATAACCTGCCTCAGCAAAACTAGCCAACAAACAAAACCATCACTCATTGCTGTGCAGTAAAATCTGGCTCACACTTACCCAAAGAACAGACGTAAGGCAGTGGTTCCCAAACTTCCTAAGGCCTGGACCTTTTAGTACAGTTCCTCATGTTGTGGTGACCCCCAACCATACAATTATTTTCCTTACTACATCGTAACTAATTTTGCTACTTTTATGAATTATAATGTAAATATCTGATATGCAGGATGCATTTTAATTGTTAAAGATTGAACATAATGAAAGTGAAGTGATCGATCACAGAACAATATGTAATTATATAGTGTGAAATATTTCATTCTAATAAAAAATCAATGACATTTTATCTTGAAGCATGGTGTAGCTTGGGTAACAGTCGTCACCCTGGGTACTTGTATGTGGGTGGATCTGCATGTGGACAGACCACCTGGAGATGGATAGAGGAGTGAGAGATCCTAAGACCACTGGAAATATGTGTTTTCACAGGCAGCCCCTGTGAAAGGACCATTCACAGGTTGAGAAATGCTGTCTTAAGGTTTTCAAGATTTAACTCTTTATGGGAGCAGACAGCCTCATCTTTTTCAGGAAATGACTGCTGGGTTTGAACTAGTGACCTTGTGGTTAACAGCCCAAAACCTAACCCATTGCATCACCGGGGCTTCTGTAAACAAGTCAGGTTTCAAATGCAAAATCTACATGCATGGACATCGACTGTGGTTTAGCGCCTTTGAGGCAGTAGAACTAGGTTTACTAGTTAATTGTATTTTGCAAATCATTTGGTTTTTCTGCAGTTTGACCTTTTGTTTCCACAACATGCATCATATCAAAGTTTTCTCCATTAAATGATTTTGAGGATTAAATGATATTTCAAAATTATATAGTTGACCTCATGCTTAGCGTATCATATGCTCAGTACTTTCAAATTTTGCTGATGTTATCATGATTTGTATTTTCTGCTCTGTATTTCACCTACGGCCATAATAGTTCCCTAAAGAGTAGAATAGGCCGGAGAGGGGACCAGTTGTGCAATCAGCACTGCAACAATGTGATCACTTGATCTTGTCTCTATGCATCCCAAAGGAGAAAATGTCCAGTCTGAAGACGTGTCATCAGAATGCTACTTAGAGGCTAGGATAGAGAGGCTTCATCTCGTGTACTTGTCAGGAGAAGAGAGTCCCTGGAGAAGGACTCCCTGCTGGTCAGGTACAGGACCAGGGAAAAGGGGCTGACTCTCCATGAGGTGGAGTGAAGCTGTGTCTGCAATGATGGGCTCAAACATTGGAACAATTGTGAGGGTGGAACGTGACTGCACAGGAGGTGACTTTGTTGTTCGGAGGATTCCTGTGAGTCAGAAGAGATGGAGGGCCCCTAACAGCAACAACCACAGCAAGAACAACAGCAGTCATCTTTGAGAGCTAGCTCCTGGGTAACTGGAAGGCTGTGTTTCAGAGAGGTGAGTCCTTTGATGAACATGGTGTGCTCGCCAGGAATGAAAAGAAATGAAAGCATACTTGACAGGCCCTGTACTCAGATACAATAACTTTGGCTTCAAGTAATGTCACCCAAATTGTAGCTCATTCTAGCTTCCTCTAACTTATTCAAATCCAAAATGAAACAAAACACTCAGTGCCATCAAGTCACTTCCAACTCAGGCCAACTCCAGGAGACAGAGAACTGCCCTTGTGGGCCTCCTGGACTGCGGATCTTCATGGGAGTGGAAAGGCTCCCTTTGCTCCGGGGGGAGCAGTTGGCCAGTCCAAATTGCTGACCGTGGTTCGCAGCCCACCAGGGCACCTTCTTAGAAGAGGAGAAGGGGGCATAAAGAAAGCAATGGGGATCTCTTCCTTTCTGCTTTACATTTCAAGTGAGTCTCCTTTGTACATGGGGAGGCAGACAGAACTAGGTTCCTGTTGTGACTGTGGACTCCGTGATAGAGCTGCGAGGCATTCCGATGCTTGCACGGGAATAGGAATGAGGCCATGTGCAGAGAAAAGTGCCGCATGTCAATATGCCAGAGGGGGATCCCAGCGGGGACCTGGAGGAAGAAGCGGCAAGAGTAGCAAACATGGAAATAAAATCAAGAAATTACAATGCAAAATCAAAAGAGAACGGAGCCGGTGGTCAGCAGGACAGCCAGTGGTTGAAACAGAAGGTCAGGGGGTCGGAGGCGTGGAAAGAGTTCCATTAGATTTGGCAACAGGAGGGTCACTGGCAATATTTCAAGGAACAGAGTGATTGCAGTCACTGATGATAGCGTTTCAAAAGGAGTTATGTGAAAGAGACACAGACAGTGCATACAATCTGGAGGATTTGGGAAGAAAAGTATAAAAACCAATTGGAAAGAAATCTAAAAGGGACAGCTAAGGGGAATAGAAGGCTTTCCCCCCTCCTCCTCAAGTTGAATTTTAACACAAAGAATAGGCGAAGGCTAACCCCAAAGTCCCTTATTCAAAATCACCAGGCTCTCCAAGGGAGAGAGATGAGTCTTTCTACCCCAGTAAAGATGTACAGTCTCAGAAAGCCACAGGGGAAGTTCTGCCCAGTCCTGTCGGGTCACTGTGAGTCACGAGGGATTCAATGCAGGGAGTTTGGCTTTGGAAAGATGAAGACGTCATTGAAGACAGACAGGGGACATTTGGCAGAGCCCGCCCAGATGAAGAGAATGGAAGCTTGTATTTGAAGGTTAGAGTTCTAATGACAGAAGCAAGGAGAGGGGTTTTTGTGGGGGTCGCGTGCAATGGGAGGGATCCATGGTTGGCTCGGGACTGGCTCCATCTTTTCACTGAGTACATTTTCTGTAACATACTTCCCTTTCATCTTTCAGAACGCATGAAAGCCAGCTCTGCTTTATGTAAATATAAATGTAAGGTTTCTCCCCTGGGGGCACTGCTGAAATATTGTATTCATTGTATTGCTCTGTCACGTTTTTCAGCGCTCTGTTTTGCTCAGCACAGGTATTTTGCTCTCTGAGGTGGCGAGAAGCTGGTGGCATGGCTGAGCATCTAAATCTGGGGCTGGAAACTCGGTGTAGATGGTGTTTAATTCCTCTTCCTTTAGTGCTTTTGGGGAAATCTCATAATTGCTCTTCTCAGTCTCCCCATCTGCAAAACTTGTTGAAAACTGCCCTTCTCCTCCCCAGGGTATGGGAGGATTACTAAGTTAATGTTTTACAAATTGCTGGAAACATTCAAAATGTGAAGTGCTATCATTACCCACCTACTAGATATGATAGCATTCGTAATGATGTATTTATTACCTCATGTTCATTTCCATGGCAATAGCCGGTACATTTGTAAAGAGATTATGCTTTCTCTGCCAAGGCGAAAACAGACACAGGCCATCTATCACCCAGAGACACATGAAAAAAAAAAGTGAAAAGGGGCCATGTAGCTCTTGACCTAAATATTGTGTTGTGTTCAGAGCCTATTGTGAAAACTTTCTCTCTAAAGTGATCCCCCCCTCCCCTGCTGGGGAAGCATATTTAAAGGAGAAAGGGGCACAGAGGGCTGTGGGGGCATGCTGGGTTTGAGATGTCAGCACAGGAAATTTTAAATCCAACTGTGACGCGATGTGATTTATCAAGAAGACCTTTGCTATGTGGTTTTAAAGCCACCTGCAAACAACAACAAGGTAGAGATGGTTTTGAATTGCAATTTGAAAAGGAAGAATATTTCTGTTCCACAGCCTGGCCAATGGGAAGGTCCTTCCAGGTGGTGACGTGTCCAGGCAGCCAGGGTCCCTATGTGGTGTTGTGTCGAACTAGCCCCATTCCTATTGTTCCAAGCATGCAGTAGATCATATTTTTAGGAACACATCGATTCTATTTCAGTGAATCCAACTAATCAAGATGCAGTATGTTTTGCAGTGTTCTAACTGAAGCCCTTTTTGTCAGAATAATAGAAGTGAAAACTATTGAGAGTAGCACTTCTAATGGAAGCTTGGTGACTGAACGTCTCCAGATAATGCAGAGATGGCATGGGCAGACTCACCCACCCCACCTCTACTCTCTAACAGTACCATCTCACAGTACAGGGGAGACTGTGGCCTGAAATAACAATGGGGCCACTTTCTCAAGTCCTCCATCCTCTCAGTAGCTTTTGTTGTGTTCTGTGTGATCATGACCTGGGAGATCTGAAATGAGACCATCCGCTCAGCCTCGCTTTTCTAACATCTATTCAGACACACCGCCATTGCAGTTAGTGCTCTCTGCACTGGCCTGTGCTTCCTTTCTGAAGAGGATGGCTTGCTCTCCCCCTTCCTCTGGTCTCTCATGAAGCTTTCCATTGAAGTGTGGTTTCCCTGACCACGCAATTTCAATTCCTGTGGATGCTTTCTCCCTTCTCCATTGTATTTTTCTTTTTTTACTACTTAAGACTATTATATATTTGGTTTATTTATGGTCTGGCCTTTCCATTGGAATGTAACATTCACGAGGGCATTTTCTTCAGTATCATATCTGTTATACATTGTAGGCACTTCAGTAGGTATGATCGATGGCTCTTCTTTGTGGCAGGTGTTGTGGTAGTTACAAAGATACATCCAGGGCAAATGAGAGAAAATCTAACTGAAGCTGGATGAAATGATCAAAAGGGACTTGTTGGTATATGTGCTTGTGAGTCTTGAAGTTGAGTAGTTTTGAGAACAAGATTTGACTCAGGAATTCAAAGATGTCATCAAGGACCTAGTTTCTTTCTGTTATTTCCATTAGGCTCCACTGTCCATGGTTTCAGTTTCAAACTTAGCTTTCTGGGTCCTCACTGTGGTCCCAAGATCAACAGTCACCTGATCGTTCACAGATCTACGTGTCTCGCCTTGCGCTATCTCCTGAAACAAACACTATGACCGAGAATTGTGGAGTCAGTTGAGGTTTAATCACAAGGTGACTCCAAGTTCCTGATTTACTCTTGGCTTGCTTTGAAACACTTGAGCTGTGAAGACGTGGCCTGTGTGGATATGGTGACAAATCAGATGTTTATAAAGAAAGAATAAAGATAACTTGAGAGGAATCACAATGCTTTCTTGATTTTATGAAGTCTGTGTAAGGAGTGTTTTGGTACAGCTACCTGGGAGTTGACTACTAACTGCAAGGTTGGTGGTTCAAAACTACCAGTCCTTGTGTGTATGTGTCTGTGTGTGTGTGTGTTAGTGAGAGCGAAAAAGCGATTGACAGAGATGAATCTGCCTGCTCCCGTAAAGATTTGCATTCTCAACACTCCGAGGTAGGGTTGCTGTGTGTGAGAGCCAGCTAGATGACAGTGGATCTACAGGAGGAAATCAAATCTGCAATTAGAATCACATGCTAAATGCGAGGAGATGGAAAAATGGATATGAAAGTTTAATGAGATCACATGTTTGAACCACTTGGAACAACTGGATACATTAGCAGCTGGGGTTCATTAACTGTGATGTGAATATTGTTTTTCTTGTTACACAGATGCCTTGAAGGTATTCTGATGATTATTTCTCTTGACTATCACAAACTCTGGGTCTGGCTTGGGCCACAGAGCTGAAATTCTGTAGTTCATTAACCCGATGGCTTTTGCTTCCCCTCATAAAGCACTCTCAGGATGAGATTTATTTCATGTTATATAAAAGGCACTGGTGTCATTGTTAGGTGCCATCAAATTGGTCCTGACCCATCGTAACCCCGTGAACAACAGAACAAAGCACTGCACTGTTCTGTGCCATCCGCACAATTGTTCTAGTGTCTGAGCTCATTGTGGCAGCCATTGTGTCATTCCACCTTGCTGAATGTCTTCCTCTTTTTGCCACCCCTTCACTTTACCAAACATGATGTCTTTCTCCAGTGATTGGTGGCTCCTGACAATATGTCCACGGTATGTATGATGAAATCTTGCCATCCTTACCTCAATGGAGCACTTTGACCTTGCTCTTTCAAACACTGATGGGTTTGTCTTTTTAGCAATTCAAGGTACTTTCAGTATTCTTCACCAGCACCACAATTCAAATGCATCAATTCTGTTACAGTCTTCCTTATTCAGTGTCCAATTTTCACAGTTTTCGGTATCCAACTTTTTCATGCAGAGCTTCAAATCATTTTCAAATGAAAGAAACTAGAATGGAAATTTAGGTTCTAGTTTATGAAATAGTCACCACTTTTTAGTTAAAAAACAAAAGACTGTCAGTCAGGGTAGACTCGAGAAACAAATTCAGACAGACTCATATGTATATAAGAGAGTTTTATACAGAGTACTTTTACATTAAAAAAGTATCCCAACCCAGTCCATTGCAAGCCGATAAGTTTTATATTCACCCATATGCCTGATTGTGATTTGTAAAGTCCTATTCAGACTCAAGAAACACATGCAGTGATGCCGAATGCAGGAACATCTCAGGCCCATGGGTAGAAAGTCTTTGGATTCATTGGTGTTGTAAGCATCTCAGCACTGGCGGGGTTTTCCTTGTGGCTTTTCCAGGTCCAGGTTTCTGGTTGCATCAAGGTAGGTCCATGTGACTTCTCAGGGATGTCTCTCAGGAAGTTGGTCTTGTCACTCCAGCATCTCCAAGACAGTGAGCAGAGAGAGAGAAGTCTTCTGCCTCCACGGAGGAAATTCCAGATTTCCCAGAATTCTCAAGAGAAAGCCATGACACACAGAGGCCTCATTGGCTGAGTGCTGATAGACTAGACTCCACCCCTTCACTCTTTATCCTCTCAAGTCCCAAAGAGACAACAGATTATGTAACTACCACACTAACTTTCTCCCATCATTAGTAAGTGTTAAATCTGAGATAATCCATTTTACCTGAAAAATTGAGGCCCAGAGAGGTGAAAACTTCCAAAGATCTATAGTTAGTGGGAAAGTCGGCTTTGATCCCATATTTAGAGACAAAGCCTGAATTCTTCCAGATTATATGTCGGAGTTTTCTCTTTCCTGACATTGGAGAAAATGCACAAATGACTATTTTTATAGACCTCATGAAGTGCTCTTCCTGTGCCCCTGGAGAGCAAGAAACTAAGTACTCTGGAAGATTTCGTTTTCAGAGATGAAAAATGGTCGATTTTATCATTTGGAGAAATTGGAGACTCAATTTTATTCCAGCTTGTGCCTACACACACATCTACTGCACACACACATAATATATTTGCAGGGAGGAAAAAAAATCTAGCTTGATTAAACTAAGTGATCTTGAAAATCAAATTTGAGATCTCAAAGCTCAGAAGAAATGAAACATAAAAAAAAGGAGTCTCGGTGGAAACCTTTTAGTCCTTGATGTTCACTATACCATTAATCGTTTCTTCAGAACACAGCCCCAGAGCAAGCTGCTCTCTCTGATCTCTGCTCAGTTTTCACCAAGGGTTTAGAGCAGGAAGGTCTCTTGGGCAATCCCATTCCTCTGGTGAGGGTTTATCCTCGGCCTCATTGGGTGTCCTTGGGAAAGGCCGCTAACCTCTCTGTGCTTCAAATAATAAAAACCACTTCTTCCCTACCAGGTGGAGATGAGGTAAGGATACATTATGCTCCAGTGCATTTTAAATAAGAAATTTGTGAAGATAAATGAAGGCAGTGGTTAAGCCTTGTAAATTCAACAAGGAATGATTAAGGAGCTGCTTAAGGGAATGGAGGTGTATCTCAGAGGAGAGAACAAGTTGTCATAAGATGCCACCAAGGTGGTTCCACCTTGAGGATCCTGAGCGCAGTAGAAGAAAGGATGCCCAGGCTGATGCCACCGTCTCACTGGTTCTGATATGTAAGTCCACTGGAGCAGCCATTTTCAAGTTAATTTCATTGAAGGGCTTCAGCTTCCTCTTTTTTGCTGGCCTTTCAGTTTACTGTGCTTGATGTCAGTTTACCAAAGACTGATCCCACCTGAGAACATGCCCCAAAGAAAGTACGATACCTAATGGCTCAGAACACACTGACAAGATCATCATTTCCTGCCCTCCCTCCCTCTCTCTCTTTCTCCTGTTGCTCTTGAGTGAAAATGGGCCTTCGCAAACTCATGCTCTGAATCCAGATGCAGCCTTGCCTCTGTCTACCACCATGAAACGTGGCCAGTTAAGGAGATTGGTGGCTTAGCAGGTCTCACATTCGGGTGTGTTTTTCCTTCCTCTCGAGAAAACTGTACTTAGTGGTCATGGAAATATACAGGGGGCATGGGAGCGTGGAAGACAGTGGATTGGCTCATTCAACATTTGTTCTCACCCCAGTAGCATGAATTCCTGGTTTATTGAGGTAGGATCTTGGGAGCTACAGTTCCCAGGCTCCCTGGTCGTCAGAGAGCTATAAGTAAAACTTTGCCAATCAGTTCCTAGAGGCTTTGATCAGGAAGTGAGTTGGGTGGGAAGCACAAAAGTAATCGATTTCCATTTGGCTGGTTTAAAATTCTGTCAATCTGTGGTACTGTCTTCCTATCCTTTTTTTGAAACTTTCTGATGTGATAACTTCCTGACTGTGGAGACGTGAATTCTTCTTTTTCTGGTATTGAGCAGGTTGGTGATTCTGAAGCTGGCTGGGGGTGAGAAAGGCAACACCTTTCTTGGTGCTCCGGTTCCATGGTGTGAACTTCACCAAGGGGAAGGAAAATCAAACTTCACAACCATCGAAGGTCAAGTCCTGTGAGGCAAAGGTCAGACATGTCGGCACCAACCTGTTCTCCCAAGGCACTTTCAGCTTCTCTGCTGACTTCAAAGTTCATTGCAATGGATGCACAAAACTCACAGACAATGCTCACAATTGTGACATTCATTAGGGAGGCTACTAGCATACAAGACAAGATCTGAAATGTTCAGGTATCAACTCTTCCAGCCAGGGGTGCCTTCTCTTGACCATACCTACAGGCAGGCCCCTCTCAGGTCTTTGGCCTCTAAGCTTTGTAGTCCTTTGGCCTCCCATTTCTGAGCATCATTACAAAGTTATTTCAGAACTATAGATAATAACTCCAATGACATGCCACTTTGTTGTAAGCCTCAACCTGAAGATGCTTCACTCTAGCTCCATTGGGTTAGCGAACCTTGTTCCCCAGAGTAAATGTTCGAGGGTACCCAGCTCTTCTCACGCCATGAACCAGGAAGACTAACCCTCTGTCTCATCCTCTTGATTCTGTTGCCTCTGCTGTGGTCACTCCTCTAGGGCTCCTCTGGGGTCACAGCTCCATGTCCTGCACCAAGGATCCTCAGTGTGTAGGGATTTTGTGGCCCAAAGCTTGTATTCCCCTTCCTGGTTCTTCTTTTTGAATGTTAGGGAGATAACTGTTCATGCTTTAGAGATGCCTTATCATCAGAAGGTTGAAATGATGCGCATTTCTATTAAAGTATGAATGAGTAAATAAAATGTGCTATAGAGACATGTTCATATATGAGATATAGTTCAACTATAAAGAGAAATGACATTCTGACTTCTGCAGTGACATGAATGGGTCTTGTAAATATTATGCTTATTTAAATAAGCCAGACACAAAAGGATTACTATTGTTGGATTCCCCCCTCTATAAACTATCTAGAATAGCAACTGCAGAGAAAGAAATCAGATTGAGGAAGAAGGGGACATTATTGTTTAATGACTTCAGGGTTTCTGTTAGGAATGATGAAAAGCTATTGGAAATGGATAATGGTGATTCTTGCACACCATGGTGAATTTAATTATTGCCACAGAATAATATATTCTTCATGTTGTTTTAATTCACCGGTTCCATGAGACAGTTTGTTAAGCTTTGTGTAGCACAATAAAACTTTTATCTTAATAGGTGATTTCAGAATTTCTCTTAGGGAGGGTTTTCACCCAAGAAAATAATTTGATAAACGCTGTACCTAAAAGTGAATGCAAATAAAAGATTGATGGAGTACTTTGCTATAGAAATAAACTAAAATTTGGAAATGATGAAAGAGAAAATAAAGGGGATGAAGGAGAATACCCAGTGATATGGTGTGAGGTTGGGGTATGATGAAATCACTCATCAAAGTTCTCAGTGACAGTGTGACTAAAGGATTTATAGGGCCAAAGTTGTCTCCTGCTCAATGTGAAGTTTATGTAATTTGGATATAAGACCCATAACTTAGTACATAAGACCCACCAATTCTTCCTTACCAAATAAAAGCTACCCATAAAAATACAAGGGCCTTCAAAAAGTTCATGGAAAAATGGAATAGAAAGAAACTGAATTTTTCTATAGAATTTTTGGAGCCTGCTTATACACCATATGAAGTTCTTTTTTCCCCCTTTTCCCTTGCTCTTTTTTCTTTATTTTCCTATCTACTATGTAAGAGGAGCTTGAGTTTCACATATAAACCATTTTAGTGAAAGCAAACAACAACAACAACAACAACAAAAAACTGTAGCACTGTCCACAGGCTGACTGAATCCACTCCAATCTCTTTCTCAGTCTGTTAGCATTTGCCTTAATTTTATACAACCTTTTGGACTTCTGTGGTTGGAAAGATCCAGTATCCCAAAATGACCTTTCCATCATCTTTCCTTCTATAGAGACAAGTACTAAGCATTGAATAATAACCATTGGGTATTACTTTACTATCGCTATCTTTTCAGATGCATGGGCCGCCATGGAAATGATTTTTTCTGTATAGACTCCTGGGAGACTTGGTGGCGATCACAGGACAGAGAGTAAGATGGGAAAGAAAACCACTTGCCTTGGAATTGAATCTGACCTTCAGTGACCCCTATGTGCCAGAGTCAAACTGTCTTCCATGACTCATGTTTCAGAAGTAGGGCACCAAGCCTTGCTTTTAAAGCCCTTGGAGATGGGCGTGGGGGACACAGCCTCTAATCTTTCGGTTAGTGGTAGAGCACGTTGGCCATCTGCACCCCTGGGGGACTCTTTAAAAGAGAAAAGAGGGTGATGAATTAGATAAAGGAAAGACATCTGTGGCGAGGACAGGGAGCTGATGAAGAAAAAGATAGTAAAATAAGGAAAAGAGCCAGAGAACAGCCAGAGCCAGGTGAAACAGCCATCAAGTCTGAATTGGAAAGGAGCATTTCTGCTTGGGCGCATATGGCATCTGAAAACAGTATTTTCAAAACGCGTGAGGAAGGGAAGAGCAGTGGAGCATTGACTGTGTGCACATCATGAGGGGACAATGTGGGAGCTTAAGCCACGAGGACATGCCCACAGCAGACCGTCAAGCTTGTCAGACTCTATGGTTCTGTTGCTGAAAAGAGGACCTTGGTCTCGACAATTTGATGAGTTGATAAAATGATGGTATCGAAAATGAAGGAAACACCTTGAGAAAAGCCCCTGCCAAATGGAAATGAGAAGTAACTCGGTTCTCTTGCATATGTATATCTAAGGAGAAGGACATTGTGCTTCCTGGAGCCCAGTGATTTAAGATATGTGAAAATACATTCCCTACCTGGGTTTCTGTGGAAGAAACTCTCACTGGTCATAATCTACACACACATACACACACAAAAACACATTTGAAGCTTTATGTGTTCCAATTTTCCATATCATTTTATATACATATACACACACATATATGTAGAGACATAATCTATAAGTCAAGTTATTCAGCACAAGTTTAATGCAGTTTTTGTGATGAAATTAGGTGCCTCGGCTGATAACTGGGTCAGCTTATACTCGATTATTTACAGTAAATGCATATACACATACATATGTATATAGGTACATATTCATATACATATATGTATACATGGAATGCCTTACCACAATGCTTCTGACTCTGGACTAGGGGCCTTTTCCCCAGTGCATGATATTGGGTGCAGAAGGTGCTGGCCTGTAAACCCTAGAAATCTATTGCTTTAGAAGTGATCATCTCAGGAGCATGCTGGGAAAGGAAGATGGCGGTCACAGCAGGTTGGAAAGCCCTCATGGACAGTGTCATTTGATGAAGTTAAACTTTATTTCAAAGCTGAGAGTCTTCGTAGGATTGGCCTGAGCAGAATATTAAGCATGGTGGTTACTTCAGTAGCAGAGAAAGCTACTGAAGAGAGCAAGGGAGAGACAGATGAACACATCCTGAAGCCCCAGAAGTGAGGGTGGGTTCCCATGGTGAAGATGTGCTTCAAATGGTGCTGCATGGTTCCCAGACTCTGGCATCAGACAGTCCTTGTGGGAGTGAGCACTTTATATATTGATGTGTGATGTTGGGGAGACCATGGTTAAATCGTTAGTATTTGTAATGTGTCTGGCACCCGCCAGGTACACAGGAAGTGCCGCAACTCTCTGTTCTTCCTTATCATTATTTTTTAACATGTCAAGTAAGCTATATGTGGAATAGCTCATTCTTGTGCACCCTATGTGTAAGCTTTGTTATTATACCTGTATTAGAAAGAGTAATTTGCCTAATAGAGAGTTGCAATTTAGTTGGGTTTTACCTGTGGATGGGCCAAATCTTACCTACAGCTTTTCAGTGGTTCTGGCTGCTGGTGACTCCATCTCAAGGGCATAAGGAGCTAATTTCTAGGGGGTTCAAGTCTGTGCATCTTTCTGGAGACAGGCGTCCACATCTGTCTTCTGTGGCTGATGAGTTTGAACTGCTGGCCTGTTGGTTGGCAGGTAAGTATTTTATCCACTGCACGACCAAAGCCCTAATTGGTACTAATGGTTTGACAAATGCCATCTACTGTAATAATGATTAGAACTGAATTGATGATAGCATAGAGGAAAAGCTTTATTCTAAGAAATTGAGATAGACAGATATGGGCTGGTAATGTTTTCAGACTAATCCGATGCCAGGTAGAGAAGGGAAGTGTCAAATTTAATGTTTGATGATGAAGATTTATTTTAATATATACCAGTACTATTGTTCTCTCTTAATTGATCCAATTAGATGAAAGAGACAAATCAAGAGCCAAATAAGCTGGGTCTGGATCCTCTTTTAGCTAATTTGGTGTAGATAGATCCATACTGAGAAATGGAGGAAAATCAGGGCTATGGAGGGCCTGGCCTTAACCTTGATGAGAGGTCTTGCCTTCTATTACATATTCCATGGGAGCCAGGCCAAGATCATCATTGTGGGTTGGTGTCCTAGGGGTCTAATGTTTGTCAATTCTTATTTTGTCATATTGAATTTCAAAGGTGAAGGCATTCTCTTATGTTATAGCATTAAAGCCTTACTTATATCCCCCTCCACTCCCACCTTATGCCCTGCCCTCACTCTGTCTCCAGGGCTTATCCCAGGATGTAGAACAAGGGAAGTACATAGAAAGTAGTCGGTGACTGATTTCGGGCCTCTGAACTTCCATCTGCTTCTGCCACTCGTGGGTTATAGAAGCCTTAGCAAGCTATTTTAAGACTTTCAGACTTGTAAGATAAGAAAAATAAAATTTGTCTTCAAAGGACTTGATTTCATAATACATGTAACATTTATTCATACTATGTACAGCACATGGGAGGCACTAATGTAAGTTTCCTTCCCTTTTATATCCATTAGGATCTGAGACAATTATGTAATTCATCCCAAAATGATTCATATTTAGATATTAATGAGCTGGGCTCCTAGAGGGCAGATATGCTTCATCACTGAGCTAGAAATCGGGAGTGGTTTCTATGGAACCACCCAGTGGGCCCTCGAGGAAGGCCTGGCAATCTGCTTCCACAGGTCAGCACCCTGGCAAAGCCTGGGCGCACACACTCAAGGTGGCTGTGAGCCCAGAATTGTTACTGACAGCCAACATCAAGGACAGCAGTGCAATGGTGACAGACTCACAGCAGTTGGGTGGGGTGATAGGAACCAAGACAAGAAAGTGAGATATTCAGTAGAAAAACCGTACCACCTTTAGAGTTGAAGGAGGAGGAGAAGAAATCATATTTTCCAAGGCCAGTGAGCTCCAGAAGTGTGGCTGGGCAGGTCAGCAGGAGCTGTGGTTGTGAGGAAAAATGAAACTGCCACCAAAGGAAGTGGCAGAGAACCAGAGAAGGAATCTGGGAAAGCAAAACAAAACCGTTTCTCTCTCCTTCCTTTCCAAAAGAACCAGCTGTCATCCAGTTGATTCCTCTGGTGGGTCGAGGTGCCTGGACACCCCATATGTGTCAGGAGATTTGGGCACTCCGTAGAGTTTGAAAATCGATCACCAGAGCTTTCTTCCAATGTAGGCTTTCTTCCAAGATGCTCTGGCCAGACTCACATCTCCCTCCTTTCAGATCAGAGTCGATTGTATTAGCCATCTGTACCTCCTCAGAACTGCGCCTCCAACCGGAAGTCAAGTGAGACTGCAACCTGTGAGCAGCCTTCTTCAAACCTCTGTGTACCCACCTGCATTTTGTGAATGAGCCCTTGTCTCCCATTGCAAGCCTGTGATACCAGTGAGTGACTGTGTTATCATGTATCAATGAAAGGGCTTCCCAGAAGTTGCACAACTTCACTTGAGCCTTTCAGGTGGTAGAATTGTATTTTATTATTAAGTTACTAACCAGTACCTCATTAGAGGCAGCACACAAGAGGGATGGGAATTAACGGGGATCAAAGTACATGCAGCAAATGGAGACCCATCAGGACTTAGTGGGAAAAAAAAAAGATTACGACATTACGGCCTTCTTCTTACCATCTAGCAAAGCATCATGGATGCCAAGATCAGGCTGCTCTGGGCTTGGGCAAGAAGTATTGAAGGAATTTACTTAGAATGTGTTTTAGCTAGAGTAACAATAGTTCCTTGGGATTTTAATAGCTATTATTTGAAAGACTAGTTTTCGCGCTTACGTGAATCTGGGAAATGCTGAGCTGAACTAAATTAAATTGATTTATTTACTGCACGGTTTCTCTGAGCCTTTCCTAAGCTCAGGAGCATTTTGAATCTCTTTGTGGAAGATATATTATGCAGCATCCCCAAATCAGTTTTCTTGGAATAGCTCGTGGAATATAATTTAGGAAATTCTTCCCTGGGAGCGATAGCATAGGGGGATTTATGATCATCTCCCCTCTGCTTCTTAAGAAGCAAGCATGCTCTCAGAACCCGGACCAGAGCCCTCCGTGACAGTAAGCAGAGCAGCAAAGGCTGTTAAATGTCCTTATGCAAGATCTCCTTCCATCACACCAATGTCTTAGAAAGGGAGTGGCTTAGAGATTAGTTTGGAAGAGTTGAACCCTAGAAATAGTGGCCTTTGAGCAACGTGGCCATCCATGTTGACAAAAGATGGGTTCCTGCCGGGCCTCCCCAGAGCATGTGAGCTCTGTTAGTATTCCAACTACCCTTGAGCAAAAGGACCTGCAGTGTGTAAGACACTGAGAAATTGCAAGGGCTTGACACCACCTCTCTCTTCAAAGAACTTCACATCTTATTGTCAGGGCATATAAATCGAAACCGCTCTGGAAACCATTCCTGATCGCGGTGACCAAGTGCTCCAGCTCCTGGGAGAAGCGACCCTATTCAGTAATTGGCTGTGGTTGTGCATATGCATGAATGAGAATGCTACGCCTCACCTGGCTCTCCCAGTGGTAGGAATTTAAGCGATGCTGAGAGCGAGCGGAAGAGAAAGCACACCCAAGCACAGGGTTGGCATTTCAGGCAGAGAAAACTGCGTGGACGGACTTTAGCAGATAAAGCTTGTCTCCCTTCAGGCGATGGATTCAGGGGAGGTGAGGCCCCAGTTCTGAAGCCAAACAGACTCTGCTCCTGGTGAATTTCACCTAAGAGGGATTGAGGAGCCTTGTGTGCAGCAGCAGTTCCTTACACTGCCAGTGAGCAGTGTGATTCAACTTGTCCCTGTGGGCTGTTAGTGTACTTGTCACCTACTGAAAGTTAATTAGCGGAAACAACCCCCTGCACACCTCTCACGCAGATTCATCTGTGAGGAGCCACTAAATTGGATTGGGGACCGGGGTGAATTTCACTCGAGGTATTTTCTTTCTGCAGAGAAATTGCCAAAATAGAAACCCTGTCAGTATCTTAATGTGAACAGAAAACTTCCCTTTGGAAAGCTTCTCTGTGTACTAGAAGGAGCTCTGGTGGCACTGTCGGTTGGCCATTGGGCTGCAGCCATCGAGGTAGGTGGTTAAAATCCCTCAGCCACTCTGAGGGGGTGGCCGAGGTCAGGCTGTCTGCATCCATACAGATTTGCTTACAGTAGGCCACTTTGGCTTGGAATCCACTTGATGGAACTGGGTTTGTGTATTCGAAGGAGCCCTGGTGGCATGGTAGATCAAGGGCTGGGCTCTTTCTGAAGGTTTGATGGTTCTAACCCATCCCCTTCTAGGGGAACAGATGGAGTAGCTGGCTTCCATAAACATCTTCAGCCTCAGAAACCCTATAGAGATGTTTTACCCTGTTCCATAGGTTCTTTAGGAATTGGAATTGCCTCAGTGGCAGTAGACGGCTTTGTGTCAGAGAACCACTCAGTAACATAAGGAATCCCTGGATGACAATGCTGGCTAAGCGCTCCACTCCTAATGGAAAGGTCAGGGGTTCATATCCACTCCTAGGTGTGCAGGAGAAAGGATCTGACAGTCTGCTTCAGCAAGACCCCAGCCATTCATAACCTGAGGGATTACAGTTCTCTGAAATGCAGATCACTGCGAGTGGGAATGAATAGGAAGGCACCCTGCGAGGTTATCAAAATGCATTACTTTGTTAACTTTGGGGTCCTAGCACAGTCCTGGGAAACAAATCCTACATGTGGCAATGTCACGGTACATTGTTAGTTGTTTTATCTATTTAATGCTGTTAGTTTTTTCCATCCTCCTATTTCTCTAACACCAGCTGCAGCATAGTGGATAGAGCTCCAGAGAAAATCATGAGACATGTGTTCTAGTTTTACCCTGTGACCTTGGTTCTGCTAATGAAGGGAGACCCCATGCCTCAGGGATTAAGAGTTTTGTCATCCCATAAGCCTGTGGTTGGCTCTGCTCTGTCGGTGGCCTGTCTGCCAAGGAATCTTCAGTCTACATCTCTGTAGCATGTGGGCTAATGTTTTCTTTTTTGGGTTTTCTAAACACTTAAGGAACAGTCTTACTCTTCAAGTATTTGTTCATTTCTTTAAAAACGTATTAAAATATTTATTGAGCACCTGCACAGAGCCAAGTGCTATCACTAGGGAGACAGACATGAACTAGATGCAAGGAATTCTTCCTCTGAGGGAGTTTGCCATCTAGGGGGTGAAGGGAGAGAGGTTTACTTGTTCACTGCATGTAGCAGTACTGTTAGCTGCCTATGTGGGCATAAGCTAATGAGAAATGCTGTGAAGAAAGTAGAGTAGAGCTAGCAAGGGAAGAGGGACATGTTCAATGGGTGGCTGAAACAAGGCCAAGGAGGAGAGACTCGAGAACTTCACACATGGAGCAATACCAAGACCAGCCCCACAACCCCTAGGAGGAGAGAACTCCCAGCAGTGGGAGTGACTGTGCCTAGATCTTAGGGTGGGAATGAGTTTTCTTGTGCCAGCCAGGATGAGGCTCAGTGATGGGTACTCCGGGTGGAGAGAGGCTGCAGGAGCCCCTTTTGAACTAGACAAGAACTTGCCGGCAGGAAGGTGTGGGATCATCAGTGATGAGACTGTCCATCACCAAGGTCAGCCTGTTTAGCTCTTTTTGACTATAGCTTCACAGTGTTCAGCCTCTGCCCCGGTTTTCCAAAGTGTGGCCAAGGATGAGGCCTCCCGAGTAAGCAGGGGAACAGAGGCTGGTGACCAGAACAGCCTTCTGGTTTGGTTCAGTTATTTCCACGTCACAGAGCTGGAAAAAGTACCCCTCAGAGTGGCCCCTGGACCACTCTCTAAGGCAGCTGTTCTCCACCTGTGGGTCATAACCTCTTTGGGGGTCGAATGACCCTTTCACAGCATCACACAGTTCATAACAGTAGCAAAATGACAGTTATGAAATAGCAATGAAAATAATTTTATGGTTGGCAGTCACTACAATATGAGGAACGTATAAAAGGGTCACGGCATTAGGAAGGATAAGAACCACTGATCTAAGTGGTTTCCTCCAATTACTGATGAGCCAGGATACAAAATGAGGGGCAGCCTGTAAGGAGGCAGTGAGGACCGGAAATCCTTGCCTGTCACCTTTGACACTCCTGCTGGTGGTTGGCCAACCTTATGGGTGTGGATGTTATTCTGTGGGGCTCCAAAAGAAGGGGTGTTGTTCTCTCCTGATGGTCCTTTTACAGCATCTGGAGGGGTGTGCGCTTTGTTCTGTTTTTAAATTGCAGACACCCACCCAGGAACTGGGGATGAGGCCCAGACTTAGGTTTCTTTCCAACCAGCAGACTGCATGCTGTGCATGTGGCCACATCATGCAGCCTGGTTCTGTACCACTCGTCTGGAGACAGGCCTATACTGTTGTTTCACGGGCTCTTATCTTCTTGTTTTCTGCTTTTCCAAGACCTTTCTCTAAGCTTTCTTGTCATAGATAACCACCTGCTGCTTAGAGTTAAGGTGGGGTGGCACCCAGAACACAGGTGTGTGTGTGTGTGTGTGTGTGTGTATCTTGAGTAACTTGTGATCAGTGTGATATGTGTGTGCATATGTGTGTATAAATATGGGGTGCTTGGAATGTGTACGGTGTGTGTGAAATGATGGTGTGAACACTGAATGTGTGAACACAATGATACATGTGTGATATGGACATGATAGATAATGAGTCAGTGTGTATGTATGTGGTGCAGGTAGAGGGAGTGTGTGGAGTGGTATTTCATATATATTTCCTGTCCGTGTTTTTCTGAGGGGTGTATGTTTATGGTATGTACAGGCACATGTGAGCAACAATGTGATCACCTCAGCCATTCATTAAATTGAGCGACTGGTTAAATGACTTAACCTCTCAGAACCCCATTTACACACCCCCAAATTAGAATACCAGTAGTAGCTCTGCCCCTTGTGCTTGTAAGAATTCAGTGAAAGAATTCACCTAACATATCTTAGTATAGTGCTTAGCGTGGAGCATGCTCTCACTACGTAGGGGAGGAGTGAGAATTGTGATGTTATAATGGGGAAGGGCTCGACTGCTAGCACAAAGGTGTCCCCTTCAAGCTCAGCAGCTGCTCCAGGGAAGAAGACAACGGCAGTCTGCCTCTGGGAGGAGCTCAGACTCGGGAACACTGTGGGGCAGATCTCATCTCACCCACAGGTTTACCTAAGCTGGACTCAGCTGTGTGGTGATGGGATTTTTATTTATGTATTTGGACCCAGTTTGTGCATCTCCAAAGTCTAATATTGAGTAGCTCTACCTGTGCCTTGTTTTTATTTATTTTTTGGGGGGGCTTCATTGCCCCTGGTGGGCGTGGGAGGCCCAGCCTTGCTCCTGGAGAGCTGCTGTTGGATCTGAACTGCCAACCGTGCCCTTGTTTTAAGAATGAAATGAATCAGTGCCCCTCTGATTGTTCCACACAGGACCTAGCACAGAATAAGTGCTTAGCACAAGCTAGGTGCACAAGCGAATCTTGACCACGTATTTAACTTTTCTGAGCCCTAGTGCTTGCACTGCTTCCAAGGGAGTATCCATCACGCACATACATTGTCTGGGCACACATACAATGAATCGGTCTCGCCAAATCGCTGCAGCTAACGTGCTCCACAAAGGCAGGG
This sequence comes from Nesogale talazaci, assembly GCA_004026705.1. Taxonomy (NCBI): domain Eukaryota; kingdom Metazoa; phylum Chordata; class Mammalia; order Afrosoricida; family Tenrecidae; genus Nesogale; species Nesogale talazaci. The sequence continues at coordinate 9,980 of PVJH01000239.1, read as the reverse complement.
ATGTCTGCCGGCCCCGCTTCATTGAGACGTCTTCTGTCACGTATTAGGCCTTATGCCATTTTTGGTTCCCAACCAAGAGAGGTCAACTGTCTCTTCATGCTCTTGACTTAACATTGGCTGACAGCACAGAAGCCAAATGGACGCTGGTGTCCCTGCAGGTGATGTGCGTGACTGAATGTGCTTGGAATGCCCGTGTGTTTTGAGCACTCCTGAAGGGCATGCTCAAGTCTCTTTCTAATGTCCTGTTGTACTCTGACATGGTCTGTTCTTTTTCCAGCCATGGAAGCGGGGGCAGATGGGGGCAGATTTGATGGCTCTTTGTTTGCACAAAGTGTGTGCAGTCCAACCAGAGTAGCATCGGTGTGATTGAGAGAATTTATACTTTTAATCTATTTCCTGCTCCCAATTCTCCCTCACCACCCCTCATCTCTGCCAAGTTCTCCCAGTGTAGCCATTTGACAGGTGCTATGTTTTTTTGTTTGACATTGATTAAAGCTCCAACTCCATTGCACAATACCAAGTGCATGCTAAATGCCGTGCCAACAAAGACCACTGTAATTTTGGTTGAAATTCATCATTTGGGTTTTTTTTTTTTTTTTAAGAATTCAGTGTGCATTTGTTCTCTGGACAGAAAGTTTCTGGGGAATATTAGGGTAAAGGAGGAAGGAAAGGAAAAAGCTGGGATCTTTTATAATTTTGAACTTGAGTCATGATAATATTGCACATATGATATAGAATTATTAACATTTTTTTATAGTCTCAAACACAACCTTTTCAATGTGTCATTGACAATTGCAAATAGGGTCTTTACATTGAGTTTTTCCCAAATAGTATCTTTTCAATTAAATACAAATATGCAAATAAGGGATTATATGGTGTGTGTTTTTCTTCCAAGAATAAGCAAGAGTATGAAATATTGAAGATCTATGATATTTCATAACTCTGTACTTTTCTTGAAACTGTGTATTCCCACTAGCTTTTAACCAATTATATCCAAAGTGATTTCCATGATTTGGCCATAACAGCTTCCCTGTCTTTCTTTACGTCCATAACCATTCATATGGAAAGGGATTTTTGATCATAGTCCAGATTTACTTTCTGTAATGTTCATTTATGTCATTCCTTCTGCTTCCTTTGGGACAGGCCCCTTAAGATAACCCTTCTCAATCACTGACTGACATCCATGCGTGCAGATGGTACATATCTGATGGGTCTTTGTAGTTTCCCCTTGACCCTCTCAGAGGAGATGGAAATCGTGACTCTAGCACTCGCAGTTAAAATGCAATTGTGCTTCCATCAGGTATTTTTACAAATCATAAAACTGCTAGTGTGTCAAATAGACATTTTTGATTCAACCAGATGGACAATTCATTAAGCCCAATTGAAAGTGTAAGACTTTAAAACATGAGATGCTCATTTTGCTCTTTGCATCTAAGTGAATGGTATGTGTGTGTGTGTGTGTATATGTGAGAGAGAAGGATTTATTGATAGTTTTTAAAAAATTTTAATCATCTTATTAAGGGATTTCATATGTTGCCATCATCTTTTTCAAAACATTCTTTCTATTTTAGCCCTTGTTATCAGCTCATTTTTTCTTCCACCTCCACCCTCCCAACCTTGTGAACCCTTGATAAATTATAAATAATTATTTTTGTATCTTACAATGTCTACCCTCTTCCTTCACCTTTATTTCTGTTGTTCATCACCCTAGAGGTGTGTTGGAGGGTGTTATACATCAAACACTGTGATTGGTTTTCTCTTTCTCCTCCCTCCTTCCCCTCCCCTCATGGTATAGCTACTTCTATTTTTGTTCCTGAGGGGTTTGTCTGTCCTGGATTTCCTGTTTAGAAAACTTTTATCTATACAAGTGTATATGCTCTGGTTTAGCCAGATTTGTAAGATATAACTGGGGTCACGATAGAGGGGAGAGGGGGGGAGGAAGCATGAAAGATCTAGTGGAATGCTGTGTGTTTTGTCAGTGTCATGCTGCACCCTGGCAGGTTTGTTCCTTCCTTTGACCTTTCTGTTAGGGGATGTCCAATTTTCTACAGATGTATTTTGGGTCTCCACTCTGCCCCCCTGTGTTCACATCAATATATATATTTGATTGTTTTTAGTCTGTCCTGTGGGCACCTCGTGATTGATGACACAACCTTGTGTGCTTCTTCCACAGGACTTTGTTGCTTCCCTGCTAGATGGCTGCTTATTTATCTTCAAGCCTTTAAGAATCCACATGGTATATCTTTTAATAGCCAGGCATCATCAGCTTTCTTCATTACATTTGCTTATACACCCATTTTGTCTTCTGTGATCATGTCAGGAAGGTGAGCATTGCAGAAAGCCAGGTTATTAGAATAAAGTATTTTTGCATTGAGGGAGTACTTTAGTAGAGGCCTAATGCCCATCTACCTTAATACATAAAATATAAATGTATGTACTTAGGCCTATGTCCTTATTATATATGTACACATATTTTTATATAAATATATTTATTTATACCTCTATAAATGTCCTTTGCCTCCTCTTTCCTTTTTTTCCTTTTATTTTTCTCTTACCCCACTATCTTGTTTGGCCTTAATTCAGCACTGAATAATTCCTCTCCACTATATTGTGCTCGATCAAGCCCCACCAGGCCCTCTCTGCCATCAATTTTAGATCACTTGTTATTCCCTTGTCCCTGGATTTGTTGGCTCCCCCACCTCCTCCTCTCCTGTTTATCATGGAACCATTGGTCACATTGTTTGCTCTCTCAGGGTTGCTTATCTGACCTATCTTATATAGATATACACGAAAAAAACCCTATAAATAGTTCTGCTGATTTTTATGAAAGTTTTCCCATCAAGTTTGATGAGGAGCCAAACCCTGCCCCTGAAGTCAATTTTTTTGTGGCTCTTATACTGTAAAAATCTGGTGCTCAACTTCTAGAAGCAGTCATTCATTTATTAATTCTTTTCATTAAGATTGAGAACCCTACTCTGGACAGCATAAATGAGTTCAGGTGTGATAAAACACACATACCTTTCTTTTCTTTTCACATTTAGTAGACAAAATGAAAAAGATGGTTCCATTGGATTTAGATTACCTTAGAAATAAGCCATATGGCTCTACAGTTTGTGCTGAAAGTTGTGATTGAATTGAGACCTGTTGTAAGCAAAATGCTGATTTTCTAAGGGAACTGTGTAGTGAACTGTTACCTATGTTGAATGGTGATTGACTTCTATTCAAGATCTCACTTCCAGTTCCCTTGAAATCTTTTATGATCCAAACCACATGCAAGTGTCTGAAAGTATTTTCTCACCAGAGAATATGATGATGTTGAATTTTAGTTGAAAAATGATTGGGCTAGGATGTGGCCAAGGCAAAGGAATTCTGCCTTGGAACTTATCTCTGAAAAGTAAGACTGAAATTCAAGTTGATCCGACAAACAATGAGTGAGGATTATTATCTGCTGGGTTTTATAATTAAGGCTAAAGAAATGGATGCATAAACTACAATGAATCAGCATCCTGACGAAATTTCTCTTCTCCAGGAAGTGTTAGTTACATCTATAGGAGTCAAGGTTGATTGTAGGTAAGAACCTTGGTTGCAGGACAGGGACATGTGTTCATTGGAGAGGCCAGGAGTTTGATGGAGCTCATCTAGGTGAAATGATTAGAAAGCAAGCACAATAGAAGTGGAGCCAGTGCCGAAGTGTGAAGAGGATATGTAGTAATGAATAGTAAGGAATAGGACAGTGAAAGAAAGAAGAGAGAAGACTATATTCAGGGACTAAGCTATAGGGGTTTAATTCCAGAATAATGGTAGTACCAAAGAGTAACTATGAAAATAAGACACAGAAGCCCAAAGGTAAAGGAAGTTAGAAGAGCTCAAAAATTTGAGGGTATGGTGTTTAGTGAGCCATCCAAAGGAAGTTAAATTAGGATACTTTAAAGTTGTAGTAAAAGGTGACTATTAATACACACACACATCAATAAGTCATCCTTTAAAATATTTGTCTTTGAACAATAATATGCTTGGCCTTGCTGATACATTTAATCTAACAATCTCTATAGGATTTCACTTTCCTTTTAACATAAATAAAGCATGTAGTATTAGATATATTCATTGGTAATGGAAAATTATGCTAGCATATCACAACAAGCACTGCATATGAAATCAGGTATTCAATATTTGTTGAATGAATTAAAATGTTTACCATCAACTTCTATGCATTTTTGAATTGCTCACTGAAGATTGACATATTACATGCACTTGCCTTTATAGTTTTGGGTACAGCACATTTTACAGAGATACAAAAAGCAAATTATCTCCACCTCAAATGAAAGCTTCAATCTTAAATTGATTGTACATGTTGGTTGTTCAATTTTGAATTCATATTTCAGTTGTCCTCACTCTTCAATAGCACATTTTTCTTCTTCAAGAAGTAATATGACATAGGGATTTAGAAAATAAATTTTGGAGCTAGGTTCACTGGGTAGAATTCCCACCTCAAACCCTTAATAATTTTATGACCTCAGACAATTAGTTTAGCTTCTTGGTGCTTCAGATTTTTAATTGGTAAAACCAGTAGCGTGGTGGTGAGAATTAAATATAAGGATGAAATTAGTCCTTAAAAGAGTATCTGGTCATCATATATGTGTCTCATCTACTATAATCTAATTATAATTTACAATATTTGATCATTTAATGTAATATTACCAACTTGACATCTCATATATTTGCTTATTGACAATGATGTCAGATGTTATTTTATATTCTAAATATAATAGACTGAACCTACTATGTCATAATTTTTATCTGAACTTAGAAAATATTGTTCAGCCTTCTTATGTCTGTATTGCACTTTTGTGTGATGCAATTGAGTGACAAAAAGTTTTGTTTCTGTTGTACTGTGTTTGAAGTTATTAAATATGAGTAAAATTGCTAGCCACTCCTCTGTGATAGGTTGAGTGGTGCTGTGATGTTAGAATCTATGTTACCTGTGCTTCACATGCCCCGAGGGTCAGCATGCTGGCCTAGTTTCAGTGGAGTCTCCACACTAAGGCAAATTAAGGGATTCACCACTGAAAACCTCATGAGTAGCAAAAGGTTGGAGGACACTCAATAGTGTGATTGATGTAATAGACACATAATTTCATGTCAGCTTGATAAATGTGTATAAGGTTGGAGTTAGCCTTTCAATCAGATCACAGCTTAATTGATACCTCCTTGTGCGCATGACCTTCTCATGAGCATTCTGGGAACTTCCTCTCTCTTGATATTACCATAAGAAGAGATGGGCCACACTACACCTGCTTCACCTCCCCATGGAGCAAATGCTTGGAGAACTGGAGGAGCCACATGGAAACCCTCACCAGCACTGAGATACTTCCACGACCATCGGATCCACAAGAGTTTATGCCTACTGACCTGTGTTCTTCCTGCATACAGCATAGTTGTGAGTGGCTGCATGGGTCCGAAGAGGAATTTATGGAATAGTATAAGACTTCTGGGGTTGGGTTTGTTTCTGTAGTTAACTTGGCCTAACACAATTGGGAAAGAGCTGCTTCCTCCAAGTCGAGTGCACCTCACTGCTTTGGAGGGAGCAAAAATTTCAGAACTTTCATTCGCTGATGGGGTACAACTAAAAAGGAGAAGAAACTGCTGCCAACATCTGTTAATTATCAGAACATGGGATGCATGAAGTGCATGACTAATAAAATTGGGATTGTTAAAAATGAAGGGGACCACATCATGGTTGATGATGTCCTAGCCATTAGTGAGTTGAAATGGACTGGTATTAGCTTTTTAAAATTAAACAATAGCATGTGTTACTATGCCAGGAGTGACAAACTGAAGATGATTGGTGTTGCATTCAAGGTTTAAAAGATCTGTCTTAAAACACTGCATGGTGGCTGAGCCCTGGTGGTGTAGTGGTTGAGTGCGGGACTGCAGCCCACTTGGTTGATGTTTCAAATACATCAGCAGCTCTCCAAGAGCAAGGCTGGGCCTCCTACTCCCAGCAGAGGGCAGTGATGCCCCCCCAAAATACTTCATGCCTTTGTATGTGATAGAATTATTGAATATAAACTGATTAACTTCTCTGTTGACTTTAACCTAATTCACAATAAACAAAAGGAGCCAAAAGCCTAGGAAGAGGTCCCCTTATTGTCTAGGCTGAATTCATAAACGACGTCTAAGCTAACAGGAGCTAGCTGGTGGTAGATTACATCTTCACATTAGCTTCTATGGAAAAATATGGACTCCACTTCCAACCAATCTTGACTGGCTTGTTAAGTAGTAAGAGTGCTCAGTTGATGGATAGTGAAGCACAACAAGTCATTCTCTCACAGTTTTCTCATCTTAGAACCCATATCCCTGTCTGATCTACTTCAGAATTCAGGTCCTCTTTATCTTGTTCTACTCACCTGTGGTCAACTCTCAGGACTAAATGGTATGCTAGACACTTCTGCTTCCTGCCTAACATATGTGGCTGAAATAACAACTCTCTTACGGTTTTGTTTTTGTTTGTTCATACTAGGGTATATCTCAGAGGTGCTATGTCATTGAAGATCACATATGAAGTTAAAGTGATATAATATGTTTTAAAAAAATTTTAAATATATGAAACCCAGGATTGATGAAGCTATAGGGACAGCAAGTAGAATAGGGGTACAGAAGTGGTGGTGAGGTAAAAAGGAGATGATGTGTAGAAGTCCATGTAGAAAAAGGATGTTCAGAAATTGATTATGGTAGCAATTGTACAATTGACATGATTAAACTATGGAATGACATGTTATATGTAGTAAATCCCAATTATTAGTAAATAAAAACAAAAACTCTTTAGTTTTATTAATAATCCATATTTTAAATGGAATGAAAAAAAATCTCTTTAGAACAGCCCCCCTCCTCATTTTTGAAAATTGAGGACAGGTAAAAACTTCAGGGGCAATTAAAGTATGAAACATTAGTATTATATCATGCAGGAAACATTAAATGTGCCCTCAGAGGGGACTATTTTCAGTTCTTGGTTTCAGGACATCTTTCTCAGCTAATATTTCTCTAGACCATGTCACAGATGCCTGAGTATTATTTGAAATGCCTACTATTTGTGAAAACATTATTTGATATGATCTTCTCTAGGTCAATTATTCAGAATACAAGGTAGTTCTTATTTTAAATCACTTTGCATTATATGAGATGTTTTAATTCCATTGTGTGTTCCTTTTTTAAAAAAATCATTTTATTGGGGGCTCATACAACTCTTATCAAAATCAATATACATTTATTGTATGCAAACCATATTTGCACATTAGTTGCCATCATCCTTCTCAAAGCATTGTCCTTCTACTTAAACCCTTGGTATCAGCTCCTCATATTTCCCCTCCCTTCGTTCTTCCCCTCCCTCACGAACCCTTAATAATTTACAAATTGTCATTATTTTGTCATATCGTACACTGTCAATTGTGTCCCTTCACCCATTTCTCTGTTGTTGGTATCCAGGTAGGAGTTTATATGTAGATTCCTACAATTGGTTCCCTCTTTCTACTCCACCTTCCTCCACTCTCCCAGTATCACCACTCTCATCACTGGTCCTGAAGGTATCATCTGTCCTGAATTCTCCATGTTTCCAGATCCTTTCCATATCAGTGTATATCCCTTGGTCTAGTTAGATTTGTAAGGAAGAATTTGGATCATGAAAAAAAAAATGGGCTCATGATAGTGGAGAGAGGAAACATTTAAGAAATAGAAGAAAGTTGCATATTTCATGGTTGCCTCACTGTCCCTTTACTGACTCATCTTCTCCTCACGATCCTTCTGTAAGGGAAGGTTGCTTCACCCACTGATGAGTGTTGGATCCCAAATCTGTACTCCCCCTCATGTATAATGATATATTTTTCTAGGTCTTTTGTGCCTGGTATCTAATTCCTTTGACACCTCATGGTCACACAGGCTGGTGTGCTTCTTCCATGTGGGTTTTGTTTCTTCTGAGCTAGATTGAGACTTGTTTATTTTCAAGTCTTTAAGATCCCAGACTCTTGATGGCTGGGCACCATCAACTTTATTCACACTTTTGCTTATGCACACATTTGTCTTCAATGATTGTGTCAGGAAGGTGAGCATCATGGGATGCCAATTTAATAGTACAAAGTGTTCTTGCATTGAGGAAGTACTTGAGTGGAAGTCCCATGCCCATCTGCTGTCTTAATACTAACCTTATAAGTATATGCATGTAGATCTATTTGCCCATCCTTATATATAAATAGATTTACCTATACTCTGTTTTCGCTTCAGATCGTATAAATCTTTCGCCTTTTACTAAAGATTTCCATGGAGAGAAACAACTCTGAGTCTTTAACCAATTTTTTGTGACCTTGCTTATGTAATGTTCACTTTGGTGTTAAAAATAGATAAAAGTACTTACTTTGTTAAAAAAAATAAGTAATACATTTACCTATGTACTACCTGTATTTAGACCTCTAAAATTCCCTTTACGCCCCAGTTCTTTTCTCTATTTCCTTTAATTTTCCTCTTGTCCCGTTATCATGCTCAGCCTTCATCTGGGTTTCAGTAATTTCTCTTTGTTACATTACTCTTGATTAATCCCTATCAGGGCTCTCACACCAACGTTGTCACTGATTTTAAATCACTTGTTCCCTTATCCCTGGGTTAGTCAACACCACCTCCTTTCCCCCACCTCCACATCTCCCATGTCCCCCTGGAACCATCAGTCCCATTGATTTCTCCTCTAGACTGTTCATACTGCCTATCTAGATAGATTAGCAGAGATAATAATATGTACCAAAAAAACAAGACATCATAAGATGAAGTGACCAAAGAAAACAAAATGAGGACAACAACAAAACAAAACCCGTTCTCCAGAAAAAATATGTAAATAAGTAAAAAAATAATAACAAAATAAAAACCTATAAATAGTTCAAGGTCTGTTCATTGACCTTCACGAGTGTACCCCAGTTGAGTTCAGTGGGGTGCCACACCCTGGACCCCAAGTATATCCTTGGCACTCCCTTGGGAACTCCATGCTCTTCTCCCCATGCTGCTCTGCTGCACACCCTTAATGTTTTGCTTGGTGTGGTGGTGTCACAGGGTACAATCCCAACCCTGATTCTCCATTGTTGTCACTCTAGGGCCTTGGTTCAGTGAGGGATGCCTTGTGTTTCATAGTGGGGTTGGCAATATGATCTTTTGTTCTTTTAGTCAAGTATATCCCTAGATATTTTAATTTGTGCTTGGTGATTGAGAAGGGCACCACTTTTTTTTATCTCCTCTTTTGTGGTCTTATCTGATGTGTATAACAGTCCGATAGACTTCTGTCTGTTGACCTTGCATCCTGCCACTCTACCATACTCCTCTATTGCTTCCAATACTTCCCTTGTTGATCTTTTGGGATTTTCCATATATAAAATCATATCATCTGCAAATAACCATAGTTTCACTTCTTCCTTCCCTAGGAGAACACCTTTGATATCTTTTCTTTGTCCTATGCTGTTAGCTAAAACCTCCAGTAGGATATTAAATAAGAGTGGGGAGATGGAACATCCTTGTCTGGTCCCCTTTTTTAGTGGGATTGTGTTCATCTTTTCTCCATTGACCATCACGTTGGCTGTTGGTTTTTCATAGATAACTTGTATTGTCTTGAGGAATTTTCCTTCTATTCCTATCTTCTTGAGTGTCTTAAACAGGAATTGGTATTGGATGTTGTCAAATGCTTTTTCTGTGACCATTGATAGTATCATGTTTTCATGTTCTTATAGTTTTTCGTGTCCCGGCCTGCGGGTCCGTAATTCGCAAGTCCTGGAAGGAGGAGCGGGAATTGGGGGGACAGGAGACGCGAGAAATGGAGACAAGACAGGATTCTGATCAAGTCTCGTTTATTTGGGAGAAGTAGACCGGTTTTATAGGGCAGGCAAGCTTGGGCAATTAGCATATAGTTACTGACAAGTGAAGGTCAACAAGTCTGCAATCAAGCTTCAAAAGGC